>CP135555.1:7241019-7398906 GCA_032402905.1 Khaya senegalensis | reverse complement strand
AAACCAAAAGCTATTTCAAATATTCGGTCCCTTATGTCTTACGTTTTCACAGAGAAAGACATATGTTTTCCATTTCTAACCAATATGTCCCTAAATCTGCCAAAATGACAAACTCACCCTTGGTATATTTAAGCTATTTCAATAAAAATGAGGGACTTACTAGTTACATATATACAAAATATGTCTTTATTCATGAAATTATTAAACAAAAGGGATCCATGTGTTATTATCCAAGAAAACTAGCAAGCAATGTGAGTACGAAACTTCGGAGACAACCTTCGAATGCGCGCTTCTTGTTTTAATTCAAATCAATTTTTTTTTTTTTTTAATCAACTTTCAGACCCAACAGATCTGCCTTGCCAACAACACCTACTTCGATGTTCAAACCCTAACTCAGTTACTTGCCTCATTTTCAATCTTACATCATCTTTGACACCTTCCCGTTTTGGTGAAGAATAAAGGTTTTCTGACAAGAAGAACCAAGATTCTTCGATCTTTGTCATTTCTTTGGCCGACCTGTGACTGGGATTTATTGTTTTCCAGCAAAGGTTTGGTGCATTTTCTGGAATTTGAAGTGGGTTTTTGATGCCATGGAGGATCGTTGCGATTTAGGAATTGGTTTGAGTCAATCTTCGTTGGTACCCAGATCCGATAAAAAGGTTGGTTTTTTTTTTTTTAAAATTATTATTGTTTGAATTTGTAGGACTTTGAGTTTACATAAGTTATTAATGATCGTTTTCTTCGGTGTTTTCGCGGGGTTGTTTTAGGAGGTGGGCGAGAAGCGGAGCAGTGATGAATTGGGGGAGAAACATGAAGTTGATCCAAAACGAGTTAAAATGAGAGATATTGATTCTGTGTTTCAATCTGAAGGTAGTTATTGACAAATTTTGAATTTCTGGCGTTGCAGATGTTAATAATGGGTTAAGCATCTTCAAAAATTTGAATTTCAGTCATCATGAATTCTTAATCCAGCTTATTCTTTAGTAAATGTATATATTTAGCCCTCTCTGAGATAAATTTTCTTTATTTTCATTGATATGCAATGAATCAACTTAGTTTTTTTAAAATTTAATTTGTATATCGAATTCACAAGTCAACTTTGGAAATTTATATGGTTTGCACATTTGTTTTGCATTTGAAATTTGTGCTTCAGTTTTAGTGATTTTGTTCTCACCAACTGTTGTTTACAATCAGACAGTATTTGATGTGCAAATCGGTTTATTCTTGCATTTATGCCACAGAAGTCAATACCCATCATTCAAAATCTTTGAAAAACAAAGAAGGTAGTGATCTTTTTCAGTACGATGGAGAAGAGATTTCCCAAGTAACTGATGCACCTTTAACCGTGGATTTGGAGACATCAGAAGTGGAAAGAAAAGGAAGGAATGCATTACAAGCGGTAGATGTTGCTCCTGGACTTCTTGATCTCAATTGCCATGATTGCATAGCCAATAATTCTGCCCGTGATGCTAGTCCGAAATGTCTTGAAAATTCTGATCAGCCATCATCTCTGCTTGCTCAGCACAATAAGGAACCTGATAATAATTGTGCGCCCTCAGTTTGTATAGGCTTGGACCTTAATGCAGAAGATGTTGCTAGCTCAGTTAACCGAGACCCATTTTATCCTTACAAAAATAATAATCATTCAAAAGTGATTGATATTTCTGAGTGTGGGAGTTCCACTGGACCCATGGAGGAGAAAGATTCGATGAGACTTTGGAAGGAGATGAAACAAAATGGTTTCCTCTCATCTTCTCATGGAGGTATATCAGTACAAAATAATTTTCTCTCATCTTCTCAAAGAGGGATACCCCCAATGCCAAAGCAACGTGGGAGGAAAAGTAAAAATGACTCACAAAAGAAAAAGATGGAGCTTGCGAAAAGGGAAAATGTTGACAGGTTCACCAAGATTGCTGCTCCAAGTGGATTGCTTAATGATTTGAATCCTGGGATTATTAACAATGTACGAAATAGGAAACAGGTCTATTCCATTATAGAGGCCATAGTAAAGTCTGAAAAATGTGAAAACAGTTGCTCTGGAAGCAAACAGTCAAGCTATTTGAGAAGTGGAATTAAAGATTTTGGTACCTTCAAGAACCCAGAAAATATAAATGATTCAGGAATACATCGACTCGTACATTCTTATGAAGATAGGCTTCCAAGTACTTTATGTGTCAGCATGCAGGCAAGTGGGCATTCAATGCCACTGAACAAATATCACCCTTTGATGTCAGAGGATAAAACTGCAGATGGTGACTCAAGCATGGTGGGCTTTGAAGATGATGCATTAGCACTGAAGTTGTCATCATCAACTAAGGCATCAGAAAATGCTTGCACGTTGTCTAATGAGGAATCAACAAACTTTCCTAGTGCCTCGTCTCTATCCGTGAAAGGTCAGCATTTGAATATCTTATTGCTTTTTTTCTTTTTATCATTTTCTTTTACATGTTTACTTCCTTCCTTGTGTCAATTTATCAAAATAATTTAAAAGTTAATTATGGGAGATACGTAAATTGTAATATGTTCTCTTTGCTTGAAGAAATGGGTAGTTGGCAATAATTGATAGACAACATTTGACTGATGGTGATGATTCTTTGTTGTTGCAGCTGCTTCTGTTGCTTCTCAATGGCTGGAACTTCTTCATCAGGATATCAAAGGAAGGTTGTCAGGTATTGCTCTTTTCTTCGAATTGCTAGTGGATTCTATTGAGGGTTGAGTATATTCTTATTGATAGAGTAATGTCTTCTGTTTTGTTCTTCCAGCATTGCGACGAAGCAAGAAGAGAGTCGAGGCTGTAATCAGGACAGAGTTGCCTTTTTTAATTTCAAAAGAATTCTCCTCCAGTCAAGAGAATGATCCCAATGTCACAAAAAACCCTGTTGATGAATTTTCCAACAATGCAACTGCCCATATGCATCAAGAAAGATGGAACATATTGTTTACTCAGATGGATGAAGCACTTACTGAAGAAGAGAAGCAGCTTGTGAGTATAATAATAGAAGCAGTTCCTATTCATTTACATTTTCTAAGGAATGGAATTCGTGGTGTTTTCTTGAAGATTAAATTTATGGTCTTCACATCTGTGTTGTAAGGTTGAGGTCAAGGGACTCAGGGCTTATAGTTTCACTCATCTAAATCTTTTTTTACATTTGAAAATAAGGATTTGGTTTCAGTGGTTTTATTCAAGTATTTCTCATCCCATCATTTCAATGGCACTGAAAGCATTTTTTTTTTTTACTTTAAAATAACATCAAGTTGCTAAAGCTATTGATTTTTCTTCGCTCACCCCTTGGTCTGCATTATCCATTTTTCCTTGTATTATAAATTTACCCCACAGTCCGTTATAGAATGAAATTTTTGTTTTTTTTTTTTGTTTCTCTGTTAAATTTCTTCTGCAGATATTTATAAAAGTGTAGAAGTTTGATCTCCTTGGTTTTAAATTTCAGGAAAGCTGGTTGAACCAAGTAAAAGAAATGCAACTGCATTGTGATCAAGGCCTGCAATACATTCACATGAATGCAGGTTACAGTTTCCAACATCCAGAAACAACATCAGAACGTGACTGCAGGTAAAGCTTTCTGAGCATCATGCTGTTCTTCTAGCTGTTTGTACAAGTACCATGCCAATTTATCACAATTCAAAACTTCAGCGCATGTTATCTCATGTGAAATTCAGTTCTTACTTTTTTATGTGTCCAAAGTTGAAAAGATGCATAAAATTTGAAAGAAATCAAATATGATTTTATTTTTATGGTGAATATCTCAAGTTTTATCTTGGTAGTAAGCAGTCAATTGTTCTTGACAAAAGACATGTTGACAGTCATAGGATTGCATTACATTCTACTTTGCCAGTACATTCAACTCTGCTTGTAAAGGTGATGACACCCCTCGAGTTCTTAATGTAATTACAATATTTTCAATCTGCAGATCGGCAAAAGCAGATAGTACAGAGAAGGAATTGGCTATTAGGGCAGCTGCAGCTTCCGTTTATTCAACATGCAATTTCCTTGCGTCAAAGGAAAACGTTTCCTGTTGCTGATCTTAACTACAGTTTGTTGCTCCCCCTGTCTGTCTGATTATATTGACCTCTTTCCCCTTAGATTGGCCTAGAAAACCAGTGATTAGCATAAGTTCTTGCTGTGTGGCAAGTAATGTAACAATAGAAGTTCCGAATTTATTTGGCATCCTTTATTAGTGTAATAGCAGTATCTGATTGTTATAACTCCCAATGCTGCATACAAATAGTTGTGAGAACTGTAATTTAACCAGTTTCACGTTTCTTGATGTAGTTTCAGTTGAATGCATAATGGAATCAGATTTCATTTCCAAATTTGTTGTCTCACTTCTACAGATGCAATATTGTTATAAGCATGCTCTTCAGGATGAACCTTCCTATCATATAACAAGCAATGATTACTTTAAATTCATATTTGTAGATGATCAAAATGTAAATACGAATATAGCTGTTCATGCTCTAAATCTTCTAAAACAAAATTGATTATGTACTGTTTGAATCTCAAATGTCGTTCTGGTTGTTTAAGTTGCACTGTGAAAGGGCTTCTATCATTTACAAGGCATATATTACAATGGTCAGAATACAGTAGCTACAACAGAGTTAGGTTATATATTTCAAATGTGGCATATCAAGTATCGCATCCCGGCAACAAGTATTCTCTTCACAGCAGAGTCTAAAGCCAGTTTGGTGCCATCTTGCTTGATGTTGGCTTTGAGGATGAATCATCTGAAACTTTAGCAAGTGAGCGATACTGCAATTTCACACTCTCTGCATTGTCCAATGTCTTGACCACATACCTATTAATGAGATCCATGTCAGTGAAAAGGCACAAAAAGTCCATGCATCAATTGGTAAGTGACTTCTTGAGAGAGACATGATTATATGACTTCGTTTGGTAATTGAAGCAAATTGATAAGCTTGATTATATCTGAGTACATGTAAGATGTTGGCAAGGTGCCGTGATTATCATGCAAAAACATCAGAAAGAAGACCAAGTAGGGAAAAGGCAATTCAAAAAATATATTCTAGAAAACCATATAAACTAGGTTTCCACCATTAGTCAAGCCTTAACATCTGTCATGAACAGAACGGATAAGTAGAATGCAACTAACCATCCATTTAAGCATTGTGTAGTCACAACAGCCTCACGTCCAACAAAGCGCTGTGGTGTCCTTTTGTTCCCCTGATCCAATTATTTTTCTAACTATTAATTTCCATTAGTATGCACATATTATTAAAAAACTTGAGACTTTGCTGGACAAACCTTTATGATTACCCGGTCGGTCACAGCAAATGGAAACTGAACACCTCTGCCCCTTGGAGGATCCATGAGAGTTGAGTCACCATAACTACCCTTGTCCTACAAGAGAAAAGAAAAATAGGCATTCAAAAGAAAGATTTATTCATAATACACAGAGATGTAGATCATAATACACAGATACGTATAACATATCATAAGGGAAACTTAGAAGACAAAAATACGGTGAAAGCATTGCATCAACAGCCCAGTGGGAAGAATCGTATTTCCTTCTATTGATCATGTAACATGAAAAAGAGAGAGATTTCTTAACCACCTCAAGGAAAAACACATCTGGCAGCCCGAACTATATATAATTTCTTTAAGTAAAATTTGAAACTCACAAACCTGGTCAAACCTATCCCTCTTCCTTTTACATGAGCGATAAAACTGTAATTCTTCCTCCCTTCGAAATGCTTGCACTGCAGCTCGAAGAGCTGTAACATACAGCAACAAAGAGACAAACAAAGTTATCAGAGCGAGTTCTGGAAGTGATGAATATCATACGCATGAATATACCGATTGTAGCCCTATGCTATCCAATCTATGCCAGATTTAATGTAACTCACTCTAATGGATGACTTGAGACAAAAGAATAGAGATATTCAAATTTTTAAGATGTTCTTCAGGGACAACAGAATTTTTACTTACAGAGATTAGGAGCTATTGAGTCTTCTGAAACTGGCCGAGAACAGGTGTAGCAAGCTTTCTGGCAAAGCAACAGAGGATTAAAAACTCTATTAGTTAGAATAGTATGCAATAGGTGATTGCACTTAAGATTCCTTTAAGTTAGATCATACCAAGACAAAAATGCAATACCCAGGGTACAAGATAGGAGAACAAGGCCCACAAAAATCATAGAAAATGCACACAGGCAATGAAAAAGGTGTTTTTATGTTAAAAAAAAAGCATACCAATCCCCTAGTCACAGCACACTTACAAGGCAGTAAGGCTGTTTAATGCAGATGCTGGTGCATGAGATTTATTTACGAGATTTTGCAAGCAACAATCATAATTGTTATGTAGCAACAGAACTCTGCTAACACGTGCAAGAATTATAATAAATTTTAAAAATTTCAATAAGAATTTACTGTGAACTCACAGTTCTAATAATATGTTGTACTCCACCAGCTCCAAAAGAATGTCCACAAGGCAATATCATTGCATCATCCATGAGAGCTCCCCTGAGTTTCACAAAGCAAAGATAGACTCATGAGATACTAATAATAAGATCAAATATTTGCTAAAGGAAAAATCAAATGAAAAAACCACACTGCAAACAAATTATTTCAGCCATAGACAACAAATTCCCAGTCAGAGAAGCCAACATTTTGGGATCATATCCATAACCCTAAGCCCTTCACTGCAGCAGATATACAATCATGATCGACTTTGCCACAACACATTGACCCATGTCAGCAACACAAAACTAACATCTAAAACCACTGAACCAAGTGACATTTTTTAATTTTGTAAAGTATGCAAATTACACTTCAACACAAATATCATTTACCAGATGGACGGCATGACTACAATTATCCAGCACTAATGTACCTTAGCTAGTAATCAAAATTGCTAAAATACATACGAATTGTATTAAACATAAAATACAAAGTGACAGATCTTACGTGGCAGGATCGGACAAAATAGCCCTTAAAGAGTCTCCTGACCCATTAATCCCACAGCCGTTATCCACCATAACACACTCTTTCTGCCCAGAACCAGATGAACCTTCTGCCCCCTGTTGCAAATATTGCGAGTAGTACATGTCACCATCGGCATCAGCGACGGTAACAATTGCGCTGTTGTGTATATTCTGCACCGCATTACCATTCTTTCCTAGTAACAACAACACAAATACAGTAAATCAAAATTCTAGAAAATTAAAAAACACAGACACAAACACAGAGAGACAAAATTACTTACCAAAACTTGCTTGATTCTTCGCTTTTCCATTCCCCATTTTTCCCACTGCTGCCGCTATCGCACTACAATTAGTATTTTTATTGTTATTATTACAATTCGTACTATTAATGTTATTGTGATTGTTATTTTTGCCAGCCTCATCAACGTCATCATCATCTTCGTCGTCGTCTACATCATCGTCTTCGCCGTCCGATTCTTCGCTGCTGGGTGACGTAGCGTTGTCGTTCCAATCACGAGCCTGCAGCGGATCCCGACGGTCGGAGTGTTCCGCGTAAATGGTGGGCTGAGTTCGAAAAAAACGGTCACGGTCGACGGAGAACATCTTATCATCGATGAATCCTGTGAGTTCTCGGGTCTTGGGACCCGGATCTCCAACCCGGTGCTGCTGGCAGTTAAACGACCGCAAAGCGTCGTCCTGGAAGACAAGCGGCGTATTTAATCCATTCAATGAAATTTCATCCGACGACATTACTGGATTAATCGATTCCGAAAGTTCAATTAGTGAAATTTTGAGCTAGCGTGGAGAATTTTAGGGTTTATGCATTTGAGATGAAATGACACAGAGAGAAGAAACGACAGCGTAGAATGGGTTGGAAAGGGGGGTTAAAGAGGGAGGTTTAAGCACGGTACGACATCGTTTCTTGTTGGGAGAGAGAGAGGGAGAAAGGCTACTCGGAAGTTGAAGAATGAGGAATCAGATGCGGGCCCTCCCTTCTTATTGCTTTGTGAGTACGCTTAATTTGTGGGTACCACAAAATCAAATCCCATGCTTAACCATCATCACCAAATGAATTATCAAATTATACCCCATTTTTTTTTTCAAAATATATATATAAATTAATAATTTGTATAATTAAACTCATACCCATAAATAATCTTCATCATATTTTAACAATATTTTTATAAAAATTTAAAATAAAAAATATTAAAATACATATAATAAATATTAAATAATATTTAAAATATATAATAAAAAATTTAAAATTATTTTTAAAAGACTTAAAAAATATATATAACATTAATAGTATGTATTTTATATGCGATGATAAGGACAATGCAAAATGCTGCCTAGTTCGTAGAATGGCACGAGCCCATGGATGAATGATCATGCGCCTCCAATTAGAAAACAACACGAAGGGAAGAAAACCGAAAAGACAACGGACGTTACGAGGAAGGAGAGAGGAAGAAACACGTTGACTTGAACCAAAGTCATGCAATTGCCATTGATTTCTTATTAACATGGAATTGGTACAACCCACATAAGCATTTGTTATTTTCTTTACGAAAATGAATCCAAAACCGAATCTTGCTGTATTTATTTTCTTCATTCTAACGCTTGTTTATTATGGGTCTGCTGCCTCTTTGGTTCGAAAATTAGTGAAGCTTGAACCTTCTGAGGTATGGTATCGTTGAGCTTGGGGCAACTGTTTTTTGTGTTTTCTGTTTCCTTTATTGTTGAAAACAGGTATTTTGAGTAGAAAGCTGTTTCGTTACATAGTTTTTGTGTGGCTGTAGATTTCTGCACCGCCTTTATCTGAGCCACCAAACATTTCACCGGCGAAGGGACCAAGCGATGGGTTGATTGATGAGAAGGAGTGTTTCGGTTGGTGCAAGGACCGCCGCAGCTTGACTGCCTGCCTTCAATTTTCGCCAGCCGGTAAATTTAGGTTTTCTTTAAGTGATTCAATTCTCAGTGGTTCTGATTTAAATTTTTCCAACGTATGCTTCTTCTTTTATGAGTATAGTCTAATGGATGTTTTAATTGGAAATTTTGAAAAATATAGAATCAAGGGTGTGTCCAAGTTTTTCTTTAATGTGAAGAAACCAATCATTTGCTCTATGAATGTGCGTATGATTTTTTTGATGAGTATCGATTCATGGCTTACCGAAAAAACATGGCACCCGAACCATATGCCCTGAAAAATTGGAGCTCGAAAATTTGATTTTCCTCTGCTTTGTAAAGTGTAAACGCATTAATTTCCGTATCCACCACCAAAACCTTTATTAACAAGGTGCATGGTCATCTGAGGAACAATAATTTTGACACCACGTTATCATGAGTGGAAGCTCCCCTACGAACTGTGCATTTAGCAGCATTATATGATATATTGTTATAGCATGTCTCATTGACCTCTAGGAGTTAGGAAGCATATCAATGCACAAGTAGGGAGAAAGGCAAATGAAAAGAGTATCCGCACTGTGATTTATCACATGGTTTTCTTTAATATGTCTTCTCGGTTATCAGATTAAAATATGAGAGTCAACAATATAGTTATAAACTTCTAGACCATTAAGCATCATGAGGACCTGTTTTTAGGTGTTGTGGAATTTGTCATTACGCACTGAATCTGTCAACTACTTGTTGATAGTTGCTTGTTCTCTTCACTCTTGTGGATTAAAATTATAAGTAAACTTGGGTGTTCTAAAGCTACAAACCTGAGACGTTGACAGCTAGTGAATAGTTAGCAAGCATTTTTTGGATGGGAGTTGTGATTAAGTTAAAATGCACGAATCAAATCTACAAGAATAATTTTCCATATTTGTGTACGCATGAACCGCAACAATGCTAAAATTGATGGGAAAATACTGTATCTCGAGCCACTTCTATGGTTAACATAAATTGCTAAATCTTTGAGCTCTTATTTATCTTTGCCTTTTCTCCTCGTTTCTGGTGAAAAGTATACTTCCCTCGAGAAGAGGCTGTTTAATGGTATTCCTCAACTCTTGTTTTTAACCTCCTTGATAAAAATGTGGCATAAAGTTATTGATGTATTTGTTATCGGCTAAATTCTGGAGTAGAATTCAGCTTTAATTCTTTGTTTTTTAGTCAAAGATGCTAAACTATCTCTTCCTATGTAGCTCCTGAAGAAGCATTTCTATTTGTCAAGAATGATGGAAAGAGCCCTCTGAAAGTCAATGTGACAATTTCAAACCCTAATACTACAATCTCAGATATAGAAATACCCAAACAAGCAGACAAAAAGGTGTGTTTTCAGAGCCTCTGCTCTTTATTCTTGGGCACCATACTGAGGATTTTTTTTTTTCTTTTGGAAAAATTGGGCACTTCATTTTGATGGTAATACAGTTTAGGATGGTCGAAAAATGGATTTGGAATTTCAAGTTGAATCTAAAAAATAATTATGCACTCTTTTGAAGAACTTGGCCTTTGTTTCAAAAGCTCCATTCTGATCAGTTAAGTTATGCAAACACTTCTGCTTCAGATCAATATCTCAGCCACTTTTGGTGGAAGACCATCCATAATATTAAATGCTGGATATGGGGAATGCATAATTCTCATCAGACGGTCAGTATCAAGTGACAACATTTTGAAGCAGTTTTCGTTTTATGCCACTCATGGAACTCCCATCTACGGAGCATACCTATTATTTTTCACAGTTCTGGTCACTGGAGTGACATGGGCTTGCTGCAGCTCCAAGAAAAACAGGTGGCAGGGTGATGGAGTACCGTATCAGGACCTTGAAATGGCAAAGCCAGAGTCCCTTGCAGCTGGCAATGTGGAAACAGTGGAAGCATGGGGTCAAGATTGGGATGACAAGTGGGATGAGATAAAGGCAGAGAAGTCACAGAGTGCGGATGAACTGGAAAATGGATCAGTAAATGACCTAACTGTAAAGGCTTCTGATAGAGATGGTTGGGAAAGTGACTGGAATGATTAGATTAGGAATAGATAAAAGAAATTTATCTATACAAAGCAAGTTTAGAATTGGAATAGGAAAACAAACACAAACAACAGATAAAAGAAAAAAGAAATATAGATATACAAAGCAAAGTAGGATGGGCCGGGGACAAAAAGAGAAAATGAGTATCAAATTAGTCATCATACTGTAATGATATTAAAGCAAGTTTAGAATTGGATTAACAAAGCAACTTTGGTATGTAAAACAAGTTTGTTCTTTCTAGTTTTTAAAAATTTACTGTGTAATTTCTTTTCTGTTTTCCCTCAGGTTTTTCCCCCAAATCTTATATTATATTCTTTGATCAGTTCATGATTTTTATGATAATGGCATTTAAAGGATATGATTAGAAGAATAATTCAATTCTCAAAAGCAATTCAAGAATAATTGCTTCAAAATGCTTTTACCGGTAGCTTCATTCTTCCGCCCTGGGAGGAAACAGATAGAAAACTGGATCATGCTTGGAATAATATTCAACTTCAAACCGTTAAAAAGGTTCATAATAAACATTGATGAAAATTCCTTTCCCTGAAGTTGCTTTTGAGAATGGTGGATCAGGTGCAAGCCCCGATAATTCCATGTAAAAATATATGGCAAAGCTGCAAATGCACACTCAATTTTCATAAAAAATTCAAGTGGGTATCTGGAAAAAGGGTTACATTTTCCCTCCACCCACCAATCCATCATAAATATATGCTCTCAGGCATCCACCACTGTTTTGTGCTTTCCAAAAGCCGGATGGTATCATTTTGCCTCTCAATAAAGCAACTGAAATTTATATTCAAATTGAAAATTATATCAAGTGCGATAATTTTTTAAAGGCAACACTTTCTCCTCACCCCAAATGATGCTTTCTTTCTTTTCATGTTATCTATTCTTTTCAAATAGTGCAGGAGGTTGCCATGCCAATCTCATCTCTCTAGAAATTAAAGTTCAAAATCCGATTGACCAATCTGTTCTCACTGCATTTGTGTGCAGAGTCTTTGTATTGGGCAATGTGCTGCCATGCATTTGGGTTTATGTTAAAATTTTATAAAGTTGATTAATCTTTCATAATCTTGTCGTGAGAGCAGAAAGAGGTTAGAATATAAGACAAGGAATCAGATAACATCAGGTACTTATAATTATAATACAAAAAAGTAGGTATTTCCTCTGTCATTTCCAGTAATCAAAGAAGAGATTGTATATTCCTCTCACTCAAAAAACAAAATGAAGATGATTAAGTAGCCCCATGTGATTGTTGACGATGATGACAAAGAAGCTAATCTGTTATTAGGTTCCCTTGGGCCAAACACCTTCTTGATAAAACTCCACTAGGGACAACTCATTTCTTGTTATCCCTGCACATGCTTTTGCAAATTTTAAAACCTAAAATCTTTGACTTAGGTTGTTTTTCATGGACTCAGGATACATTTTTTTTGTAGGTAAATTTCAGGTTAATGGATTTCTGAGTTTATAAAACAGGCAAGGACTCAACTACCAAAAGAAAAAAGTTTAACTCATGTGATTGATCGGTGTAAACCTAAGGAACAAGGAGAAGAGTTTCAAACGAAAGAAACAAGGAATGTATTTAAGAAAAAGATGGTAATTAGAACCTAAAGAGATGGGCAGATGTTAAACTAATAGACTGGTTCTATTCCGACAGCATTATGCTGTGTGATATTCTAATTCCATACCTTCACAAACTTTATCATAAAGGCATGAATTAGCTCTTTCTTTGTTTCCTTTGTTTACCCCACACATTTCCCATTTCTACACTATTTTCTACTTGCTTTTCCTTATTCTATTGAGAAATGGAGATTACTTGCTTGGAAGTGGGTGAGAAGAATCTTTGGGAGTCCTCATGTTCTCGAGAGTCACTTTTGACTTGTAAAATTATTTATTATGTTGCCTTCTCCACTGCGATCATTGGAAACACATGATTTTGATAATTGGGACAACCTTTCTTTATAGTTTATTAGATGAGTTAAGAAGTCAAATTTGCCCCCGAAAGAACAAATAGCACAAGAAAACATTGATCGTCAGTTTGACCACATTGTTCTTTCACTTCTACAGGAAGAGAAAGACACAGAAGGGTTACTGGAGATAAGTACCATTACATTGATGGAAGTTCGGTTACTAGGCGAAATCAGACAAAATATGCCCTGTTCAATTTGCCTTCCATCAGAAGTTGATGCTACATTGACAATACAAAATGGAAGAAGTAGAAGACTGAAGATTTGTAATCTTGGTAATAATATCATAAAGGTTCCCAAATTGGAACCCGGTGAAAGGGAATCCGGTAACCTAACTATAAAATAGAGAAGAAATTACAAACATAAACTGGAAACAGACAGGAAGAAGAAACAATACAAGGCTGGCAAATATATTACAACAATCAGTTTTCTTCTCTCTAAACTAACGGACATACCGGATTCCTCTTCGCCGAATAAGCCATTACTAATCCGTTCTCAGAATATCTGAAAACATTAAATAGAATTCATATTAACTCCTCTTGGCCTTCCGAAGGGCATCTGATCATTTCCAATATGTTAACGACCTCTCCCATGTCTGGCCGATTAGATGGCACTTGCGATGTGCAAATTAAGCCTAACTTCATTACTGGAATTGCTTCCTCAGTCGGGAACTTACCTTGCAACCTCCCATCAACACATTCCTCCACTCTGCCTTCTTCCAATGCCCCTCTAACCATGTCGCAAAGCACCACCACATCATCTTCCATGTACTCAACAGGCCTCTTCCCAGTAACAACTTCCAAAACCAAAACACCGAAGCCATATACATCACATTTCTCAGTGATCTTCACTGTTCTGCAGGCAAACTCGGGTGCCATGTAGCCAAGTGCACTCTGGATCTTGCTGCTTAAAACATACCGGTCTATCATTGGCAATAACCTTGCTAAGCCATAATCTCCCACTTTAGGTTCGCTTGAGCTGTCTATCAAGACATTGGTTGATTTTATATTGTAGTGAATAATGTTAGATTGGTGCAAGTGAGCCAGGCTTTTCGCTGTCCCCAGAATGATATTGAACCTCTCATTCCACGAAAGAAAATTTCCACCACATCCATCATGGAGATGCTTATACAAACTTCCACCAGAGACAAATTCATATATTAGGAGCTGTAATGATTGAGTCCAGTAATAACCTTCGAGAGCCACAAGATTAGGGTGCTTGACTTTTCCCAGTTTCTTAACTTCCCTTTCAAAATCCTCCTGGGACTTAACAAGACTTGAGACAGTAAGCTTTTTGATTGCAACAGGATGCCCATCTCCTAAGACTGTGCGGTAGACAGCTCCAAACCCGCCACGCCCAAGCTCACAATCCTTGTTGAGCAGAGCATGAGCACCTGTGCTGAAGTCAGGTTCCCCTGAAAACATGACAAGCTTGCCAGAGTTCCCATCTGTGGAGGGAGAATGACTGAAGTCATCTCCAGCAGATAATGTGAGGGCTGCAGCAGATCGAGATGTTGATGAGCGAACACGAAGATTGAGGACAGTGACAGCAACCACACCAACAACAATGACAGCAGCTGCACCAATGGCAATGAGAGCAGATATGCTAAGGATGATTCTTTTGTGGCCGAGATTTGGAGGTACTGAACTAGTAGTGGAGTCGGCGGAGGAGTTTGGATTAAGGACAATAGGTTTGGGAAGGACTGCTGGGCAAGACTTATTGACAGCAGAGCCACAAAGAGATGGATTACCCAAGACCGAGGAAGGTGCTATGGTGTTAAAAAACCCACCAGCAGGCAGTTCACCTTGTAGATGGTTGTGTGAAATGTTAAAGGATAAAAGGTGGGCAAGATTTGCCAATTGTTTGGGTAGGCCTCCAGTGAGGCTGTTAAAAGACAAGTCGAGGCTTTGTAGGTTTGCAAGTTTTGCTATTGCTGCCGGGATTGGGCCAGTCAGGTTGTTCTTTGACAGCATCCTACAAAATCCAATCAAAAGAGGAATAACAAACAAGAACAGATAAGACTGTTAATAGAATGAAATGTATTATCTGCTTCACTAACTTAGGGATTCTGGGATATACAACTCCGGCCATTGAAATAAATGCAGTACAACTGTGGCACATGTTCCTGTATGCAAAATAATTTCCAAAAGCAAAAGAAACAAGAAAGCTTAACCTAAATGTAAGGAAGACCGAAAATACTTACAAAGATGTGAGAGAAGAACAGTTCTCAATGGCAGTTGGAATTTTCCCAACTAGCAAGTTCCTCTCCAGCCTCAATTCCTTCAACGAATAAGCTCCACCAATTTCTTTGGGAATGCTTCCATTTAACCAATTCTCACTCAAGTCAAGAACATTCAGGACCTTCAATTCTCCAATACTCATTGGAATAGGACCTACAAGTAAGTTCCTTGATAGATCCAACAACTGCAAGCTGCTTAAAACCCTGATGGTTGAACCAATTTCACCAGAAAACTCATTATGTGACAAATTCAAGACTTGTAGCTTTTCAAGTGAGCTCCCTGCTGAAGAAGCGAAAGGGCCATTCATCCTTTCACTAATGTTCTTCTCTGAGAGAGAAACTTTGTTTGAACCTAAGATAAAAATCCACTGAGTTAGATCACCCTTCATTGAGTTCTGGCTAAAATCCAAGGCCACAAGGTTCACATAATTCCCTATAGATTCGGGGAAGCTCCCAGTTAAATCATTTCTAGAAAAATTTAACACCTTCAGCCATGGAAGGTTACCGATTGAAACAGGCAATTCACCTGAAAATTTATTTCCTGAGAGATCCAAAGTCACAAGACTCTTCATTTCTCCGATCCACACCGGAACCTCACCAGAAAACAAATTCTTCCTAAAACTCATAAAATTACACAAGCTGAGCTTCCGCATTGTCTCCGGAAGGTTCCCAGAAAGTGAATTCTCACCAAAATCAATAGTCTTCAACAACAAACAACTCCCAATCCCATCAGGAACCGACCCAGAAAACCTATTCTTACTCAAGTTAATCATTCTCAAATTGTTTAATCTTTCGACACCTTTTGGAATCTTATCCTCTAACAAATTATCTGATAAATCAAGTGATCTTAGTGCACTCAAACCCCAAATCTCAGAAGGTAAAGGCCCAGAAAACTGATTAGATGACAAGTTAATAGCGGCAAGAGTTGAACATAAACTCAAACTACTTGGTATCTTACCTGAAAACTTATTTTTAGCCAAAGATATCGCTCTCAACGATCCACATTGTTTGAAAAAGTCATCAGGTATTGATCCAGATAGACCATTCCCACTTAAATCGATGATTCTTAAATTTTGAAGCTTTGCAAGATTGGGGCTAATGTTTCCGGTAAGATTGTTACTTGAGAGAGAGAGCTTTCTCAGAAATTGAAGCTGCAGAAGGCCACGGCCGATCCGACCCGAAAGAGAGAGCCCGTCGAGGGTGAGCTCGATGACACGGTTGGATCTCGGGTTGCATTTGACGCCGACCCAGTTGCAGGGAGTGTTGTCGTCTTCGTTCCACGATGCGAGCTTTCCATTGGGATCTTGAATGTCCGCCTTGAACACTATCAACCCCAAAACGTCATCGTTGAGAGATGGGTACAGAGATCTCGCTAAAACTGGAGCCAGAACAAGAAATGTGAGTAAACTGAGCACGCTTTTCATCTTCAACATTGCTTGCATTGTTTGCTTCTCAACAGAACAGAAGTACAAAACCAAAAAAACACTACAAAGCCATGAGAAATTACAGCTAAAAACACAAAGTCCCAGTTTAAAATAATTCTGAACAAGAACTTTAACGGCTAGAATTAGAGCTGACAGGAGAAGAAATGAGTCAAAGAAGCGACTTTAAGAGACCGGAAAACAGTTAACGAGAAAGCTTAAGCACCAAAAGCTACAAAGGAAATGAAAAGGGTATTTTTTTTGGGGTAGAAGGTGAAGTAAAATGAGCAACCCTAGAATTCCCTTGTCCAACAAAGACTTTGAGCTTCAAATTTGGGAAAACTTCAAGAGAACACTAAACACAGAGACATATTTTCCCAGAGAGTATTGATCTGATAACTCTGGAATGCAAAAAGGCTTGTCATTTCACAGTTTCATGTGTCGACGGAAACCTCAATGGTTGCCCGGCAAATTTAGGGTTCCGGTTAGCACCGCTGGTAGTCGAGAGAGAGAAATTGACAGCGAGCTCTGTTTAAGAGAGATAGACAGAGACGTGGGGAGAGAGACATGCGCTGCTAAAGTTTGGAGTTTTCATTAACGGGAAAGAAAGTGGGCCAGGTTAAGTTGGTGGGGCAATTTATGAGATCGTGGACACGTGGAGAGCTGTGTAAGGTGGGAGATATGCATACGTGGCATACACGTCGTCAATCTCAACAGCGCTTTCGGTTGTGGTGGGTTGCACATGTGGCATCGACCTTTTTTAAGCTAAGTTTAGAATGTGACACAAAAACTAACTTTGAAATGGGCCTTGAATTTGGCATTATATTACAAATACGCCATCTTCAACTTTATTTGCTCAATCTCGTCCTCGGGTGGTGGCTCTAAAGAGACATTACATAAATTAATAAATTAAAATTTAAGATTAATTATATATTATTATTTATTTTTTAATTTAATAGTAAATTCATAAATTACATGGTTTAAAGGATAGAATGAGCACTTCTAAAGCTTTCGACTGTCCTTGTTTATCTCTAAATTTGTTGTAAGACAAATGGCAATTCCCCATTGGGCAAATAAAAGGAAAAGAGAAGGGCATGGGGCTAGAAGATAGACCAAAACAAAAGTTGACAAGGCAAAAGGCAAGCAAAGCAATAAAGGAGAGTAGGTGGAGATGGTGGGTAGTGTGTGTGTGTGTTAAAGAAAAAGGTGGTGAGTGAGTGAGTGAGAGAGAGAATTTCCAGACTGCGTTGCAGGGTGTTGAGGGAGACATATTATGACCACCCTTTGCTTTTACTACTTCTTTCTCCTCCTGCATTTTCTTAAATGCATTGATTGATTGGAATTTCATTAATTAACTATGTCCACTTAAACCATGGATTTACTCCTCCTCATCAGCATCATCATCAATACATGTTTCGGAAACTTCTCTTCTGTTTTCTTACGTTACCTTAATGATTACCCCACCCACCAATCCATTTGTCTGCATGTTAACTTATTCCATGCGTCTGGTTGACCCTAATGCAAGAAATTATGAAGTCCCAATCTTCTGCAGAAATAATGCCAACGTCTTGGCAACAATCCGCTGCCAAGAAAAATGTAAATTTACATGCTTTCTTTGCATGAAAGTTATCTAATGCGTGCAGCAGTGCTGTGCAGTCCGGGGTTCCACATTCTGTGGGAAAACGAATGGAAGCTCTTTCATTTCATTACGAGTAACAGTTACTATTAACGTGAGATAACGGCAAAAGTTCATTTCAATTTCCTGCCGTTAGGGTTTCTCTTTCCCTCTGTATTGCAAATTTCGAAGAGATTCCCACGCCATTCCAACAGTGAGCAGTGCAGGACAGGAACAGAGTCAAATGTCCTCAGTTCACTTGTCCCCAGGTCATTAAAATAAAGCCAGACAGTAAAACGACACATTCTTTTGTTTTTTCACCTTTGCTTCTTTATTTCTTTCTTTTTTTTAATATTTTTGAAAACCAACAATTACGGCCTTACATGGCCATTGGCCACGTTCGATAACTCTATAGGCTATTTCGTCTTTTCCTTCTTGTTTCACACGTTGCATTAGAGTTGCAAGTACTATTAAATTTTAAAACTGACCCAACATTGGAACTGTTTAGTCAAAATTACCCTTCCGATGATCTCTGAAAAGTCTCAAAACGAAACGTTTGAAGAAAACGCAGGGAGACTGAAAGATCGAGATCGAAGCTATGGCCGTCATTGAAAGTGAGAACCTCACAAGTAAGCAGCTGATAGCATCATCTATCTGCAAACACTCTCGTTAGATCCTGTAAGCTAAAATGATTCTTTTTTCCGTTACTTTCAGTACTGTTCTCAGTATTTGAATATTTTGTTTTGTGTTTCCTCATGATTTAATTGGTTCTAGTAATTGGATTCTGATTCGTTTGCTTATTTGGGTCATCTTTGTTTTGGCTGTTGAATGGATATGTGTTATATTTAGTGCTTTTCCAGTAACTATTTTTCTGTGGTTGGCATTTTGAGGGAGATTAGTTAGTGGAGACAGTAGCATTTTTGACAGCATAGTATATGAAGCCACTTGTGCTTGCTTTCAATTTTGTTTATGAAATTTGTTCTCCATTATCGATGAAAGAGCAGCTAATTTGTCGGTTCATGTATGGAGTTGTGATATATATTTTCGTGAATGATTGAATATGGGGACTGATGGTATTACCTGGAGCTGCATTTAGCGGCGTTTTGCAAATTTTACTTGCTGAATTCAGAATTTATTGACGCAGAAAGATTTTTTGAGCAATGCTGCACAGAATGATATTAAGACTTTGTATTCGAACATTTTGAAGTCATGAGGAAAGGATTCCTCTCCGGCGTATAATGATGAGGTAAATTTGAGTGGGTTCGATCATGAGCATGGTATAGCCTAAATCTTTGATCGTCAAACGTCCAGCTTGGTGTGGTTTATTTTCTGGACAACTGAACAAATGTTACTGAAAGTTGGGTTGATTTGGATTACTTTACAAAGACGGGATGTGGTTATTGGTCTTGCTTATGCTTGATTGTTGTTAAAAATATCAGTACTGATTCCTAATCTGTGAAATCAACTTTTGGTTTAGGTGATGAAGTGGATAGAATTTGCAGATAGTTTTCTTGCTGGATAAGGCATGCTTTGATGTTCTTATCAAGTTAAATGAAGAGTTAGCTTAAAACTTCGTGCTGTTGGACAACGGATTTAGAATCTCTGAGGCAGATGTTATTTTGTTTTCTGCACTACGTCTTTTGTGTTATGCATTTCTCATCTTATTCTACATTTTTTCATTTATACTTGTACACTTTTTCATTCAATGCTTTTATCTTGTTAAGACAATAGCATTCTCTAGTTATTTTTGTTAAAGTCGGGAAAAAGGGATACTTTGGCATGTACAACTTATTTGATAAAGGGGCCTTTTCCATCCCTTTAAATGTGAAGGACATAGAGAAAAATTGCTGTTCTCAGTTAGAAACACTTGTCAAATGCTAATGAATTTTATGTGGATACTTGTTGCCAGATTGGCCTCTCTAATTCAGACTAGGAAAAGTTGCCACATGTAACGAGATGGATGGATTTCATCCAGGTGGGAACTCTTCCTGATTATTTTTCTGTTATCTATAATTCATTACTTGTGGTCATTGACATCCTTTGAAAGAACCTATTTGGGGTTATCTGGATAATGTTGCATTAGGATGTGGTCCCTTTTCAAATCGAAATTTTTTAATTAGCTTGTGCTCCTAAATGTCTTTCCACTCATTGTAACAGAGCAAGCAAGATTTGGGGCAATTACTCATAAAGATATAAGTCGAGAAGGTTGAATTTGATCCTCCGGTGAGTTGTTTTCCATTGTTACTTAGTGTTTCATTACAGTGTTATGCATTACACACGAATAGAGACAAAAGGTTACCTGATAAACTAAAGAGGAAACTGTATATCTAGGTTTGGATGAATTTGCACATACATTCAATTTTTTTCTTTTATAATAATGACCATTTGTTTCCCAATTCCCTGAACCATTTTTTGTTCCCATCCCGGCCTTCAAGAAAAGAAAAAGAAAAAAGAAAAAAGAAAAAAGAAAAGGAGAAAAAAAAGAAATAATGAATGAAAGAAGAATCACAAGTTATTTGACTGCTCATAGAACATGCATTCATTCTTAATTTTAGTTGCATGGAGTAAAAACTGCAGCTAAGGTGGAAGTAGGTTCAAATGCAAAAAGGACTGTGCAAAGAATGAAAAATGTAGACAAGTCAGAAGCAGATCTGAATATAAAGGCCAGAGATGCGAAGGTATTTGTTTTTTCTGCTTACTGTTATACATAATCGGTGTTTTATGATAATATTTCACTCCATAAATAGCCTTACTAATAAATTGCTGCAAAATCTTCTTATTTGATGATAGAATTGAAAGATCTGATTTTTTTCTTAATTCTTTTGATTTGCATCAGTCAGCCAATATCATGCATGTCTGCGTGGTTTTGTGTGGTAAAACTTTGAGAATGTCAGTCAATGCCTTGGGTTTTATAAAATTCTTATAACATGTCTGCAATTTTATATTGGGGAAAAGGGAGCTACTCAAGAAAAGAAGAAATCAGCAGAAACACAAGCAATTGAGAAAGATAAGAAGTGTACAGGAGATAAGGAGGGCTACTCAAGAAAAGAAGAAATCATCTGAAACTAAAGCAGGAGAGTAGGATAAAGAACTTGGTGTCAGTTTACTGAACATACAGGTTGGTCTCATAACCAAAGCATGGAAGCATCCATCTGCCGATAGGTATACTTACGAGCTCTATTTTTTTTTTTCCCTTCCAAAACATAATTTATTCACTGGAAAACAATCTTAATCTCACTGTGCTCTAATTTGGTTGCCTTACCTTTCAAATTGTCTGAATATGCCGTGTGATTGTGTAGATTTGAAATCAGCCTTAATTTTTATTTCCTTACACAAATTGCAGTTTACTGGTTGAGGAGATAGACGTTGGTAAGGCCAAACTGCGCAGGTAGTCAGTGGTTTGGCAAAATATTGCAATCCAGATGAGTTGACGGTATAATTAGTTCTTGAGTTAGCTACTTAATCTATTACATGCATTTTTATTCATGGTTTTTGAACTATTGATTTCTGAAACTTACTTTCTTGAGGTGTTCTTTGGTCTTGGCTTGTGCTTTGAAGAATTGCTGTGTTGCGCTGATCATGAATGTAAAATCTGGAAAGCTACGCGATCTGATGTCTGAAGAATTGGTAATGTTGTGGCATTTTCATCAAATATGTATTTATTAAATGAGTTCGAATGATGGTTACGTCTTTTCAAAAATGCAGTTTTTAATGGCAGCTCATGTTTCCAAATTTTACCTCATTTTCTTAAATAATTCTAAAGCAACGAGGTTGGTTTGTGTTCTCATTTGCGATTTCTTTCTCATTAGGTGCCTTATGCTTCAAATGAAGATCACGCTGTTGTAGAGACATTACTCCCACCAGAAGGTGCCAAAATTGGGAAGCGTGTTTCGATTTTCTGAGTAAACATGCTAAAGTTATATAGAAATAAAGACTTGCATGTATTGCCTGAATACATTCTTGAAGTTCACAATCACGGTATACCTTGGCATGGTCCTGAGACTGCATCTATCATTTGTCTTGAAAGATCATATGAAGTGCCAAATTCTCATTTGATTTTGAGTGAAATGACTGCTGATAAGCGTGCATCTGAGAAAAAGGAACTGGGATTATACAAATTGAGAAGTGTAAATGATCAATGCCCATGAATGTCAGCTTAACAATAATACCAAATACCTGTATTTATTCCAACAAAATTTACCCCCCTCCCATTTTTTTGGATTGTGGCTTGCAATTATGTTTAGCGCAAATATTTAAGATACCGTATCAACCGTAACTTAAATCTAAAAAAGAAGCAGTTGGAGAAGATGACACCGGCATGGGTTCCTCTTATCTTGACTCTGTGAACACGTCAGTACTACCTTCAACTGCTTACCCTATACATCCAAACTCATCATAACCTTCAACTCTTTAATTAATTTCATAAACTGAATATTCAATCATACTGTGGTCATCTTCCATGAATAATAGCGGGTTTTTTCATGGTTGGCAGAATCTGATCGCCGATGACAAGTGTCACGGATTGATTTCTTCCATGCGGCCTTATACACACAACTTAGAAAAATTAGCACTAAGTCATTCTTATTTATTTATATTTTACCGGAACTTGAAAACAAACACAAGGAAGAGATTAATAGAACACGAGTTTTAGTGAGAAGTTTGTATTAAATGCTTGGATATTAATGTCACATTTCACATTAAATAATAAAAATATCACGTTTCATATGAGATAGAGCATAAGTTGATTTTAAACTTGTAAAAAAAAATATGAGATAGAGCATAAGTTGATTTTAAACTTGTAAAAAAAAATATGTCGTATCACCAAACAAGTTAATATATCGAGTTAATGGTAAGCACTCAATCCTTGACGAATGGTATTAGAGTATATCCAAGTTCTCATTCGTATATGAACTTTAGACACCTACGCCTTTCATTCCAATAAAGAATTATCACGATGGATGTAAATTTTTTAAAAGAATGAGGGAATAAATAATACAAGTTAAGTAGACTCATAATAAATAAAATTATACATGATTAGGGTATTATATAATTAAAATCTCTTAAAGAATAAAAAAAAAATGGGTAATACAAGTCAAGTGAGTCCATAATAGATGAATTTATCTTTATTGAAGGTATTACATATCAAGTGAATTCATAATAAGTGAATTTATCATAATAAAAATATTACATGATTGAGTGAGCGAAAATGTCATATCTCATATTAAATAATAAAAATATCATATTTATAGATAAAATATGAGTTAATATTAAGTTTATAAAGAAGAATATGCAACACCATTTAATAGGTTAATCTATTAACTGGATGACAAGTATTTGACACAACGGGGTGCAGCTACATTTAAGGGTATACCATTTATGACATCAGCCTGCACATCATCCACTCCTAAGGCAAGCATCAAATGATGAAAAACTATGTATCAGGCCAAAGATAAAAGCTGACATTTCGGATGATTTTGTTTTAGATTTAAGCTTTACCTGTCAATGCCACAAACATGTAGGCATGTTTTACTGAGCATATTCATGTCAAATGGTTTACCATACCATTTTATCCAAAAATGATGATATAGAAGGTTAAATGAAATGTTTCTGAATTAGCTACTCGGTAACTGATACATTTTTTATTTAGTTCGTGCTTCATAGCAGTTTTTGAAATGTTCCTGAGAATAATTTAAAACTGGGTGTCATGTGTTGAGTGTTTACAGCAATTCATGCTTGCATATTTTCTTAGGAAAAGGTAGTGACCGATTTCCACTTATCTAAGATAAACGACAAGTTACGCAGAGTGATATATAAAGGACGACAAGTCGTTCAGTAGCTCTGAGACAAAAGACAAGTCGTCCCACCAAATGTTTAGACTCCTACGTATTCGAGATCTCCAAAGCAGGAAACAATCGTAGATTCAAACGCAGGACTCGTACTCAATACGATACAATAGCTGGGTAATGACATATGGACCTCATATTTTTTACATTTTTCAAGTAAGGGTATAATTTTCCCATTTCTATCAAATAGGTCCTAGAGCCATACCGTAATTTGATGTCTTGAGCAAGGAACAAGACCCTATTTAATACAAACAAGCAAATTAAAAGACTCAAATGATAGAACCTATTACCCCATGTGGAGAATAGCTGGAGAGATTCCGAAATTATAAAGAAAACAATAACAAAAAATTACAGTGGATATGCTAGGATTGTTTCTCCATGAACCGTACATGTACAGCTCCGTATGATAAAACTTACGATTGCCATTAGATCTTATTCTACAAAACAACAATGGAAGGTAGGTTTATCTGTGCTGTGCATATCTGTCAAGTTGCTCCATGAGATTCAATAGTCAGATCTTTCTTTGGCAGAAGTTTGATCTTGTTAACCAGTTGTGACACACTTGATATCATATCATCATCAAATCTTGCATCATATTTTGACCTCCATTTTTAAACCCTACACCACTATCAACCCACTTCATCCTTCTTCATTTACACTGGCAAAAATATTAATATATCTCATAAAAATTGAAACTCAGTCTTGCAAGATATGAAATGATCTGCTTATTATCGTCGTTCAAATCTTATGGTTGATTAGGAATCTGGGATATGGCAGGATTGGTTTATGATATGGTAACCGAGAAGAATAGTATGGATGAGTTTGACTGCCTATAATATTTTGGGGTTGAAAATGTTGACTGTAAATAAATAAAATCACGTTTTTCTTTGAATTCCTGTACAAAATCTTGGAGAATCTATTCACTATCTTTGATGATAGGAAAAAGCCTATAATTAAGCAAAGGTTTTATCCGAATTCCAGGAAGAGAATTCAAAAACGTAATGTAATACTGTGATATTATGTGGTCCAAAATGCATAGTACTTATTGGTTTCTGCCTGCTCGCATGAAGATCTCTCAGACTGATATTTGCTTATATTTAGAGAGAGAAAGATAAGGAAATTGTGACTGAATCAAATCAGAAAGTGAGAACCCGATAAAGATCACGAAATATCTGTGATCTCCTTTTGATATGTCAAATATTGGTGTGATCATAATTCAATCTCAAATCAGAATTCACACCAACTTTCTGTCTTTCAATTCATTCATTCATTCTGACTTCACTATAAATTCCCACCCGCATTTTCGTTCATACATTTCCTGTGAGTTCAGTTTTGTTCTCTCTTGTTTGTGTTTGTGTTTGTGTCAGAGAATCCGCTGTTGTTGATCCTGAATTTGTTGCAGCATTTGTTGTTTTTCTGTTGCTACGAGAGAGCTTGCTTCTGTGTGGTGGGATGTGTGTTGATTTCGAGCAGATTTGAAGATCATGATGAACGCCTGCGAAGTTTCTGGTTCTTGGAAACCCCATGTTTTGGCCGTCGATGATAATCTTGTTGATCGGAAATTGATCGAGACTTTGCTCACGAATTCCTCTTGTAAAGGTACACAACCTTAACAATTTGTGACCTTCTTGTTTTTTGTTGTTGTCCTTATTTAGTTAAATTTGATGTGGCAGTGACAACTGCAGAGAATGGGATGAGAGCATTGGAGTTTCTGGGTTTGGTTGATGAACAACAGAATTCCCTTAACTCTCCTGTAAGTCTACTTGATTATATCAGTTTGTATGGAATATTATATCACAAGGTCTAAGATTGAAGAAATTTAAAGTTTCTAAGAGTTGGTTCGTGTTTTTTACAGGAATCAAAGGTAAATTTAGTGATTACAGATTACTGCATGCCAGGAATGACAGGCTATGAACTTCTTAAGAAAATCAAGGTGCTGTAAATACTCAGGATTCTAGCAACTATTTAAGACTAATCTCATTATTTATGTTAATCATTTATATATCCCGCCGTAAACAGGAATCATCTGTTATGAAGGAAATTCCAGTTGTGGTTGTGTCATCAGAGTACATTCCAACCAGAATTAACGAGTAATTATTTGTTTGCTAATCCGTACATATTTTCTTCTATTAATTTTTCAGCTAAATTGTTTGTTCCCATTTTAGTTTTGTCTGTGTATGAACAGGTGCTTGAAGGAAGGAGCTCAGATGTTCATGCTGAAACCACTCCAACCATCGGATGTAAAGAAATTGACTGGTCATTTGATGAATTGAAATGAAGACACAGACTGTTTTCAAGAGTTAGTAAGAAAACCAACGAAGATGTTAATTTCATGGAACTTAAACATGGGAAAAATCCACAACACAATTAGTCCACACCAGGATATTTCATCGATTAGATTATTAATCTGTTTCAGCACTGCTGCAAATTGATTCTTTGTTTTTTTGGTTAAATTTTGCCCAAACCTTAGACTTTTACAACCTATTGTACGAGATTACTTCATAGTTTCAGTAAACATGTTTTCATTTCCTTTCTATTTATTGATATTTGATACTCCAGATACCATATTCTGTTCTTGTTTCTGAAACTTTACAAGAACATGGATTATCTACAGAAAGCAAATGAATATATAAAAATACATCATAGACTAACAGTAACAATCCCACCTGCAAATCTCTGCAGAGACGAATGAATTAAGAATTGGTAATGAAATCAATGAAAATGCTTGTGGTGATGATGCTGATGTCTACAATCATCCAAACCAAGGCATCTCACAACAGGATAAAAACAAACAAACATGCATCTTCCAACTCCTCTGAAAGCCGATGAAACCGCGTAACAACAACCACCATGCTTTTTCTTCCTTCCTTTCTGCTGGTTTTGCTGCCCACTTTGCCGATGCTGCTTTCTCATGACTGCAACAGACAATATTCCCCCGAAAAAGAAAAAAGAAAGAAAATCAGACAGAAATCTTGAAATGGGTACCTTCAATTTTCCAGTTGGGGAAATTATTATGATTTTGTTTGTGTCATGAAGACAGCTGGTAGAGAGTTTGGCGATGAAAACAGAGAATATTCTATGGATGAGTATTTCTGATTGAGCAAGCAAAATGCAAGCCAAGCCAAGCCTAGTTGTGAACCAATTGAAAGCGCGTAGACAGCGTGTGACTTATATTTGCCTTTTCGTGTTCATTTAAGACAATGCTACCAGCCAACTAATGCAATGTGTCTTTGCTTGCAAATTGGAAACTAAAGCACTTAACTAACCCGGGAAGAAACACCTAATGCCATGGGACGTTTTCTTAAATTTTGCTTAACTAATCACATCGTAGTGCTTTAGATGATGGGATATGTTCTTAGCTTTCTTTATTCTGCGTGTTTTGAATACTCATAGTATTTAGAGATATTCGGGTGCATTTATAATGACTCTTCATAGACCACAATTCAAGGCTCAATTAACAATTATGAGAAGCCCAGAAAGGGCCCAAACCACCGCGCAAGAAGGATTGTCGAAGAAATAAACACAATAACAGTTCTCTTTCTCTCTCCCAGTTTCTCATGCAACAAATGGCAGCATTTTAGAGCTACAGTTATTATTGATTGCTGCTTTTGCAGCAATGGGGATGACCTCAAAGGACAAAAAAATTGGAAAATGCCATTCAGCAGCTACTTGCTTCTAGTCATTTAAGAATCAGCACTTCAAGGTGGAACAACGTCTTCCATAAATCGGCCTAATCGAGTGAAAACAAAGATTTGCTTTTCATTGTTGGGCGCAACTTGCTTTGTTGACATTATACTTTCACTTCATTTGTACGCAGAGTATTCAGAAATGCCCCCATCTTTACCTTCAAATATTATGCATTTTCAATCCAGTTCAGTTTCCATAGGTTATAGTGGTTTATGTTTTCGTAAGTCAAGCAACGCTGTCCATATGTATAATTAAATTTTACGCGCAGCTTGTAATGCCTGATAACTCCAGTGATGTTACGGGGTGAAAATTGCAGGTGCACTCAAGAATGTAGTTGCAATAGCAGCAGGGATTGTGGAAGGGATGGATCTCTGAAATTATTCTACGGCAGCACTTGTGGCACAAGGTTTCTCTGAGCTACGATGGTTGGCGACAAAGGTATATCATACATGCCGTACATAGAAAATTGTTCCCTTATCCAAATCGGTTTTTTATCTATTATGAAAAGTTACTCAGTTTATGAAACCTTCCACAGGAGCAACATTCTATTGATACTGCAGAAGTTTTCATGTTGAGACATCTTTTTTCCATAGTTTGAAAATGGGTTCTCTTGTTAGAATTAGTTCCTTCAAGCTGCTTGTGACAAATATATATTGCTTTCCGTAATCGCTATGATCTAACAAAATTTTCCTCCCTCAATGTCTTGAAGATGGGTGCTAAGCCAACGACAATCACTGATCTATCAGGGACTGGGGACACCATACTCACACGTTTTGTTTATCATTTTCAAAAAATAGAACAGTTGGGAGTCCGTCTTGGAACAGGAGAGAAGCTGGATGATATACTACGTTCCATAAATCAGGCGCTTTGCAAATCATTAACAAACTCCATCAAGTATGCATTAACTTAGAGGAAAGCTGTTTTCCACCACAAAGACCAATAGGGTCCTTGAGTGATGCAATCAAGTTCTGTCGACGTGGGAGTCAGAAGACAATTGCAATCAGGATGTGTAGTCAGCTTGCTTAATGCCATAACCCATTGAACAAGCTGCTTCCCATTTCCCCTTCAGCAAGGTAATAACCAGGCCTAGAATCAAATATCATTTGTCTTAGTTAGTGACGATTAATGTGTACTGTCTTTGAGCCATAATGCTGTAAGTTTGTGTATATATTTATTCATACTCCTACTTGGAACACGAGAAGGCCAAGGCCAAGGCCAAGGCTTAGGCTCTTTCCAATTTTAAAAGGCAAATTTTAATTGCAACGAAAAATGGTGTGATCCTTCCAACATGATTTATATGAAACGAAGTTGGGTTTTGGTTTATGATTGATAAGTGTTTGGATAAATTGATTAAACACTGTTAACAAAATTCTTTTAGGGCAGTCTGTCCTAAACCTTAGTAAATTTATAATTAGTTTATTTAGAAAGGGTGATATGTCGTTTTAAGAGAAAAGACTCTTTTAACTTATTTCAAATATGTTTTACGACTTGTCGTTTCTATGACACATTACTGGCGAGCATAACGTTGTCGTTTCTGTGAAATTGAGTAGTTTTGATCAACCCTTGTTGAAATCAGCGGTTTTTCATAACCCTAATTTCACAAAATACTCACAAAGAAGAAGAAGAAGAAAGATGAATAACAAGAAGAAAGATACAGGAAGCGAAGAAATATTCGCATCGTGTTCCTTCTCAAGCCTCGGTCTCCACTCTACTTTATGCGACCAGCTCCGAGGTTGTTTCTCTCTCCCTTCTAAATCTGTTATGTTCGAACAAAATATCATTGTTTTTGTTTAGTTAACGTAAAATAAAATCCGTAATTTGCTTACAGAAAGACTTGGATTTTAAACTCCAACAATAATTCAGGCTCAAGCAATTCCTGTTATTCTCTCCGGCCGTCACGTGTAATCATCTTCCGCGCGCGTGTGTTTTATTTGATGATAGTGAATTTTGATTTGTGAAAAATGTAGACTTGTTAATGCGGCTACTGGAACTGGCAAGACGGTGGCTTATTTAGCTCCCATAATTAATCACTTGCAGAGTTACACTCCTCGAATCGATCGTTCAAGTGGAACTTTTGGTAAAGATTAGTTTTTTAAATGCTATTTATTTTTTTAGTTTATATGATAATGTAGCATAATTGGATTAATTTGTTGGCTGGCAGCGTTGGTTCTTGTGCCAACACGCGAGTTATGCATGCAGGTTTATGGGATTTTGCAGAAGTTGTTGCATCGTTTTCATTGGATTGTGCCTGGTTATATTATGGGAGGGGAGAACAGGTCAAAGGAGAAAGCCAGGTTGCGCAAAGGTACTGGCGTTCTATAATTCCTTTGCATTTTTATTGACATGTCCTATATCTCCAGTATGACGTGAGTTATAACATTTGTAAAACTTAGTTTGGTTGAAATATCCTTCGTCCATTGTCAATTTCATTGATTGCTTAGGAATGTTTCGTTTGATTTTTTTCAGGTATATCTATTCTTGTTGCAACTCCTGGACGTCTTCTGGACCATTTAAAGAATACATCATCATTCTTGCATACAAGTTTGCATTGGATAATATTTGATGAAGCAGATAGGTATGTTTTATTGTTAGGGTTGAGTTATCATCTTTTACCGGATTGTTATTTTTTTAAACTGTTTTATTTGCTTCATGACAGAATTTTGGAATTTGGTTTTGGAAAAGAAATTAAGGAGATACTAGATTGTCTGGGTTCTAGGTGTCCTGGGTCTGTTGACGAGGGAAAAGAAGCCTCTAATATTAAGAGGCAGAATTTACTGTTGTCAGCTACCTTAAATGAAAAAGTAAACCATCTTGCAAGAATTAGTCTAGAAAATCCAGTTATGATCAGTCTTGATGAAAAGAAGATGCAACTTTTTCCATCACATGAATGGTTTGCATCTCTGAAATCTGATGTGAACGAAGAAGTAGAACATCCGGGCACAACGATGAGCTCTTCAACTGGAGAATACAAGCTTCCAGCTAAATTGGTCCAGAGATATGTAAAAGGTATATCTTGACCGAAAGTTTATCTTGGTTAACCTTCACATTTGATAGAGTGATATAAAAGTGTTTGATGGAATTTTATGCGGTACCCTGTGGTTCACTGCTTGTGGTTCTTTTTGCTATTTTAAAACATCTTTTTGAAAGAGAAGCTTCCCATAAGGTAAGACTATCTTTCAATTTGGTAATCACTGAGTTCTATTTGTAATGCATGTGGTTTTATTTTTTGAGATGCCTTACATAACTTTAAAGTCAGTTACTTTCTAATTTTCTTTCAATTGCTACCACGAGTCTTCACTTAAGCTGATAAAGCCCTTTATGTTGACTATATTTCCTATAACTAATTGAGTCACTATTAACATTTTCTACTTCTTTAAAGTGTTTATTGTCACACAATCATAGATCATCAGACCATTGTTGAAGTCCTTATGCTTCCCAAATTTTGGCAGACTAATTGATTAAATACTGCTAGCAAAATTCTTTTTAATTAGCCCTTTTATAATAAGGTAGTTGACTGTTTTATTCTCTGATTTGGAATTAACTTGTTAAGTTCACACACATACTCCTTCAGGTTGTGGTGTTCTTTTCGACATGTGATGCAGTCGATTTTCACCATTCTCTATTGACTGAATTCCAGTGGTCACCTTATTCGCAACCAGATACAGAACTCAAACAGCAATTTTTGAGATGCAAAACTTTCAGGTTACATGGAAATATCAAGCAAGAGGATAGAAGAACCACATTTGTGGTCTTTAAAATGGAAAAGTTGGCTCTTCTTTTGTCCACTGATTGAGCTGCTAGAGGTCTGGATTTTCCAAAAGTGAAATGTATTATACAGTACGATTCTCCTGGGGAGGCCACTGAATATGCACACAGGTATTTTGAAACATCTTTCTGTTGGGAAATTTGATTTTGATTATTTCAGTGGCTGTTTTGAGGACTTTTATTTTGAGGACCTTTTTTGCTGCATTCTGATGATTGAAATCAATCTTTCTGAACAATTAAATAATCAAATTGCAAGAAAATACCTGATATTTTCTTGCATTTTCTTGCAATTTGATTATTTAATTGTGCACCCTTAATTCTCTTTTTTTGGTTCTTTCAAGCTCAGATTCAGGAATTTCTTAATATCCTGTCATTGATTGATGATACCTTTTAATCCATGATGCAGGGTTGGTAGGACAGCTAGGTTAGGTGAAAGAGGAGATTCCTTGTTATTTTTACAGCCAATTGAAGTGGATTTTTTGCAAGACCTGGAGAAACATGGTGTATCACTGACAGAATACCCTCTCCTTAAAGTGTTGGATGGTTTCCCATTGTATGGTCGGGTGCCGCGGGCAGGGAAGTTTGTTTCCCTAGATTCACATCCTTGGGTCCTGTATCTGCAGAAAGCACTTGAGTCTTTCATCTTTCATCTTTGCAGAGGTAATGGCTTTGGATACATCCTTCCAAAGAATGTAAATTTCTCCAGAGGACATCCCTTCCTTTTTATGTCTGTCTTTCTTGGCATCCTTATCAGATTTTACCATACTTGGACCTAATAATTCTAAGTTGCATATTTATCTGCATTGAGTTAATACATGACCTTCAATATCTTTCTGCAGCCAAAGACGAAGAAAATGGCCCAAAATGCATTTTGTTCCTGGGTATGTGCTTACACTGCTCATCATGGTGAGCTGAAAAGAATTTTTATGCCGAAGAAACTTCACTTAGGGCATGTTGCTAAAAGCTTTGCATTGAAAGAACAACCCTCCTCGGTCGGAAAGTCATTTCAAACACAATCCAAGAAGAGGAAGAGGGATCAAAAGCAGAAGGGACAATCTAAAAAAAGGAAAGTTGCCAGTAAAAAGTGAGTGCCAAGTCAGGACACTGAACTGATTATGAAGATTGGCCAGTAAAATGGAAATTGCCTTTTCCAGCGGTTGCCCACAGCAAGTGAAAATAGTCGGAGTACATTTGCTGCCTTACACTGTTTTGCATGACCTGGTGATGGTTGGCTAGAGCAAGTACAAACTGACAATGGAGTGTTTGATGAGTAAATTTTTCAGCCTTCTTTTGGTTCATTTATGCAAACAGCCTGTCAGGGAGGATTTCTAACTGTAGAGGATAGTTGACCACTCTCAGGAGAGCTTGTATTGAAATTTTGATAGTTGACCTCTCTCGGGAGAAACTGATCTTGCTTATCTAGTTAGATGATTGTAACCATTAGAGATGACAATAATAATTTACTGATAAATTTTGACGAGCCACAAGCTGCTAAATTTTCAGCTCTTGGAACAAAGCAGAAACTCAAGATTTTCTTTTAGAGCTTTTGTTCTTTACGATCAAAACAGAAGATAATAAGGTTATGGTTCGGTCGGAGAAAGTACGACTTTGAAACCTCAGTTGTGGGATGGAATTACAAAATATTGAATGCTAATGAAAATATGATAAGAGTCCCCAGTAAAAGTAAGCGCTTACACTATATTTTTTGTCAGTTTTACTTTCGAGATTAAGTAGAAGTAATACTAAATATAACATACCCTAAGAGGTATCACATGCACATAGATGCTGTAGGATTTTCAAGGCTGCAATCTCACCTCCATTTTTTTCATCCTTAGAATACCATGTGGCACTTAATTCATGCTTATAGTCATTTTTCATGATCAAGTAATCAAAGAAGACTAATTTGCAAAAGCATTCTACATCGAAAGTGCCTAAATGGTTTGGTTTCTAACTTCTTTGCCCCCAATAGCCCTAAATCGCATTCCCAACCACACACGAAAGACAAAACCTTTTAGCTTGTTGAGATACTTGAACATTTAACTGCCATTCAAGAACAAAAGAGCATGTTCTCCCCACTTCTCCCCCTGCCCCCCACCCCACACCACCCCCAACAAGTAAGTAACAAGAGATACGACTTGGATTTTGAGCAGCAACTCCTGAGAACAGCTGCTAGCTTTACTTTTGAGTTCAATATCAATACAGGAGAAAAAGAAGCCAACTATTCTCGTTTGTCTTCTTCAAGATCTTCTCCTAGTCCAAACACATGAGGTTCCACTCCAACTGATACCTTCCTTTCCTTTCTTTCCACTTTGGTTGCTAAATCTCCCGCCACCATAACTGCACTGCCAGTGAGTGGGATGCCTTCCTCTTCAAGATCATCCCCCGTCTCCTCTGAATATGTATATCTGCACCATCAAGAACCAAATCAACTATCATTTCTTCCAAGAAAAAGAAAAACTGCATCTACAGCAGGCAATGCTTCAAAAATCCTTAAAAACATTCATCTAGGAATCATTAATGTTGGCAATCAATTCAGAATCTTAGATAAGTGATTCTAAAAGTCTTGAAAGGATTAAACACAGGCAAAAACATCCAAGCTGCTACATTGTAGGAAAATTCAAAATTCATTCAGTATGTGAGTGATATAGATGAGATGGAGGTTAATGTTGAAGGGATCTCTTCACAAGTACCTCATGAAACACAGATTAAATATTGTGTAATTTCAACCTCAAAGCTTTGCAATCAAATGCTTTGCTTGAGCCTGACCTAGGATGAGTATCAAGGAACAAAACTTAAGGAAAGTGCTTATGGTGGGATTATGGATGAGGAGAATGCTCCAAAATAAATGTAAACTCCATTTATTTAAATATCAGTCTGCAAAAGAAAGTGGATAGGTTCCAAAGAGTACCTAGTCGGGGTATGTGACGGGCCCCAGAGAATGCATATCACCACCAGGAGTATATATGCAAGCAAAGTCCAGAAAGCTGGAATTATCCAAGCTCTTTGCCACAGTTCACTCAACGGATCAGCTGCATTAAAGTATAACTGCACAAATACAAATCAGGTTTAATGACAAGTCTAGAACTGGAATTGTTAAAGCATAATTTAGGGTCACTTCAACCAAGAAGTAAGTCTCAATATGCTGCTGAACTTCATTAAGATAGCGAAGGTAAATTATTATGAGGATTTGAAGAAGGGCTCTTTGCCATGCTCACCATGAAGCTACTCTCATTTACTTGCCATTGTACAATTGTCAGTTAGAAGCAAGATGAGAAAAAATAAACTAAAAATGAAAAAGAAAAGAGAAAAGAATTGAACTACCTCATAACCAATCCAAGCAACAGAAAGCAGCACCGATACTGCCAGGGAGTTGGTAAACTTCTGATACAGTGCAAATTTGGCCATTCCCTTTTTAATCTGTGTTAAGCAGAGGAAATGACAGAATCATTTAAGATTTTCAAATCAGTTGCAAGAATTATTTATAACTACAATATTTCATTCTTTCCCTTAACACAAAGAAACAATTAGAAGCAAAGTCTAGAAATGTGCATGCTTATGATGTAAAAGATATTGTGGGTATGCAATTGTGAGGTTACCTGAAGCTTCTCCAAGGTCTGGGATAAAGAAGAAAAGATCCAGACAATAAAGCATGCATCCAATAGAGAAACAGGTAGCACCAGAATTAACCTTACTTTTCCAGAAAAATCATTGATATTTCCCAAGTGTTCAACAAGCCCAAGAGCTTCTGAAAAAACAAAATATGTTACACCAAGAAGGATTACTTTTGGTGTTACACCACCTAGAGTTGGCTGCACAACACCATAGCCCATAGAAACCACTAAAAGAAGTAAACGTGACACGGTCTTCTTAACAGCACTGAAGGTAACAGCCCAAAGGGTGATTCCCATTGGTCTGCTCCCAGTTGAATTAAAGTTTGCATACTCAAAATACCAGAGAGCCATTTCACACATTCCCAAACCAATCACAGCTGTGATGTGATAGTGCAAGTGCATTATATTTTTCCAATATTGTACAAACCGGAGAAACCAGACCAGACCAAGCACGAGATAGGCAAAAGACATGAAACCAGAAAATGTCATCAGTGGTGCCATCTTTCCTGGAAGATAACCGTCTGGGTTCCTCCAAACTGTCCTTCCACTGAATAGTAAGCCACTGAGTTCTGGATCACAATACATAAAGTACAGATAGTACATGCCAGTGCTGTTAATCTCAAGTGTTTCATGTGCCATACTAGCCAATTCACTTTGCCCTTCAAAGAAAGTCTGAACTCGTTTCGGGCCATTAAGTTTATATGGATCTTGGTGGATAATCACCTCTCCTACCTTGCATGATCCATCCTTGGCAAGATCCGGAGTGCAGCATATAGCATCAGAATTCAAATAAGAGCCGCCAATCTTATCTCTGTCTTTGACCTCAACAATTATAGCTTCAACCAATCCAGTCTTTTGCTGCATCTCATTCTTCTTTTGAGCAGACTCTTTAGTTCTTCGGAAAGTGATTGACTCAAACCTAAAAATAAATGCATAACAAAGATAAACTCTACTAATTGTTTCTAATACATCTAAATATAATAAAACATCTATTTCAAGTATGGCAATTTTAGGTACATACTTACACTAGCCAATTACTTTGACTTTTATATATTTGCTGGAATAAATTGACAGGATCGATTTTTTTTTTTTTTTATTATTCTATACATGTGCTGGAACAAGTTGTGCAGGAATGATCATGTGTCAATGTTTCATGTGTTTTCTCCAAGGAAATAGCAAATTGGGTGGATAAAGGGTTCATCTTTTACAAGAACTAGAAAAACAATCATATGGGTTTTCACCAGCTCAAGCAGGTAGTACTAATAGACCAGTAGGTACTAGCACAAAGGATCACATAATCATAACATAAAGAAGCATAAGCATTAAAACATAAATGAAAAGAAGATCATTTGTTACAATACAATTAACTAAAACAAGACATAAGTAAGGAAAGGTGGGGAGAGAAAGAGCATAGTTGAATCGAACATTCAGACAAAAATCAGATTAGGAACACTGGAAACGTCAGCAATCTCCAAAACGCCAAAGCTGAAATTATTTATAAAATTTCAACAAATCAAACAAAAATGACGCTTATTAAACCTTTTAACGGATGCTGCATTTCTCTTAATTTCCCAGAACATTCATAACGTCCAATCATGTTATCTTCCCCGCTTCTTAATTTGACTAATAATCTTCATTAAACGATAGATAAACAGTCTTTCGACCCGACAATAACTCATTAACTTCAACAGAAACAACAACATTATCACAACAAGAAGAGACACTCAAAATTTTCCCAGGAAAACAAAACAGATCAAACATGCAGACAGAGCACATTATTTTACCTGATGAAGGACTTGCCATTTATAGGCTTGTCTTCATTAGAAATGGGTTTTTCAGTATCAATGCGAACCTTAGAGGCGTAAAGGCCTTCACTTCCGCCATGGAAAAAATAAGAATTGGAGCGACGAATGAAACCTTCGTTATGGTATTCATGGATCGACGCATTCACTTTGTTAACCAAAAAACAGCTCAAATATACTAATACTACTACTACACTTGCAATATACCCATTTGATAATAGATCAGAAACGCCGCTGCAGTTTCTGTAACGCATTCTCTCTCTCTCTCTCTCTCTCTCTCTCTCTCAAGAGTCTGAATGGTTTTCTCTCTTTTCTTTTTTCTTTTTCTTTTTAATTTTTTGGCCCAATAAAAACAAAATAATAGTACACGTGTACTTATTATATTGTCTTCACGGTCAAAGAGATAAACTAAGCTGTAATGCATCATACTGTATATCCCCGTCTTTTACATCTCTAAACTTTAACTAAAATTTAAAATATAAATTCTAAAATTTAAAATATAAAAAATAAAAGTTAAAATCACAAAATTTAAAACAATTAATATTAAAAAAATTTAAATAAATATAAAAAAATAATTAATTAATATTATATTATAATTAAAAGGTGTCTAAAGTTCCCGTACTCAAAAATCTTTTACTGTTGTTAATGTCTCCTTGGCTTGATATTTTAGTATATAGTTTGTTAATTCTTTTGATATTTATATAAAATTGAACAAGAAGGGACTTGCAAAATTGAGATGTAAGAATTAATTACAACATTAATGAAAATATAAAAAAAAAAATTAATAATAATCTCTAATATATAATAATCGATAATTAATTAATTAGAAAAATAAACTTACTTTCCAAGTTCGACACCAATTTCTATTATTGAAGCCTTTAGCAAAATCTAGCTTCCACCAATTGCTATTCTACCAAAAATATGCAGCACGTTACATCCAAAGGTCCCAAAGTAACGTTGTTTACAGATACTATAATGAGTTTGCTAGTATCTTTTCAGGAACAATCAAACCAGAAAGATTTTTGGTTGGAAAGAATGATATTACAAATCAAATAATATGACAGAACAGATGCCGTTAGCCAAATACAACTGATGGTAACCTGGATTCTTTGTATTTAGATGAGATATCCAGTCACCCCAAAAAAGAAGACTAAAATTTACAGAACATTTGCCTTTCCTCCTTCCTTTCTTGCACAAGTTTACATCCCAGATGAGGACGTCCGGTTTATTCTTTGTGCACCCAGATTAGGTGCGGCTGGTTTGGCTCCCCTTCCTCTGCTTGCAGCTAAAGGCTTGGCCCTTGTTGTAGGTGGAGGAGCAGCAATAGCAGCCCAGGGGTCGTCATCATCAGGTGCTGATGCTGATTTTGCATTCAATGGTTTTGTTGACGTTTTTGGGGCAGGCGCTGCAATGGAACCCCACAAGTCATCGTCTTCATCTTTGGCTATCTTTGCTGCACTCAATGCACCCTTTGGTCGCAAGCTTGTAGCTGAGGAAAAGAAAAAAAATGTACACACACACACACACCATCATATTTCTCAAGCAACCAAAAATTCTTATAAAAGGGCATGTATGCACATATGTGCAGCTTCTTTACAGCATTTACTAAACCTAAAAATAATATGACTGTCAAGCATTCTTTAAACATGTATAAAAGATGTTTATTCATACACTGATTCAATATTCAGTACAAACTCATACCTAGAATATACACAAGCTAATAGGAGAATAGGAAAAATATTACCTGGTGGTTTTGGCTGTGAAACAGGTTGTGAAACTGGTCGCTTTTGAGCTGCTTGGATGTTGGCGAGGGCAGGGGATGACTTAGGCTCTTCAAGAGGTTCAATATCATCCCAACCATCTTTGTCACTGTCATGATCTTCCTGAATTCCATTTTCAATTTCTCCCCAACCATCTGTTGAAGTAGGAGACACAGGTACTGGTTGATCGGCAATGTCTGTGCCTGAACTTACATGACGAATTGGTGTTGTACTTGGAGTTTCCATTACTATAATTACCACAGAAAACTGACATCAGCAATCAAACTGAAGAATGAATGCATTCACCTAAAAAGTGAAACCACATTTATACAAGAACTTATTTTCACATCCACGCTTTTGTTCTATTACAAAAAGAAGCATTAATGAGCACATCCATGCAATGCTCATGCAAATCAGGAAAGACCAATTTGCCTAATTGACTGATCCACCTACTAATTGTGGTTGCTATAGTCACTCCAGAATTACAGTGACCATTACCAAACATTTCCCTTTGCATTCTTATCTTTTCATTCAGATCTTGGACATTTTGGAACACCCTAAATGCATTGCACCAACAGAAAAATATCAAGGATTATCCAAAATTGATCCAAGAATTATATACCAATGGTTTACATTTACCACTTCCTGACTAGAGAGGGATGATACACCAGACTTTTTACTCTTCCTTTAGTAACCATGATGTATCCTTCAACCAATCAATTCTTCAGCATTTAATAAGGTTAAAGTGGTTTGCTCAATATATACAAGTCCTAAAATATTTTATTGCCAAGGAAAGGATGGATGACAAAAGAATTATTTATGCATTTTCCTATAAATTTAATACATTTAAAAACGTTAATCAGTAATCAAGATGTAAACCTGAGCTGCCACTGGAGTTTGCTGAAGTTAGACGTGTACCAGCATTTGCAGAAGCAACTGGTGCTTGCTCAGAAGGTTTACCACCTTTAAGTGTCAAGGAGCTCATGGCCCATCTGCATAGTAACGATAACTGTGTCAATGGCAAATTCAAGAGTAGAAAGATCTTAAATCCTACATTTTTCTGTTCATGATTCAAAATAAGCAGAAGGGGGAAAGATAAAACAATTATACGTACAAATAAGAGTATTCAAAATCAGCCCTACTTCACCATAATGAAATTCTAAATCACTTACCCAAGTAAACCAACATTTCCTGGCATTGCTGAGATTCCAACACTTGCAGCTCCAGTGGAATCTCCCATATTTGTCTACAACAAACACATAGAAACTATCATTATAACAAAAGATAAACGTATTCAGGTAATCAAACATCACAAGCAAAATAAAGAAAAAAGGCAACAAGGCAACAAAACAGAATGGCACACACACACACACACACACCTTGTCATGGTATTGCTTCACAATCTGCAAAAACTGATCAACTGCTTGAAATGCCTTTGATCTGACATCACTTTTTAAAAGAAAGAGATCAACCATGTTTACGTACATCATGAAAAGCAAAGAAAATAGGAAATATCAAATCATTAAGGAGATACCTGTCAGGATCAATTGTAAGTACAACGACACTTGGAAGAATCCGAGTTGCAACCTCGTTGACGTCATAATAAGCACTGGTGGCACATAAAGCCATAACTCCTGCATAAAATAATTTTATATTGGTCAGCATACTTCAACTCTGGGAGATAAAAGAGTTGGTAAACACCTAGAAAGTCGATTAGTATTTTAGAACATGTAAGTCATTCCATGTTCACAGCTATAGCATGGCATGTGTGACTTGAAGTGTGGGAAAATGACAGATTTTCAGAAAAATGCTAGTTTATACACTTAGAAAAACATTATAATTAGTTTCCTTACCAGCTCCTCGGGCAGGAGAAAAAGTGTCCCGCAGTGCACGGACTGTAAAAGCATTAATCAAAACTCTCTTCCTTGTCTGCATTGCACATTCAATCACATTAGTTGATGTTTTCATAAAAGAACAAATGTAATCAATCTCTATTTCCAATCATCACCAGAAAATGATAAATCATAATTTTAAAAAAAAAAATGCTGCTAGAGATTGACCATGTCCACCAAAAATATCAAACTCAACGATGCCCAGTGAAGAGGAAAACAGGAGAGAAAGAAGCAACTTGCAGCTACTTACCCCATCATTTAGGTAGCTTGAAATATTCCCGAGTAATATGGTAGTATTTGTTCTAATTGCAGGCTCTTCATCAACCTGCAGAGCTTGCAAATATTAAAACAATAAAATACAGGACATAAAGAACAAATTTAATTTCTGTTAACAAACAGAACTATATCCTAACACTTTAACGAGAATATCAAGAAAAAGAAAAAGGATGTCTGATTACTAATAGAAGAAGATCTGAATCAAATTCATTTACATCAACATACAGGTCATGTACCTGTAGCTTTGAAAGATACTTTAACAAGGACCCTGATATGGTGCGTTGAGAAAGCTGCAACAAATTGAAGGAAAACAACATTCACAAAGGACTCAGAAACCGCAATTCAATATCCACCATTAGTATAATAAACTATTTAAACGATCTCTAAGCCCAAAGACAAAACAATCACAATATGAATGAATAGTCTAGAATGTAATGTAAGCTAGAGAAGCAAATCTGATCTATGAGAAGTAGTGCTGCATTAAAATGTTGATTACAGCAAGACATCAACTTAATGGAACCAAGATTTGCATTTCCTCTTTGTATGACCAATTATAGAGGTTAACCAAGATTCACATTTATTCCTTCTACTGCCATATCCTCTATCAATCAAAGGGCATTATGCATTCATGAAAGTCAAAATATTCTTCCAACAACACAAATTTTAAAGTTGTTACTATGCACTTTTTTATATCAAAAGGTCCAATAACGACACGATAGTTTTCATCAAGTATGTTACCAACAAACCATGAAGTGAGGTTAGTGCAGCCAAAAACTAAGATACACATACCTTAGGGGCCAGAACAAGCATGGATTTTAGAGTCAATTCACGAAGAAAAGCAGATGTATCAGAAAAACCCGTAGCAACATGCGGGTACACCTAGTAAAAATTTTTCCAAATTGAAGCCAAACATCAGTCTTCAGGACTTTCATCCAAACACTAGTACCATCTAGGATTTGCAAGAATCATAGACATAAAAAGCATCTTATCATAAGCTACATACTTGCTCATCTGTCACTTGTGCCGATAATGAATCTCCATATTGATCAATATGCTGCAAGAGAGCAACTCGAATAGCCCGGTCATTGGTGGCATATAGTTTCACAATTGTTGGCAGTACCTGCAAATAACATCAAGAAACTTGCCCTAATCAAACAGTAGTACACTAAATATGAAAATATCCATGCTAACAGGTGATTGAACAAAAAAGAAAAAGTACATCCAAATATATGTAAAGATATACTGAAGGAGTGAGACCTTGATATTAAATTCTTCAGCCGAAAGCCAAGAACCCATTTTCAACAATGCAGTCAATGCAGGGGCAGCAGCTGAACCAAATTCAAGAGCAGAAGCTAGTAAAGGAAGCAACTGTAAAAAGAAGAAGATAAAATCATGATTAAAATAACAGATTTAAAGTGAAGTATGCAAGTCACATTGGAATTTTAAAGCCAAACCTTCTTCAGCACGATTTGGCGAGGTAGTTGCTCTGCTAAATTTGGAAGTTTGCGAAAGAAGGTATCCTTCTCAACACTGTCTTTCAAATTCAGGATTTCCATAAAATGTATCGTGTCCACCAACTTATTTTGAAAATATTCTGTCCATCCAGAAGTTTCCAAATTCATTAATACAAGGAAAAGAATGGCACAGCAAAACAAATTATAGAAACAAAACAATGGCAAAAATACAAGAGGCCTCAAAAGAATCATAGCAATCTACAATTCACTACATGACTATATTATACAAATGCAGAACAACCAAATAAATCTAATCAATGTATACAATCTAAGGGGATATCCCTTTCATAAAGCAAACTGCAAGTACTATTCTTAGAAACATGACATTTTCCATAGTAATAGATGAATCTTAACCCAGATTTTACAAGGAAAACTCACCACTATTTTCTAAAAGCTTGGATGAATTCAACCTGCGAGAAGGCATGGAACTCAAGAGCCGCTGATAATCTGGAAGCAGAGTCTGTGAGACAAGAAAACAGGCAGATGCAAATGAAAACAAATTCAAAGTAATCAAAACTTAAACAACCAAGAATTGTGCACACAGATGGACATGCAAGACATTCATTCACACAAGGCACCAAGAGATGTCAACCATTTTGAACGTACTTGAATAAATTCTATTACTTTTATGGGCCAACATGAACAGTAAAAAACTCCAAGGGCAGACAATCGGTCGTCTAGAGTCAACCCCAATAATAAAGGCAAACCTTTGGAATAGAAGCAGTATTTCGCAACTCCTCTGTTTTGCCCAACTTCATGCCAGAGAAGATCTCATAAATAAGACATCCTATCAACCAAAACAAGCTAGTCAAGTACACATGGGAATATAAAGCAAGAAACCCATCTGGCCAAAAAATACATAACTAAGCACAAACATATGAAATAGTCTACATAAAAACCACATGCACATGAAATAAAAGCAAGGAATTTTCAATAAACATATATTTATTAGAAAAAACACTATATCTTCAGAGAACATACAGATCATAGCTAGTTCCACTTTAAATGTGATACCCTTCTCAAGAAACCCCTCTTTAGGACATATGCTCAAATCCAATGTAACATGTAGCCAACATTTACACAACTGAAAGATAAGATACTCACCCAATCCCCAAGAATCAATGGCCCATGGAGGTGATTTTCTTATTGCATCCCAATCAGATTTTGCCAACTCCATAGGTTTATATTGAGCCCCAATAAGCCATGCATATTGCTGAAGGAAGGGGAAAAAGAAATCAAATGATTTGAGAAACCAAACCCAGCTTTGAAAATGGCAAAAATCGAATCTTGACAAGAAATCTCACTGAAACATGATAAGCCCAAATATAATCACAGAAATTGCAAGGCCCAAGTCCATTAGTCACTACAATAAAAAAAGCTATAGTTGAATTTTTATAATAAAATGCGAGAAAAAGAAGAATACTCAGAAATTAAGTTAACATTTCATCCAAATTTTAAGAGGCGACAAAGAGAGAAATAGGAAATTGGATCCTCGAAGTTAGTCAATGCAAAGTTGTCAATACAAAAACTTCGCATGAAAAATCAGATCTCTAATACAAATCAAATGGCAGGAATAGATTATAATTATAGTAACACAACATAGTTCCATTACTGGGCATTTGACAAGAAGATACAAGATTTTTACCAATTACAACTGCTGCTTGAGTTTGAATTTAAAAAATAAAAAAGAAAGAAAAGATGTTTGTATATAACTGCGAGTACTTGCCACACCAAATAAAAAAATTACCAGCATTGGTCCACTAGTAGCTTCATTAGTCCCATCAAATTCTGACAAAACATCAAAAGCATGCAGCTTCCAGTCCAAAGTTTGTGTGACAACAACACTGGCCAAACAAACATTACCATGAACCTGTAGTGCCCAGGGCAGTCAACAAGTGAGATGGCAGATTAAGAAAAGGAGAGAGAAAAGGAGGGCGGGGGAGATTATTAAAAAAGATCATAAACTAATGCCTCAGTAACAAGTTCCTGCAAACTTTGGGCAGATAAATCATGCAAGAATCAAACAAGACTCTACCACACTGAATCATCTATCACTAACTTCCCAGACACTCAGTCATCACTTTCCTTGACCCCACACTACCCAGTTGTAAACTCCCATAACACCAGAAGATGCATCTATTGTGCACCTCCAACTCAAAACCATAAAAGAGAGGAATTATTTCAGTAACAAAGAATTAATTACACAAAATTTGCATAAATCCATAAACTAAAACTGCTCGAGAACTTCAGTCAATAACACTTACGAGTTTACAGTCATTATTCAGGAAGCTCATAGCTTTAGCTATCTGGTGCAACCCGCATGCATAATACTCATCCCTGTCAAGTGTCACACGTCAAGACCAACAAAGACACCAGTAACTCATTGATGAATATACATTTTCAACAGCCATCAATAAGTGACCGAGCATATACAAAACAACAGACACAGCACGTTCAATACCAACCAAATCCATAAAAGAAGAAGAAGAATAGACTACAGAAAATATCTAAAAATAAGCCTCTAGAGAAATGAAACGTAAATTCTACCAAAAGAAATTAAGCTGTAAGTCAGAAAATGAGTTTGAATAAGATACTTTTGTGTGTACTAAAGGATGTAGCGTAGTATATTTACGGGAGGATCAAAATGAGCAAAATAAACGAAAAAGAAAAAGCAGAAAATCAAACAGACTAGATTTACTGTACCTTTGCGAACCTTCCAGGCCTAATTCTTTTATCTTTTCAGATAATGGCATAACAGGCTCAGTGACAATATAAATAGTAATCTTCGAACTCGAACCATCAAAATTTTCAACCTCTGTACTGTGAAGAAACGACAGAATATTCGGATGCCTAACCTGAAAGTAAATTCAATACAAAAACTAATGAATTCTCAAAAACAGCAACAAACCAAATGCGAAAAGACAAAAAATGATGGGTTTCCATACAGTTCGTAAACGCTTGACCCCGTTACGAGCTGCGGCCAAGTGTCCATCCTGAGAATTAGTTCCGGAGATGGAAAATATAGAGACCGGAGATCCGTCATCCTAAATCAATGGATTAAAAGCGAATAAGAATTTCGACGAATCGTGATTGATGAAGTAATCTAAGTGAGTAAATTTAAGATGAACTAGTATTACCTTGGAGGTGCCGTGGAAGTGAGACCAGGAGCCCCATGCGGAGGGGTAAGGATTGCCGATATTGTAAGGAAGATCCTTGACGCCGGTGCCAGATCCGGCCACCACATCTTTCAAAAATTTAAACATGTTTCGTCTTGAAAATTTGATTGTTTTACATAAACAGACACAGACGATCGTCAGATGGAGGGAGAAACAGAGTGGCAAGATCTGTATCTATGTAGGAGACCGGAGTTGAAAACGGGAAAAAATATACGGAATATGATTAATCCAATGCTTCGCGAGATCACTGCGTCTAAGCCGCCCGGAAAGTAAGTCGACCGGGCTGCATTATCAATTTTTTTTTCCGGGAAAATTAATCTAGCCGGGTTTCGGCCCGCCTCTGTTCCGGTTTACTTAGTATCATTCTACTGTTTTCATAGGCCCGGCGCATTTAGTAATAGACTTGAATCAGCTACATCTGTCTTTCATTTGGGCCCAACTTCTGTGCATTTCCGTAAGAGCCCTCTTATTTTTAGCATATTGACAAATTCACCCTTACCTCTCGAAAGTTTGGTAAACCCGTAGAAAGAATTGTTAGAAAATATAAATAAAAATAAAAAATAAAAACAAAATGGCATTAATAATTTACAATTAATGTGCATTGATAAAAAGTGGGACCCATGGAATCTTGACCAAGCAATGAGATGGTCATGAGCCATGACGTAGGGTTAAAGTACAGAATCCAAGCTCTCGAAAGTAAATCATATTGGGCAACACAAAAGCAATATTTACGTTCCAGAAATTCTTCGAAAGGAAGCCTAGAAGAACTTTTCTTGCAGTGTGTTTGGTACTGGTCAGGGCTGTCAAAGCATGGAAAGTTCTTTCAAAGGTTGGTTTTCAATGGGGAGGGCGGGTCGTCCTCTAGACTTGGGAAACTTAGTTGAATTGTCAAGAAGACCATGACTTGGTCGTACTTTCATGGTTCCTTCTCTTGCAACGTGTAGAAGAAATGTCTTTTACTTTGAATAATTTTTAGGAACTTTTTACTACATTGAAACAGCAAAAGCGGAAGCAGCAGCAGAATAGAAGCATACCGTAAAGCTAGATTGAAATCTCCGTTTAAATACATGACAAGCAAGATTACCGAAGTGCAGAAACGCAGGGAAAATATGGAGGAGATTATTTCTTTGATTCTTCATGGATGCAAGTTAGCTCGAGGACTTGAATCTAACCTACCAACTGTTGCAAATCAACCAGACATGATTGCCAGATCCTGTGATGAAATCATTAACAGCTTCGTTACTGCTAGGGAAAGGTTAAGTGGTCAACCTTCAGGTTTGTTTTATCCGGCGACCGGACAGATGTTATTCCACGCGCAGCAGCCGCCACAGCCGCCGCAAATTGATCCCGGTTTGCAGGAATTGTTAAGGTCTAGTGTGACACAAGCAATGGACATGATTCAAGCGCAGCTTTTGGCTGGTCAAAGAAACCCATTTGAAATCGGTGATCAAATGGGCGGAAGAGAATTGAGAAGCAGCCCAGGAGGAGGAGCACTTGTTCGTCAGCCAATGGATGTATCAGATTCTAGCAGAGCTAGTTCATCTTCGCGGCCAAGAAGTCGAAGAAGGTTAGAAATTAATTATTTAATTCATTAAGCTCCTTCTGAAACTAATATCTACTATATCATTGCATTGCATTACATTGATCGATTGTATCATAATTATTCCATGGAAACTTTTTAGCTGACTTGTATTTTACTCAGAATGACTTCGATCGATCGGTAAACGGAAAGCAATTTCCTAGAAATTGCTTTTGCTGGAAGGGAAACGTTTCCTCCAGTATAAAAGCATTTCCATGCTCCTTCTTACAAAATGCCTACTGCTCCAATGCTCACTCCCCATGTTTTTAGCTTGTTTTTGGCGGCATGTAAAACAAAAATATATTCTCTAGATTGTAGGTTAGCAAGGGTTTCCATTTCCAAGTCTTGGGTAACTCAGCTCAATTGATTCTTCATATATATATATATATATATATACAGTTCCGAGAATGCAAGAACGGTGAGACAACCGGCACCGAGAATGGGAAATACAGAAGTTCCACCGGAGGATGGCTACACTTGGAGAAAATATGGCCAGAAGGAGATACTGAATTCAAAGTATCCAAGGTACAACATTAACTACATGCACTTATCAATGATTATAATTTGACGCGTTCAAAGCATAAATTATAATACTTCAGCTTAGACATTAAAGGTCTTTGATTGAAACTACTGATTTTCTTCGTAATCTTTTAAAATGTTTGATCAAGTATACATTTTAGTAGGCTCGAATTTGACTTAGTCTGAAAGTAATTGAGATTGACTGATTATTTGCTAATAATGAAACCGTATAAACTAGTGACTCGTTAGTCGTTTAACATGGACATCAACAAATGTTTAAAAAATCGACTCTCTTTCAGGAGTTATTACAGGTGCACACACCAAAAGCTGTACCAATGTCCTGCAAAGAAGTATGTTCAGCGGCTAGATGACGACCCTTACACCTTTGAAATAACGTACCATGGAGATCACACGTGTCATGTATCGTCGACGGTGCCGTCAGCTTCGCCGTCAATGGTGGAAACTGCACAAGAGATGGCACAGGGTGTTGCCATGCAAACTTCAACTACTACTAATCTAGGGAGATGGCTTTCAATGGATGTGGGTGCTGGAGGGAGTGGTGGCAGCAGCAGCATGGCAGGGGGCGACCGTGGTGGTGGTGCTGGGCCGTCTACCTTTCGATATGAAAGAGAAGCTGGAGGGGATCAATATTTGGTGGCAAATATGGCTGATGCAATGTTTAACTCCGGAAGCAGCAGCAGCAACAGCATGGAATTTCTCTTCCGTTCTTCCATGGAAGACCAGAAATGGCAGCCAGGAGACAAGAAAGATTGATTAACTAAACAATATACATAGAGTAAATCTCAATATTCAAAATCTCCTCCATTTTGATATAGGTTAATTAGTCGCAGCATTTATGATCTAGATAGATTAATCATGTTCCCAAGTGGGTTTCAACTTACTACATCTGCTGATTTTTATTCGTGCTATCATTGATTTTGATTAAGTTTCGAGTTTACAGTGGTAATTATCTAATTTAGTGTTAATTAATTATGGAACCGAGAAAGTTTTTGCGTACAAATGTTTGGATGAATCTGTGAAGAGTTTTTTCGTGTGTGATGGTCATGTCATCCTTAAACTTGAATTCCCTGATGAAGACGCAGCTCGATCGGATGCATTACCCCGCAAACACGGTAGCAGCTAGAAGCTGCCCCAAACAGGAGGTCAAGAGTTTGTCTTCGATTTAGGCAGTGAAAGCTGTGATTTGATCATTCAATCTTGGAGCAACTTGATGCAATGCGCGCCGAAAACGGAGGAGAAATTTTGTCTGCATTTGAGGAAGGAGAGTAGAAATTAATACCTCCAATCCGAGACTTGAAAATTATAGTGCGAATGATTCAAACATTAAATGAAATTAGCATTTAATGATCTAACAAGTACATGGATTTTCTCGAGAAAGTCGAAATTACCAGTACCATTAATGCAATGAAATGTCATTTCATGATGTATATTGAACAATGAACGACTAATCAGGTGTAGAAATTAACACATCCTTTGCATATAAGCATACAAAGAGTTTTGGGTGTGTTTTTTTTTTATTAAAACAGAAATATTATGCCTTAAAACATTCGGGGATGGATTTGCTCTCAAAAGGGCCACGCAACCAGTAGTAGATGGTGCTCAATCCTTTGTAATTGAAATTGTGTCCAAAATAATTAACACTAGGATTTGATCCTTAATTACAAGATTAGGAGTTGCTTGCATCATAATCTTATAAGCAGTTTGTATTTGTGACCACAAATGCCATTACCTATTTAAGCATAAACAATTTGTCTAATCCCTGTCAATATCACAACAAAGCCTTTGTCTCTCTATTTCACCTCAAGTCACTTCACATAATTTTTTCCACAACAAATTTTGGAAACTAGGATGCCCAAGAAAAAGCAGATTATGACTTATTCCACAAAAGTGATTATACAAGGAACATAATTGCCTCGGTTAAAATATATTTAACTTTTTACGGTAATCCTAAAAGAATTCGTGGCTGCTCTCATCAAACTGAAACTCGTGTCCGAAATCACCCATGTCTGAATATTCGGATCCCATTTGCAGAGAAACCATGGCTGCTGCAGGCTCTGAAGATTGAAAAGACATGAAATCTTCCCACACGATAGAATCCAGAGATGATAGATTGTCAGACAAATCTTCACTTGTCTCTTCCCTGCACTCTCGTTTCACTTCTGTTGGCATACTGCTAACTACATATGAACAAGTAATTGTATTGCTCCATGGATCGGAATCTGTAATAATTTGTGGAAAACTGAGCATATTATTGCAAGTATGGTGGTTTATGTATACTGTCTCGTACTTTTGTGGGTCATCATTCATTCTTTGAACTTGTTTCATCGCCTGGCAACCTTGATCATACTTGTGCGTGCATCTGAAGTAGCCCCTGTAATCAATAACAAAGAGAGAATCTGGAATTAGCCAATTTGTTTAATCGACAGTAGAATTACGTCAGATAATTTTAAACAGAACTGTAATGAGTATTTTACCTTGGGTGTTTAGAGTTGAGGATATCCTTTTGGCCATATTTTCTCCATGCATGACCATCTTCCGTGGTGGAAGAAACTACAGCCCATTTTTGTGAATTCTTCCTGCAAGCAAGCAACAAAATTTAACATTAGTATTGCTGCCAAATCTTGGAGCAGAATGTTATAAGCAATCATTAAACGAGATTAATTACAAATTAATTAATCACTACAGGTAAATATTAGTCAACGGAAATCAAAGCAGTAAAAATTCGTACTTTCTCTTGTAAGAGCCTCTCCTGTCCTTGGAACCCGACCTCTTCTTACTCTCGCCGGAATCTTCCGACTTCCGATCATCGGAACAAGGGGAAACATTACAAGAAGCAGCCTGCTGCAGCCGATTCCGATCATCATCAGAAACCTGATCATCGCAGGAACTGAGCACAGAAAGAGTGTCGGTGAAAGATCTCAAGATCTTGAACACCAAATCCTCAGCCGAAACCGACCCATCTTCCTCAGACCCTTTCTGAAGAAGGACCTGAAGCTGGTTGGCAAACTTCTTGCCTTGAACAAGCTCCTTCACCAACTTTTTCCTGTTGACAGACAACTTTTCATAACAAAGCTGAGTACCCATAGAGTGAAATTCAATTCACCTCCAGTCGAGTAAGTTTTTTTTTCCTTCTTTGATTTAATGATGGAAATGAATATTTATAAAGCAGTGGAGAAGGAAGAAGATAAAGACTTATTTATATGATGAATGATGGGAATGGAGATTATGAGGAAAGAGAGAAGCAAAGAGGAGGAAGATGGCAGGAAGCAGGGCAAGGAAGAAAAGTTTATCCACATTTTGCTTACAAAGGCAATGCTGACGTACTGTGGTTGAGGCGAGGCTGATGCTAAAATTAATTGAGATAATAACATTTTGATCCCTATAGTTTTATAATTTTAAAAGAAATGACATAGTTGTTTCATTTCGTCAAATAAGTCTATCACCCTGGTGAAATTATCAAACTATCCTTAAAGTCTAAGCAGAAGAAACTCAAGGATATGTTAGTCATTACAGTAGAAGTTAAGTACTTATTTAATACAAATGTAAAAACTATGTTTCCTTTTGTAAGTATATGAAATATAGGGAAGCTGGTTGAAATTATCCTATTAATTGGCTTAAGCTTTCCCTGCCTTTCAACGTGGCAGTAATAAAATATTAATAATAACAATAAATATCTTCCGACAAGAGCAAATTTGGTTTACAATTTAAATAAAAAAAATTAATGCGTGAAATTATTAATAATAAATAATTTTAATTTAATTTTTTTAAGATTTAAATTATAAAATATAAAATTAATTTATAATTTTTTAAAATATATTTTAAATTATTTATTAATTATAATATTTATTTAAAAATTAAAAAAATTCTTACCCTTTTAAAAGAATTATTAAATAGTACCACATCAATCTCAATTAAAATTATTTTTCATCAACTAAAATAATCCACAAATTAATAATTTTAAATAATAGGTTATTTTTATTTTATTTTTAAATTAATAAAATTAATTTTTTAATTATTTTAATTAATTAAAATTTTTTAAATTAAAACATCTTTTGTTAAATTTTGACTTAATTAATTAAATTATTTTTAATCTTTCAACAATTTTTTATATGAAGAAAATATTTTTTTTATTTAATTAAATTTAAATAAAAAAATTCCAGTTGTGTTTTTTCTAATATTACCAGCCTGGAGAAGAAAATTCAAAGTCAAAAGCTAAGCTAAGCTAAGCATGTCATTAAACCACTAATCAAGTATTAATTAAAATAATAATGCAATGCCGAAAAGGCGAGATGAGATCAAGAACAAATACAAATTATTGTCGTGACGTAAACGACTTGTAGCACGTGCGAGGAAGTGACCCATTTGGCGTCCCTAAAGAAACAAGGTACTGTGTGTCTTAAAGCAGATTCTATGTATCACAACTGTCAATATACAGTTTCAAGCCTAACCTAATGCAACTCTAACTATTAATTAATTTAATATAATTAATTAAAATTAAAGGTTGCTTTGTTTGAGGGTTAAGAGTTACGATACCGCACCAACACACACACCATCAGAAAATATTGTCGTTTTGATTTCGCAAGAATTGCGTGGGAAAAAAATATTATTTTTGATTTATCATTTCATTTAATTAGACAAATGTCATTTTCTTTTTATTTAATTAAAAATGTTTTTATTAAATTCCCTAATTAATTTCTATAAGCACTTTCAAAAATAGTAAATGACTTGAATGACCCTAATTATTTGGTTTGAAGTTTTTCTCTTTGAAAATCATTTCTTTTTTAATTTAAAAATGTATCTATCTAGTAGAGCTTCCGAAAAAGTAAATGACTTAAATGGCCCTCAGCATCAGTAAATGACTCAACTGACCCTATTTAATTGCATTGCCGCGACTGGAGCGATTGTGTTAATTCGGTTTGGTACTATGCAACTCCTGGCCTTTGTGATCAGGTGTAGGCCGCCTCCATTACTCGCGCTAAGGATGCTATCATCGTGCACTTCGCATCTAAAAGCTAACCCTAGGTTACACCCCACCATGAAACCCATCTTACAGAATCCTCAAACTTCTTGCTTAATGTCAAACCCTAATAGGATGTCTCACACCATGAGAGTTTCTACGAGCTGCTTTACTGGCTCTGCTGACCCGATTCCCATTTTGGAAAGACCCGAATTGAGAAATCAATTACCCGAATCGGATGAACCGAAGTCTTCTTCCCTTGTGGTGGTCTCATTTTACAAGTTTGCTGATTTTCATGACCATGCTAATTTGCGAAAGCCATTGAAAGAGCTCTGTGAGGAATTGGTACTTGTTTACTTTTATTGTTTTTTTTTTTAAATTTCTAAATTTTTGTTGTCTTTTGGCTTTTGAAGGCGAGACTTAATAATTATGTTTGATTATATTGTTGTGAGTGTGAAAAATGGTGAAGGACGCAACTTTGGGTGTTTATATGTTTTGATTGAGAGTTTGGAATTGTTATTGTTGCTTTTGCAAGCTGACACAATTTGCAATTTTCAGAGGCAATGTGGTACTGTCTTGTTTAATATTTTAGATTCTTTCACTTGGCTATGATATTGGCAATAGGATTTCGTTTGTTAAATTGTTAAAGCTCTTGTTTTTAGTGAAAATGTGTAGAAGTTAAGTTTTAAAATGATTTCGTTTGTTAAATTGTTACAGCTCTTATTTTTAGTGAAAATGTGTAGAAGTTAGGCTTTGAAATATCAGACATAGTTTGATTGGTGTGTATGATGTTGTTAACTGAAACTAATGAACGCCATAAAGATGCATGTTTTCGATGACCATTGAATTGAATGAAAGCTGCCTTGAATAAGGAATTCAATTTATTGGTTGACTTTGTAGTGAGAAATGAGCTATTATGAAAATGGCTGTCAGTGTTGTTATAAAACTTATTTTCTTTTGATTCACCCATGATGAGCTGCAAGAACTAATATGCATGATTATCATGTGTACCTTACCAAACTGATCCTCCTCAGCGTGTTTCAGGTGGTATCATTCTTGCAGCGGAAGGGATCAATGGCAGCATTTGTGGGACTCGGGAGTCAGTGGAGAGAGTTCTTGGTTTCATCCAAATTGATGATCGATTGAAGGGGCTAAGACGAATAGAGTCTCCTGTCAGTCCTGAGGAGGAGGCTATACATCATGGACACACCAGCAGTTCTCCTCTTGCAGCAGGGGAAGATGCACCCTTCCGATGGGATCATGTGAGGGTTAAGTTGAAGAAAGAGGTATTTCACTTAGTTGGCCAATGAGTTGGGGTTCTTGTTTGAATTTAAAGTGGTTATTTCTATCCTGGAAGCATATCTACTAAGCCCTTGTGTGGCATTCTTATTTTTCCTTTTCTTCTGTTGATGTAGATTGTTACTCTAGGAATGCCCACTGTATCGCCTATTGAAAGGGTTGGGAAGTATGTGAAACCCAAAGAATGGAATGCTTTGATTAGTGATCCAGACACAGTGAGTAACTAAAATGTTGTTGAATTTGTACCCTCTTTGTTTCTGCGAGCTGGGGAGGGATTGGCTCATTATGTACTTTGTTGTAAATTGACTTGATACTTGACCCAACAAAAGAAGGGATGGAATAAAATAGATTTGGTCATGCTTCAGGGCCTTGGTTGATTTTGCATACAGATAATTCTTTTTTTTTTCCCTTTGCATGTGTTTAGGTGGTGATTGATGTGCGTAATAACTATGAAACTAGAATTGGGAAGTTCAAAGGAGCGATTGATCCAATGACCACGGCATTCCGCAAATTCCCTACTTGGGTAGAGGATCAGTTCCAACTCGATGAAACTGCTAGCAAGGAGTCAAAGGTGGAAACAAATGGTTCAAATGAAATCATCAATAAAGAGGTGAACTCTCCAGAAAAGAAGATGCGAAAGCGGGTTGCAATGTACTGCACAGGAGGAATTCGATGTGAGAAAGCTTCAAGTTTTCTCCTCAGCAAGGGTTTTGAAGAGGTAATTCTCTATTTTTACTTTCCAATTGTCATTAAACCGCTTTTTGTGGAACATGATATTGTGGTAAATGACCCATCTTTTGATTAATTTCAGGTTTATCATTTGGAAGGTGGTATTTTGAAATATCTTGAGGAAGTTCCAAAGACTGAGAGCCTCTGGGAGGGCGAGTGCTTTGTGTTTGACAAGCGAGTCTCTGTTGAGCATGGCTTGGAACAGGGAACTTTCAAGCTCTGTTATGGATGCAAGCAACCTGTGAGTGATGCCGACATGGAATCCCCGTTATGGGAGTATGGAGTTACCTGTCCACACTGTCACTCATCAAAATCTGAAGAAGAGAAGGAGAGAGCTAGAGCACGACAAAGACAATTTGAGACTTGGGGAATTATTGGTGGTCCTGACAAAGGTCGTCGGCCCACAGTGAAGCCAGATAATGTCAAAAAGAACTTCACCAAACTTTCAAGTTCCTTTTAGCTTGTTGAGTGGATAAGATCTAAGAAAAACAATTTTGTTGAGAGCAGTTAGAGACCTCTATCTTTTGAAATACTTGTGGGCAGCAATTGTTTGTGTCTACTCCGATTAGTGAATGCTTAATTTTTCCTTTTTGGGATAGTACTTCTATGAAGAACTGTTGACTGGATCTTTTGAAAATTGACAAATGCTGACACAAGCAATTTGGAGAGAAGGATAAACTATAATTTTTACGGAAATTCTATGTTGCAAATATTGAGCCTTTCCTTTTTCTTAAGGATTTACACTGAAAGAAATGGAGAAGTGGCAGCTAAAGTGGATCACTGAAGAATATCCAAGACGGTACATAAACAAAAGCAACAACTAAATAATCAAGATTCAATCTTCTGTTTCTTCCATTTGTAAGCGGCTTCAAGTAACCTGAGATTTTGTGTCTGTGACCGTATCTCCTCAGGGATTGGGTAATCAAAGTACTCTTCATTCTCAGGTTTCTCCCCGTCGGTGCTGAAAATTGACCTTCTCTTTTTCAGTTTCTTCGGCAACGCAACATGGACTCAGCTAAGATCGCCAAGCCCACGATCGAAACTCTTCTTAATATCCAGCCATCTCTTTTAACTCTTCTCCTTGTCCCTCTTTAACAACCTAGCCCTTTCTTCTTTCAGTTCAGGTTTTGATGTTCTAAAGTATTCAAGAGCTCTCTTGAAAACACTTCTTGCTCGCTCAATGCATTGTTTCTTTCGCTCAACACGATCATCTTCCTTAGCCTTAGCAGAAGCTTCAAATTTTGTAAGTAATCCAGACCTTCAAGTGTTGTGTCCTGCCTAACAGTATTTCATAAATTGCTTTTGTTCTTTCATATTCACCTGTGATGTTTCAAAATCAATACATGCTTCCCACAGAGTCGCAGGATTGTCCAATACGTCCTGCCCAATTCTTAGGTCAAAAATAGCTCTAGCTCTCTCAGTCTGACCCAAATATTCCTCCAATTCTACATATTTCCCCAAGCATAACAGTTCTCCGGTGACCACTCCAAAAACTTCTCATAAAGCTTTCGTCCACGATCAACATTACCAAGCATCAACTCTTAAGTCAAATGTATTTCACAAAATTCTTTTCCTTGGGACCTTTCCCAATTGCATTACTCAAAATTCGTCAAGCATCATTCAAATTCATCTGCCGAATTTCAAACTCCGCAGCCATCAGCCACATTTTTCCAGACGAGAACTTGCTGTGAGGAATCGGCTTAAGACACTGACGATAAACATCACTTGTCCGCTCCACATTCCTCTTTTCAAGCTCCTCATGCAACTCATAGTTAAGTCAGATATATATGAGCCGGTGTCTCTTCTCCTCAGCCAGCGGCACATTCGCAATGGCACGCTCATACACCTCCCTAATTTTTTCATTGGTATTCTCGACGTTCTCTTCTAAGCGAATCTAATCCACCATGTGTTTTAATTCACTGGATTCTTCCTCACTTCATATTCGTACTCAAATATTTTCTTCCTCCTAACCAAATCTTCAATCTCTTACTCTTTTTGATACTGCTTCTCAAAAGTCACGAACTTTATGTACTAATTCTTCTGCTCTTCCTTCCGTTATATGATCCAATGCAAGCTTGTAAATAAATCTTGCCCTTTCTGTTTCTTTACATCTCGCTTCAAACTCTGATAACTCAACGAACAGCAGTTTAGCCTCTTCATCATCTGCCAATTTTTCGATGGCCCGTTCGCACACATTCCTTGCACAACCAATTTCTCTGTTTGCATCTCAAACTCAGCATACCGAATCCACGCCAAAGCTTTCGGGTGGTAAAGAATTAAGCGCTCGTAAATCTGCCTGTCAAGAAATTTGCAAAATGAAAAAGGCGCGAAATTTGCAAGACTGGAAGAAATTCTGACGGAGCTCTGTATGCTCCAAACCTCCGATGGGCCATGCACAATTGATCCAATGGTGTTCGGTCCACAATAACAAACAGAATTGGCTCAATTCATGATGATAGCTGATCTCCACCGTTCCAGAAACAAAATCCAACGGTGTAAAACGCATTAAATAATATTGAATAATCCATGCAAAATTGATCCAATGGGCCTAGAAAAATGCCTTTTCTAGGTCCATAAAATGATCAACCGGATAGATGAAGTACAGAAGGATAGCCGATCTCGACCGTTCGAGAAACATAATCCAACGGTGTAAGACGCATGTAATTTTATTATACTGGCCAGGAGACGAAGGAGAAAGAAAGCGTCCGAGATCATCGAGACATCGACGTTGACATTGAGAGACGAAGATCTCTTTCATTAAAGCTAGTTAGGGTAACAAATCGGAGAAGAAATGGCAGGCGAAATTACTATGTTTAAGTTTTTGAGGCCGAGGCTCCGCCCACAACCTGCGGACATACAGGCCGCCGCCTTGTGGGGTGTTGCTGCCACCACCACTGCTATTTGGGTCATCCAAGTATTTCCCCTTTCATACTCTTTGTCCCTATTTCGTATTCATCTCGTGTTATTGTTAGATCTTGCTTCGTTTTTGGTGCCCTTTTTATGATTTCGGAGGAGTTTTTTTGATTAAAAATATGAATTCTTGTTTCTGATCTTGGATTCTGTTCTCTTTATGACTCAAAAGAACTGCGTTTGTCTGTTTTTAATCTGGGTTTTGTTTGGAATGTGGAATCTTCAGTAGCAGCTGCTAGTTAGACGTTCAGGCTACCTGTATATGCGTTGAATTATAGTATAGATGTAAATCGTTGCCTTTTTATTTGTTATCCGATAGTAGGATTGAAATCAATTTTGAAATGTTTCGAAAAGGATTTATTATATATCTATCAAATAATCTGGGATAATTTCTTGAAGGAACAAGTTAGGAAATGCAGGAACTATTAGTTTTGTTGTCATAAACTCATTTTAGAAGGTATTTTGTCTCTTTTCGGCCATTGATCCCTCCTAGCAAGAAGACATGCATCAACTAACATAGCAGATCCATATATTCCTTTCAACAAAATTAGTTGAAACTATTCAACACAAATATTAGAATGCACGAACATGTCAGATTTTCATTCTTTGCAAGGATATTTGATGGTACTGTGTTGGCATACTGGTTTCAAATGGTTACTGAGGAATCCAGAGGTATCATATTTGATCCTACCATCAACATGCTGGCACAATATGTTCATACTTAATAGGGGGCAGAGCCAACAGAATGATGAGCTCCTTTTGTCATGTTGGAATGATGAATCTTTTAAACTTGTAAGACTTTCGTGTCTTTGTGGCTCCATGAATTTTAATGCCTTGTAAAGGTTACTTTACGTTTCTGTTTTCCTTATCATTCTTTCCCAGTCTACGTGACAATCGTTTTTGTTGGTTTTCTTCGTTGATCTTGTAGGTTCATTATTCTATATGTAGTGTTGTCCTTGTTTCTTGTTACGTGTTGGTGATAGATCATGTTTTGGAGAGTGGTGTCAGTACTCTTCTCAATTCCAACCTGTCTGACCTCCAATTGTTTTGAAACCACTTCTGAGTTATTATTCGCTTATATGGTCACATTGTGCAAGAATCCATTTTGGGAGGTTTTTCTTTTGGGTCAATCCTCTTGGTTAAACTTATGCAACTTCTTTACCTATTATGTTTGTGCTTTTGCTTGATGGGATGAGACAATATTTGTTATTGAAGTTCGGATTGTTAATCAGCTGAATGGATTTGTGATTTATACGTACTTAGCTCATAAATATAGAATATGTTTGCATTTTAACATTTTCTTCTCACTTTTTAATTTTTCCTCACTTGTGATCAGTTTGTTGCACCTTTTCTTGTTCTTTTTCAATCAAAGAGACCTCATGAAATATGTGCTTGGCTAATTCTTTGCATTTGTATGGGATTTATGTGCTTGTTTTATGTTGAGAGAATATTATTTCTTCTGCACTCCTGAAAGTTTTTTGGAGGATTTTGATATAAAAATGCGCCTTTTCATTACCTATTATGGTTGATTATGCTACTGCAGAATTTATGCTAACCTTATGTTTTCTCCTTCCCAGCCATTTGATTGGTTGAAGAGGACCTTTTTGGAGAGACAGGAATCTGCAGACAATTAAATGGGGCTTGGAGATCTGGTGAAGTTTTCTGATTTCATCTTTTTGGTTGTGGATGAGAAGGAGACAGATTTGATCTGAATAATGTAGTTTTATTTTCTCTTTATTTCAAGTTGAGGCCTTTCGGCATTTGATTACTGAGTATTTGAAGAACTCAGACCCATAAATTTGTGTTGAATTCTCAATTCCAAACATGAGAAATTCCATATACTACACTCTCTTCTTACCTCCTTCAAAGAGAAGTGATGATTCTTTGGTATCCCCGAAATTCTATGTGCCTGTTTCGTTTATACTCCTGTCAACATTTCAAATTTCAATTGTTTTGATTTGGGCATTTAATTACTCCCAATTATGGTTACCATTTTTATGCCTTGCATCCGGGGATTACTGAGAGAAGAAAGTTTGCCTCCTACGATGCTGCTGCAAGCAAGCAGCACTCGTACTTGCCATAAAGTTTGCACGAGTAATGCTGGACATTACAAAAGTGTTATAAATGATGGTAGGTCTATAATGCAATTGCATGCAGAGTAATATGCATAATTTTCAATTATTTCGTTTGAATTCTTATGAATCAGATAAGATTTGGAAAGAATATAGCACAGTAGCATATTCCTTCAAATAATGCGGTTAATTATACACACGTTCGTATCATCTAGAGTGAATATTTTCAGACGTCTAACAGCAATTCATGTATAATTGAGTGTGTGCCATCACAAGTCGTAACTCCTCGTAAGCTGGAAAATGCTTCTGCTACTGCTCCAATGAGAATATGTGTGCAACGTATTTAGCTACAGAATTTTGAGTCTTGCTCTCGGGCAGAGTAGCTAGCCTTATTAGAAGCTCATTCTGATTTTTATTTATTTATACCAGTATCTTGGGAGTTTGTGTTGTCCAGAAAGGCCTATTCAACTTTAGCTTGCCGACATGAAAATCCGAATGCATGAAACTACCGGTAAACACAGAAACGCAATCATGGAAGTAAGGAAAATAAACAATCAGAAGGAAAATTGACGTTTATTATCAAAAAAATTCAAAGCAAAACTTTTAAATGACAGACTGATTCAAAATTTTTATTTTTTTTTGGCAGACAGTATTTCTGCTTTGATTCAAAAGAATGTATGGTGTGACATGGTGTTACGGTACAATGACAAAACCGAAGTCAAGATTGCTGAGAGTTCATCCGGTAAGTTCCCTGAGGGCCTGGAAAACTATAGAACTTTTGTCAAAGATCTGGGCTCTTCTGTTGTAGTCTGTAGGTTCTTTTCCCTCATCTTCTCCCATGATTGCTTCTCTTTCCAGGCATTCCAACAATTCCACAATTCCTCTCCTCTCCTTACATTTCTCCCTTAAATTTCCCACTTTTAGCCACTCTTCCTCTTCTGGTTTCATGTCATCTTCCGGTTGTTTCTCCAATTCTGCCACTGAACTTGACCCCATAGCCACACGCCCAACTGCCAATCCATTCTTAATCTTCCATTGCTGCTTGAGTTTCAAGCTATTAGAATGATTTGCACATAGTTTTCGCATGTTTTTGATCTTGGTCACAGGGAGGGAGGGAGAAAAATTGCGTACTCCTGCATGACAAAGAGGTACCGCTTCCATAGTTTGTTACTTGTGGTGCGACTGCCTTCTGCTTTGAGGTTGGTTTCGACTTATGGGCCTTATATACAAAATCTGGAGGCTGAAAGTAAAGCCGTCCCCACCGTGCCACGTGTCACTGAAATTTCCTGGTTGCAGGAATGACATGCAGAGTGGCAACGTGTAACACAACCGTAGAGTTCTCTAGAATTGAGAAAATGAAGAGAGGGGCACGCGCTTCAAAGACTAATTGCTGCGTTTGTCAAATTTTCTTAGACATAAAGTCGTGAGATATCTTTCTTGTCATCGCTTATCTTCTGGGATAAAAAAAACAAGATTCCAATTGGGTAACTCTAGGAATGTTCAGACTTGTATGGTCCTGTCAGAGGAAAAGATGCTGTGTTCAGACTGAAATCCTAACAAAACTTGTAGGAAGATATCAACCCATGTATAATAAACTAAGTCAAGATGTAAAGGTTTGAACTTGTTGCAGCAACAACCGAATTTCAATTATAAAAAGCTAAGCTAAACTAATTATGTACATAGATAAAACCTTTTGTACAAAGCGAACAAGAATAATGTATGCATATTGTTATGTACACATGGGCTGTTTTGCCATCAAATTTGAGTATATTCCCTGCTTGCACTCCCTGGTTTGTCACTTCCCGAAAATTGGGATGGCATTCTCTTATGCGCCATTGGCGCTGCAGTTGGGATAACGACAGCCTGTTGGATTTGGTGAGGCCAGAAAATTTCCTTGTTCATTTCCATTCTGGTGATTTGCCGGTCATTAAAAAAATGATTGTACAGATATCACTGGGCTTGTGCTGTTTGCTGCTCGAGTCTCCTTTCAGCTGCTATAGCAGCAGCCATGGAAGGGGGCAAATGCCGTAGACTTTCAGTTTCGTTTGGCTTTTCATCACTTTCTGGCACTGTGGAAGGGCCTGCTGCAAATAGCGACTCGACGTCTTTCAGAGTCAAAAGAGGCCGATCCTGATTTTTTGTGTTTCCGCTAATGAATGAACTTGTGTTCCTGCCTCTATTTAGTTCATAAATGCTCTCTTCAACCGTATTTTTAACCTAAAGATCATAAAGTTAACAAGAAAATAAATGCCATAGTACAAGCATATATGTATAATCTGATACATCTTGATTCAAAAATGAAAATAAACTGTAAAAAGGGGAAAAAATTGCACAGAAAAATGAACATACTATAAAACGATGGACGAGTGTCCTATTCTCCTGCCCAATTCGGTGTACCCGGCTGATTGCTTGCGCTTCTGCTGCTGGATTGAGTAGTGGCTCCACAAGAACAACATGTTGTGCTTCTAAAAGATTAAGGCCATTGGCTCCATGTTGGATTAAGAGTAATAAAACCTGAATAGACTTTGGTTCTGGTTTCTGGACATTTATATCACAGGTTCCTTGTGCAGAGCTTTTCTGTCTAAATTTGCTGATGGCAACTTGTGATTTCCTGTACTTGGAAGGCCAAAAACATATGCAACAATAAACACCTAAGCTGAGTAGCTGAAAATAGCTTAATCATTATCAACTAACTATGCAATAATTGATTTTTCCTTTTGCAGTGACATGATTAACATTCCTCTATCTAGATCCCTACAAATGTGCAAAATATTCTTATTATCCATATAATTTCCTCGTTGTATGCAGAAACTGCCCTGGGACTATGGGGTGCCCCTTTCTGCAAGACTTCAAATGTGCACTCATCTTTTGATTTTGTTGTTTGATACATTATAAAAAGTGCCTTGGCTGAGCAAAGTCCAAAAAATCATTAAGTGTATTTTTGGTATTGAGGTGGTTGTGGGATGGAAACATTGAATGTCAAATATTAGTAGAAAAGTGAGTGGACCCCACTAAAAATTGGTGTTCATCAACGACTTTTGCAGCTTTGCTCTGAAAGTTAATTAATTGGAAGGCAGCATTTCCCGAGATACGGTAAATCATAATAAACTTTCAAATAGATCATCTTACCTGCCTCCTTTCATCTTGATACAAGTTATATTGTTGGCAATGAAGGCATGTTCCAACACGTCAAGGACATCTTTCCAACTTGAGAAAACAAGAACTTTTGCTTTTGGGTCTGTAGACTTGATCCACAAAATTCTTCTGGTAACTGCTTCAATCTTCATATTACCACACAAAAGGTCAGCAAGTTAGTCATCTAAAATTTTACGTTCATAATAACACAAATCAGGATGCCACACATAAGTTCAGGTATTAAATATAGTTTCCTGCTGCTAGCCTCCGTGAGTATGCTACAGTAAATAAGCAAACAACATATTTTCAAATAGGTGCATAAAAATATAATCCATGCAAATTATTTCTAGTGTAAATTTATCATATGACAAGAAGTAGAATGTTTACCTTCGTTCCATAAGAACCTTGAACTGTCAAAGATTCTTCACACTTTTCACAATCTTGAACTCTACGCAGCATATCGAAATTACAGGATCTGTTTTGTCTGTCATCAGCATAAGCAATATTACCAATATCTGTATGCTGTCGACAGGTTGGGCACATTACCCACTCTTTTTTAACCTTATTATCACGAAGTAGTCTCTGCTCAGTCAATGCAAATAAACCTGTGAAGAAATAAGAATAAATTGACAAATTACAAGGCTGAATGCATCTAAAAGTTCCATATTAGAGCCTTTATCATGTAAGAAGAGACAAAATCCTTCAGTATGTTATAAATTGGGAATATTTAACTGAAAAAATTTATTTTCCGAATGTAGGCCAACAAGAATTTTGTAAGTTATGTAATACTTATTTATCTTCTATTCCTTATTCTCTGTTTATTTTCTATTTGCTAGTCACTGTCTTCCAGGTTGAAACATTGAACTGTTATCTGGTTCTGCGATCCAGGCCCAATATCCTCAATTTCCTGCTTGGTGCAAAATCTGATGACATTTTACATCATAATTAGGTATCTAGGCTGTTTACAGTAGTTCTCACTTCAGAGCTCCTAACTAAGTTACATTAGATCATGTGGTTGAACTTTAAACGGGATAATCCAAAAGTTATACTGTATCTTAATCTCAAGACAAGAAGTTCTAATCTAAAAGAGAGAATGATCATGTGGTTTAAAGACCATTGTTTGGTCATTTCCTATAAAATTTAAGTTTTGTGATCAATGGCTCCAAAACATGGTGACACAGACTATTCCAAAAATTTCCCCTATTCCTTTATTTGAATATTAAGTGTAGGTTTGGATCCACATAAGAGCTCTTTTGATTGGATTCACGTAACAAATTTGTTGGTTAAATTTGGCCATGCACACAAGTGGCCATGCACCCTTCCTAATAAAGCTTTTTGAGTGGTTTCAACAACCAATATGATTTCATTCATACAGCTCAAGGAAGACTCAAGTTCATGACATATAGATTGGTGGTATAACTTACATTTACAGCATGTAAAATGCCCGCATTGAAACACCATCTTTTGGTTGCTTAGTTTTTCTTGGCATATTGGGCATGTTTCCTCACCAGCTATGGATTTGGATTCACTTCCATGTTCCATAGAATTTGAAATGGTAACCACCTCTTGAGTCAACACGGAATTATTTGAACTTTCTTCCAAAGGTGATTTTTCCTTGGATTTTGACAAACCCTGAAAAAAAATAGCATAACTACCAGCAGCAGCCAAGGAGAAATCTATTTATATACTAAAGAAGAAATTTTAATTTTGGATGTTAAAAAATTGAAACACACTCTGTTATTACCTTCAAATAACGGAGCTTTCCTTTAATGCATGACAGCAATGCCATTGACATGAACTTTTCAGTAGAATTGGTCACACTAGCTGATGCTAGTTCATCTGGACTTAAAGCATCAATAGAAGTATCATTCTCATTTTCTTTTAAGTGCAGTCGTGTTGTTGCCATCCTAATTTCATCGTGAGCACGGAGAACCTGAGCTTGAGCAATTGCCAGGGACCTGGCATGGGCATACTCCTTTCGCATGCTCTTATTTAAATTTAGAAAAGAAAAAATATCAGATAATCCAGAATGCTTGCATGCAACAGTATCAGTAGAGAGGCCCTCCAAACCAGAGCATAAAACTAGAATAGAGAATGGCACTATCTCCTTATTCAACGAAAGAACTAGCCGTGAAAGTTTCCTAGTCTATTAACAGCCTGAAAGGATTGATCATGCCATACCTCTAGTATGTGTAGCTGCTTGCTGGCTGCTGACATAGATTCCCGCCCCAAATGAGTCTTGCAATAATTCTTTAAAACTCCAAAAACAACCTCCAATTCAGAGGGAGATTTGGAAACCTATCAACTCAACATGTTCAGAATAGAACATATAAAGTAACTTCTATGCATTATTAAAGCATCACTTTATTTTGCTTATCATGAATTTATTTCCAAAGTAATTGCGTAACTGGTGAAAAGCATTAGCTTTGAATTTCCATGATTTTCTACCTCATACTTGTCATCACATAGATCTACAAATCAAGATGAATGCCACAAAAAGGTAAATAAATATTGAAGTAGAGATAAAAAGGTGGTCTGAAAAACATACTCAGTCAAATTATACAGTTCAAGGTCATCAACGGTGCAAGTTTTCTACATTCCAACCAAGCACTTTTTAATCTTAATTAATTCCAGAAGGATACTTAATTCTTTTACCAAAGATCTGTGGATCCAGATAGAGCCTACATAGGCCATACAACTAGTGGCAGGTTATCCAAGAGTAAATGAAATCTTCATTTCTTTTATAGTGGAAGGATATCCAAGAGTAAAGGAAAACTTTATTTCCTTTGTTTGCTTAACTTTCCTATTCTAATTGGAAATAGCAAGTTATTCAGCAGCTGGTACTTATCAAAGTGATAATTCCTACAAATAAATAAGCAACCGGTCTGTTCAAGTAACATTCAGGCAATATTAATTAAAGAAGAGGTTTTCAACCTATTCCTTTTTAGGACTCATGCCGTATAATTTATTAATAACAATGGTTCAACAAAGAGATTTGCTTGTAGGTCCATATTGAAAAGAGATTCTGAAGTTTAACAAACCATAAACAGAGAATGGGGAAACCAACAAAAAAAATTTCAATAATACACAAAAGTGGACAAGATAAAGTAACTGACCACTACTGTTTCTCTAACATCTCTCCTTTTTATCTCTTCATTACCAACACTTGATGTAGTTGAATTTTTATTTGGCTGTGATAAATACCAATAAAAACGATTGAGTGAAGAATTCTTCTTCTGTAAATCTACTGCCTCTTCAGCAGATGTAATCATCTCTCCATGGGATTTCTTAAGACAAAACAGCCTGGCCTCATAATCCTGGGGAAAAAATATAAATGACTTCTGTTTGTATGAACAATCATAAAAGTTAATGGCAAAGTTTGAATAACAAACCTGAAATAATTCATCTAGTTCGCAGTGGACACATGTGGGACCATCATTGACACCATAGCAAATTCGACAATTTCTCATACGATCCAAGTCCTGTTCTTTCGGTTTCTCCATTGTCTGATCAATTTCTAAAAGCCTATCAAGCACCTTCTCCCTAGAGGCTTCCAATAGATCCAGGCCAGACTGGATATGATATTTTAGACCACTTATGCTTCGGTAACTAGATCAAAAGCAATATAAGTTAATTACTACCCATGCAAAATAATACCAAACTGAAATAATGTTTACTAATTATTAAACATAAACATAATCTAGGTAGGCAATGATATTTATTTTTGCTATCAGAAGGAAAAAACCTTAATTACCTAGGCATCAACATTTATTTCTAAATATCCATCCCAGAAGACAACTTTAACTTTGTGAATACAAATTAATAATTATGTCACATTATAATATAGTTTCCGAACTACTGGCATAGGAATTCCTTCAAATTACTTAAAGATAATTAGCAGTAGAACAGATTTCCTCAATAAAAATGAGTGTTGAACTTGAGGCAGAAATATACTACTGGAAAATAACAAAGTTCCAGATTATGAATCAAGAACCAGAAACAATGAAATGGTTGTGCCTATGCACCACACCAGAGAGATGACTTTTACATGTAAGATTACCACTAACCGGGATGCAATTCTCGATGACCTTGATTTGTTTAGATTTCCAGAGATAGCCTCTTCAATCCTTCTGATCAACTCTGTTGAGAAATCTTTGTTCCCCTCAGCATGGTGAAGGGCTTCCAACCACCAAGCAATATGCTGCGTTTTTCTGTCATGAAATCCGTTGCAAACCTTCAAAAGTAAATGTAATTATGTACAAAACCATGAAAAAGTGATACAGAAACAATTAGACAAATGTGGAGGATAATAAATGGAAATCTAAAATGTGATTCACTTTGAAATACCTTTGCACATTTTTTTCCAGTGTTCCTTTTCTTTCTTTTCACAAGAAACATAAATAATGGCAAATTTTGTTTCACAATGCTGATAATTGAAGAGAATCAGGCTCATAGCATAATCATTAGCTTCCATCCTTGAAACAAGGGATGGAAGTAATGATTAATGCCAATATTATAATTCCTACTGACTTGCTAATGAAAGAGCTTCTATGAGAACCAAAGAAGTTCCTCAAACAGCAAAAGCAGCAGTTGCAATCATACAAAAGAAATTCAGGAGTTAGATTGAGGCATACATATGGAACAGGATGAAGGAAATGTACCTGCATGTATGATTTTCCAAACTCCTGTTGTGCCACGGATAGCTTTACAGTAAACACAGATAAGTACTTTTGCTTCAAGTTATCGCACAGTGTTCTCAAAGATGGATCATCAAAAGATGAGGATGACACATGGCACTCATTGTCAGATTTTCTGTCACCATTGAAGCCATTCTCTGATAGGTCAAACACATGATCTGATGGTTTCTCAGCATCAGTAAAATCAGGATTTTCTTCCTTGCTCATTTTTTTCCTCTTTGGAGCATTTTCATCACATATTTCAATGCTGTGTATCTTTAAAGCCTTTGCTGAGATTCCAGGATGATGTTGCCCCTTCGAGGGTAGTTCTGTTGAGTGGGTTGTAACCACTGGAAGAATCTCTGCAAGATTGTGATGAAGGTGAATATTCAATAAAGGGTCCAAACGAAAATCTTCAGAGTGCTCTTCAACCATAGCCATTGCTTCCTTGTATAAAGACACTGCTTGAGAAAAATTTTTCTCAATCAAGGCTATTCCTGCAAGCCCGTTTAACGCCATAACCAACTTCCTGAGGGCTTCCTCCCCTTCAATCCTGGTCTTACCGATAAGAACCTATAAAACAATATCCCTGGAAAGATTGAGATCCAAAAGCTAAAGTTTTGGAGAAAATATTGTGATATCATTTATCAAGTAACTTACCATTAGTATTTCCTCCATGGTCAAAGGCGATTGTTGCAAAGAACGCAACCCAGAACTTCCCACTTGAGGGTGGCAGCAGGCCTGGCGAAGTTTCAGGAGCGAGTTAAGAAGTTTCTCAGCCTCTGCGTGGGTAACGATCGGATTGGACAAAGCATCAGATGATGAACCACCTGAAGAAAAGAGCATCAAGATATGGTAAGGTTGAAAAGTCACCTTTTCCATAAAAACATTGGTACTTTGCTTTAATTCGAATGTCATGAAGTTGCAGGACAGTCATAATCCACCTGGGACGTATCTTTTGTGAATATTATTTTTCAAACTTTGAATAACTTCGTAGGCATAACCCGCACAAGTCTCATGTTGGCTCTGATAAAAGTGTTCTTCAATTGGTGAAAAAGTAAGCCAAGAAACGCACTCCTCCTGCGGGGGAAGCTGCAGCTCATCTGCAACATGTGTTTTCGAAGAACGCCACATGATTTCTTTAAAGAATTTGTGTGTAAATTCCATAGCTCCCACATCTCCACTCTGCAAAGCAGGAAACAAAACTAAGAGAGGATGTTCACACAGATGAGGGTCAATACAATAAACCGAAAAATGGAGAAGAAAGCATTTGTGAGTATTAAAAGTTTAGCATTTACATTGCAAGTAATAATGACGAATGTGTCCATCCACCTAGCAAATACCATATCAGTGGAATGCACAGAACTTCGTATACCTCATATGGATCTTGTATAACTTCAATCCACCACCTAGAAATGTCAAATGGACTTGATTTAAGAAATCGTAGAAGTCCATATAAGTCATCAAGTTTACGTTGAATAGGAGTCCCTGTAATGCACCATCGATGCTTAGCATACAACCGTAGAGCCATTTCTGTGGCAGCAGCAGCATTACTCTCCACCATTTGAGCCTCATCCAAACAAATTCTCCACCAAAATATTCTGGTCAGAAGAGTTGGAATAACAGGGTACCTGCAGAAAGTGGAAAAGTCATTTCTTCTAGACATCTGATTCAGAAATCTTTTCATATCCAAATCAACACTTTTTTCAAGACAAAATATTGAGCAAAATGAAAATATTATATGACAGCATGATTGAAGAAATCATTCAGAACACATAATTATGATGTTTACTTGTGTTAGAAAATCATACAATGATGTAGCACCGACTATAATTTCAAATTAAACTACCAAAAGCTAAAGTAATTAAAAATGTGCTAAACAACTACAAACAATCCTGTTAAAGACCATTTTTTTTTTGTATAAGTGCACGTGGACTCATAAGTAAGCAAACATACACAAGTAATTTTAAATCACTAAGTTAGATCTTCAATGTACAGATTTGTTGAAGTGATATCTTGAATTTTACCTGCTTAGAACCTAAATTCTGAAGCTTGAATCCAAATGGAACTATCATACTCAGTAATTCAGACAACAGATTGTGTTTGAGGACCATTATTTTGGCTCTAGTGACTTCTAGCAAAAGAAAAACAAAGGCAGTAGAACTCTAGAGAGTGTAAATAATGAGTCTATAGGAGTTTGAGAGTCAGTGAGAAAGACATCAGAGTTTTGTAAATCTCCTGTTCCAAGAGTTGTTATTTCTAGTAGTAATATTCTTTGATTTGCCGCCATTAAATTAGATTTAGGGCACAATTTCAACAAGAATCCTTGCAAACAATCTTGCTACCAACTTATGCTCTCAAAATTATCTGGCAAATCAAGCAACGCTTTTTTAAATAAGATGCCAACTTCTAAAAACTACAAATGTTAGCTCTAATTATAATTACAGTTAAGAGTTAAAAATGGAAAATTACTTATTTTCTTATTATTATCATGTCTAGACTTGGGCACGGTTTCTTATTAGAGTAGTATTGATATTCTTAGTTTGTTTTGGTTTATCTTTTTTTCTTATAAAAGGACATGTTCCATGTACTAATATTATTCACAATTAATACAAAATTTTATTTTCTCTAAAAATCACAAGTTAAGAACAAACCTCTTTTGGAATCTCATGAAGCGCCGATCACCTTCATGTCTATCAGAGTCGTGTGACAGGTCCTCTTTAAGCACATCATATGTAGTTAACACGATGTCGGCACTGACAAGCTCGCTAATGTCCATCACAGATATGTCTGAAAGAGAAGAATTTCTTACGCCTTCATAGATGCAAGTTTTCAGGGAACCTTGACGTGTATGGCTATCGTAATAAATAACAATTAAAAGATCAGTTAGTACCATGATTAATGCATCACACAAAAAATTATAATTATCAAGTGAACTAGCTTTAAATACAGCAATTCTCCATCTCTGGTGACCCAAGAAAAATAGACTTTTGGCATTGTTGTAAAATATGGCTGTATTAAAGTAGACTTTGTGTTTCAGAGAATACATATGATATGATTAGGAGTGCCAACTTCCCACTAAATGTCCTCACCGAAAGAAATGTTTATTTGACTAGTTCGACTGCACTATTATCTTAAGGACTCTTGAATTCATAAGTGCCAGGAGACAGTTAAAAGTAAGAGTTATACCGTGTAATTTCAGCATGCCATTGGGGCAATATAGGGGCAGGACAGACTATCAGAGTTGCACCTGTGGCAACAGGAGAATCGGTAGCTTTTATCAGTTCCTCACAAAACTGGCAAATGTATGCCCCATCTCTTACAACTACACTGGTAACATCTTTTTTCCTTTTGTGCTCTTGCAACTCAAATGTTGACCTCTTTTTTTTACCCCTAGGTGAATAACCAACACAATCAGCATGTTGCCAAGCATCGCATATATCACACTGTACCCACAGTCCCTTGTACTTGCGACTTTCACTCACTGCTCCACATATGCACTCAACACGCTCTCTTTTCAATCTATTTAGATTAACTTTCTGGTCAACAGTAACTTGCAAAGCAGTATTGGTAAATATATCATTGTCGTCAGATGCTGGCTTCCGATGAGCAAAGATGCAAGCAAGAAGTTCCACAGTTTTTCCCAATCCCATCTCATCTGTTATAGTCATGAGATTCCATAATCAAAGCAATTAGAACCACATCAGATATGAGTACATTTGCAATTAGTAAAAACAATTAAATGCTATGCAAATGTACAGGCATAATTTAAGAATATGGAAAATATTTAATATCTCAGTATATATTAGACTTCAACAGTTCATTAATAAAAAATGTGGAAAAAAAAACTGAGATTATAATGTTAAAATATATAACATGTAAACAAATTGCAGAAGCACATTGACCTTACCAGCCAGTATACCACCAAAGACATAAGATGAAGAATAATCCGGGCACAAAGAAAGATTTCCACTGAGGACAACATCGAGAAAATAAGCATGTGGAGAGTGAAATAACTGGGACTGACATTATAAATGTGATGTAAACAATGCAACTGAATTCCTTTCATCTCCCAGTACCCACACCAAATTATTAGGAAAAAAGGGATACCTGAATGGATTATAGAACAGTTTTGAAGAAGTGTCGAGAAAATCCAGGGGCATACATAGAGGGAAAAAGAACTGACTTCTTTCCCATTCACTCAAACCTGCCAAGTGTCCTTTCTCTCTCTGTACCATCCAGTATGCTGCACGGCGCTGGTATGGTCTTAACAAAGGGAGCAAGTCAGGTAAATCATCTTCAAGCAACGGTTCTTCTCTGTGCAGAGTTCAAGTGAAAAATGTTAGGAGCTCACAAAATAATACTACTCGTACAACAAGCAATACAAGCATGCACAATTATGATAACGGATGAAATGCTGAGACTCACTTTGATGGCTTAATGGCCTCATAAAACCTCGCAACATCAAAACTTGCACGCTTCTGGGATTCAGAAGCTTCATTTTTCATCCTTGTCATCAAATCGACATCCATTTCTATTGATTTGTTAACTCCATACCTGGCCTCCGAAGTCGTAACTTCCGGGCGGAGCCAAGACATGACATTCATCATACTCTTTTTCCATAATTTCCTGCTATTTCCTAGAATTGACTCACTAGCGTCAAAAGCATTCTTAAGTATCTCAACTCTCACCCTAAGTGATGTTGTGTCCTCAGAAAACGCAACACCAAAAAGTGGCCTTAATGTCAAAAACTCCATGCTTGCAAGATGAACAAGACCAGTAATACCCTCATCTGGTCCATCAAAACTCCCCGACAAAATGACTTCAGAAGTCTCTGTATCCTTCTCCATCACGCATTTTTCAACGAATTCCAAGGTTACATCACTAGAAGAAAACAAAGGCCAGTGGCCTAATTTGATACGATTAATAAACTCACTTACATTGCACACTCGAAACCTTAAGGTATACCTGGACTCGCGATAAAAATCCTCACTAATTCTAAAACCAGAAAACCCTTCTCTTAAATTCAAATCCGTTAAAACAATTTCAGAAATATCAAGGTGCTTATCTGAAAGCCAGCAAGTCTTATTAACTTCCACAAAATAGGGTAGATCAATATCAACGAGTTTCTCTTTTTCTGGTTGCTCAATTCCATTCGGTTTCTGCTTATCAGTGGTGGTGGTGTTTTCTAGGATCACGCCTCCCGATCGATGTGGACGGGATTGCTTCCTTCTACCCATCACTACATACATAAAATCACTTCAATATCACCACAAAATAAAGATAAAAGCTCAACAGTGTATGAATATAAAATTTAACAAGCAACTTCAGTTCCCAGATAGTATAGAAACAAACCCAGATAAGAACGAATTTCATTAACATGATGCCAATAATAAAAAAAAAAAAAACAAATAATTGAACATTAATTAAGTTCAACTATATAAAACTGCATCACGAAACTAAAGAATGAAAACGGAATGAAAGGTGCCATTGCTCTTACAACATAGTTAGTGACATTGAATCAAAATTAATGCAATACAGAATGATTATTTGACCAAAAAGATGCGAATTTCACGGAAAAATCATTATGTAAAACAATCCGGTACATTCAAAAGAACTGTAATATATCAATTATTAGTCATAAATAAAAAATAAATAAAAAAGTAAGAACAACAAAGCAAACCTGGGAATTGCGGGAAAGCTGAGTGCGGGTGAGAGAGAAGTTGGCCGGTCGGAGAAAGAAACACGCGCCAGTTATGCGAGTTTCGTAGATTTTTAAATTGGTGGATAGATTTTGTGTTCTACTAACGCTTCAGCTAAGGGCGCGACTAAACCGACAGCAAACCGCACAGCTAATGAATTGCCGCCTACCTGATGATTGGTCTGTCATTCTATTACGTGACAGCCAGTACCATCCAGGGGAATTATCGGGTTATATTCCAACAAAATTACATGCATGTCCATACTTCATACAAAATAGTACACCGTTGTCCTATTCTTGTTTCTCTCCTATCGCTCGAAGACGAAAACCCTAACTTGCAATTTAGGGTTTTGCTATATTAACTGCGATTGTGATTAAAATTACGATTAGACAATGAAAGGAGGAAGAAAGAATTTGAAGAGAGCAGCTGAAGAGCAAAGCTTAACACTTCAAGATGGTCAAAGTATGATGCAAGTAGTGTCTCTTAGAGGTTCTAATCTAATCGAGGTATTCTTTGATCTAAAGATTCAATTTTTTTCTAATATAATTTTAAATTTACATTCTTTTCTTCGTAAGCTTGGTTGTACAGCAAGTGTGTTGTTAAATGTTAAGTGATATTACCATCTGAGTTTATTTATTTATTCATTTTGGCCCTAAAGTTAGCTTTTTTGCAGTTATTAATTGATTATGATCGTTTATTGATTCAAATGTGAAAATTTTCGTTCTACGATTTGTAAATTTAGTGTTAACCCAGAAATGTCGTTGTTGTTATGAGCTTGTTATAAGACTTCTTCTATGTTTGAAAAATGTTTCTAACACTCGATTGCCTTTCTGCTATGTTTGATTATTTCTTAAGGTAATGGACGCACAAGGTGAGAAATCACTAGCGCTATTTCCAGCAAAGTTTCAGAAGAGCATGTGGATAAAACGAGGTTTGTATTCAATAAACTCAAATCAATTTAAATGTAGTCTTTAATCCAGATTCTTGAGGTTCAAAATCTATGCATGATTTGGGGTTTTCATTATGTGCCATACATTAGTGTTGTATTTGTTATTTGCTTCCACAAACTCCTTTAATTTGTTTACCCCTTAAGTGATATATCCTATGAACTTCTTTTCCTATTCAATTAGCTTGTCAGTTACCACCAATTTTAATTGATGTCTTTAGGAAAAACCCGGAAATGAATGTTTCAGGAAGTAGTGAAGGCAGAGAAAGCATCAACTATGCGAATGTTTTTGCTTTCATATGTATACCCAATTGCAGATATTTTCTGATGGGCTGGAAAATGATATTTAATTACTCTCCCGATGTGCAGGAAGTTTTGTTGTAGTTGACGAAAGTGGAAAGGAGAAGGCTATAAAGGATGGCAGTAAGGTGGCATGTATTGTAACTCAAGTTCTCTTCTATGAACAAGTTCGGGCGCTTCAAAAATCTTCAGAATGGTGTGTTCTCTTCACATCTTAGATGTGGCAATAGATTGAACAATATACCATATGTCTAGTGCAAATAGCAATAGATTGAACCGTTCTCCATATGTGTAGTTCATTTTGCACCCTTGCTAGTATATAACTTTATAAACCTAGTTCTGCTTTTTACTTAAAAATTGAACTTAACTTGAGCTTCTTAAACCAACTGAATAATGAGATCAAGACACTGTTTACTTTTCCAGCTTCCATATTTTAACTTTAATAATATGATGATAATATACTTGCTTCAGGCAGTAATCAGAAGTGGCCGGTGTCCACTTCTTAGTCTAGCTACAACTGAACCCTTATCTCAATCCTTTTACTTTTAGACTGATTTTTGTTGGCTAAGCTTGCCTCTGCTACTTGATGCAGGCCAGAAATTTTCAAGTCTACCAATTTAGATGATGCTAATGGAAGCTTGGAGAAGCATAACACCAATCATGAAAAGAATGATCAGTCTGACTCAGATGATGACGATGGACTTCCCCCATTGGAAGCCAATACCAACAGAAGAAAACCATTAGAGTTGCAGACAGAATCAGAATCCGATTCAGGATCCGATGCATACCCATAGGCTGTCAGAACTTGCGTTGAGTTTCAAAGATGTAATTTGGTACCACAGATACCTCAAACACTTGTAATGAGATATCTTGAATGGAACATTCATTGGGTTTTAAGCTTTTGCTGTCTTCATAATGATTTAATCTGCCCTTCTAGTGCAATATTCTATCAAAATTATGCATGGATTTAAAAAAATGCCGGATAAAATGGCTTTCTGGCACAAACACGAAGTTGAGAATGGTCTTGAACGACACGTCGTTGGCGACAAATTACTATGCACTCTGCGACAAGTCGTACAGAGCTAACTCAGATAAAGAAATATCTGACATGAAAATCTACACTTAACTGTTTCGCCGTGGCGGGAAGTGAGTCGTTAAATGATGTGCCACGCGTCATCACGCCTTTCACGTTTTTTTATCAGAAACTCTACATACGCGATACCGTCCACCAAAGTAGGAAACGGCAGCGTTTCCGTACCGGATTTAAGCTTGTTAATGTCTTCCTTGATTGTTGTTCTGCATAGAGAAACAGTAAAAAAGAAGATGGCAATTTCAGGAATCAGAGGCAGTTGCTTGCCATTGTTCTTTTATCCCCAGGTTCGATTTCTTGATTTCTTCCTCTTTAACCTCATCCTTTCGAAAGTATTAACGATAATAATAAATGAATTTGGATACTTTGGACTGTTTACAGTTGCCAGCAATTATAAACGTATCAGGTGGATTAAGGAAGATCAATTATCGGCCAAAGAGATTCACTTTACTTTCGCAGTACTCGCAAACAGAGGATTTATTCTCTTCTCGCCTTCAAAGTTCAGTTTTTTTTTTTTTTTCCCCTCCACGGCCAAGTCAGAGTTCACTAATTTTTAGTGAAATCGTTAAGCTAAGGATGTTTATTCTGATTTCAGATAGTATCGAGAACTTGCCCAAATTGGTGGAGGATATATTCCAGACATCTATAAACACCGGCCCACGTGGAGCTCTCCGGCTAGCTCAAGGTATACAAGCTTTTGTTGGGGTTGGAAGCGAGTGGCTAGCTGATGTATCGAAGGTTTGTTTATGTTTGGCTTTTTCCTTCTTTTTTTTTTTTTTTTGTTATTATTCAAGCTATTAATAGTTACAAATTCTGTTGTGCGTCTGTTTTCCGTAAGAGTTCTGTCCGGATTTCTTATGATTTAGCAATCCTATTCACAAACCTTATTAATTGCAGTCAACAAGTTCACCCTCTGGATTACCTACTGAATTGCAGCTAGGACTGCTTTCCCCTTTCTATTTGAGGAGATTATTTGAACGCATGGGAGCAACCTATATTAAATTAGGCCAGGCAAGTTAAGGCATCATAATTTAGTTATTTGATGGCAATTGTTTTTTTTTTCCTTTCATTTACGTTGAATATTAAGTACCTAATGCTTTATTGGGCTTGTGTTTTGCTAGTTTATAGCATCAGCGCCAACCTTGTTTCCTCCAGAATATGTACAGGAATTTCAGAACTGCTTTGACAGAGCCCCACCAATTCCTTTTGAAGAAATTAAAAGGACCATATGTGAGGAATTAGGGAGGCCAATAGAAAGTGTCTATGAATATGTTGACCCAACACCAATTGCCTCGGCCTCTATAGCACAGGTTTTATGTCTGTTCCTTCTCTCCACTTTTGTTTTAGTTGTTAATATTCCAAAGATACTGATGAGAAATGTGTAATATTCTGCTTAGGTTCATGGTGCAAGGCTCCGAAGTTCCCAAGAGGATGTAGTTATTAAGGTCTTGAAACCTGGAATAAAGGATATTTTAGTGGCAGATCTGAACTTTGTTTACATTGTCGCTCGCATATTGGAGTTCTTGAATCCTGAATTTAGCCGCACATCACTGGTAAATTGTTGACTTATCCAGATCCAAGCTTACAGCTAACAACATACGTGCTTTTGATGTATATCGTAGAATTATGAAAACCTTTATAGTTATTTGATTCCCTTGATATTATGTTTACCAATTATAAATTTCTCTTCATTATAGCTAGTCAATGCCAAAATATGTACATCCAACTGAAAGCGATCTTTAATTGTTCTGATAGAGGTTTTCTCTTCATTTATATGTTTCCTCCCACTGATTAACTATTTTGTCTGGTAGAAACAATTTTGTCATGTAGTTGCTATGATGATCTTCCATCCTTATAGTAGGTTGGTATTGTCAAAGACATACGGGAGTCGATGCTTGAAGAAGTTGACTTTCAGAAGGAGGCTACAAATATTGAGTCCTTTAGGAGATATCTAGAAGCAATGGGACTCACAAGGCAAGCTACAGCTCCCATTGTGTATCGCCACTGCAGCACCCGCCGTATTCTGACAATGGAGAGGCTTTATGGAGTTCCTCTTACTGACCTTGACTCCATCAGTTCTCTTGTTTCTAGCCCGGAGAACGGCCTTATCACTGCTCTTAATGTATGGTAAGATATCTGTAATTCACTTGCTTGCTAAACTTTATGGTCATTAGTGGATATGGTCAATGTTAAAACACTTCCATTGTTAACACTATATCTACCTGCAGGTTTGGTAGTCTGCTCGCCTGTGAAACCTTCCATGCAGATGTTCATGCTGGCAATTTGTGGTTGTTACGGGATGGTCGGATTGGATTTCTTGATTTTGGTACATACTTGTTCTTACTTGACAAATAACGGCTTAGCGCTCTGATCTCTTCTAAGATACATTAATTTCGATCATAAGTTCTAATTAAATGCTACAGTATGGATTTCACAATCTAGATGAAACTTGAACTCATCATCACATGAGGTCTTGATTATTAAAATTACATTTAGTGCATACTTGGTAATCTGAGATCTCTGAGTCTACATATTTGTCCTCGATTCATTTTGAGAAAGTCTTAGCTGTTATTCTTCAGATCAATGCACTTCCTGACCCTATGACTAACAGTAGCTTCTGTTTACGTTTAATTTAATTAGATGTCACTAAATTGCTTAGTTGATGGCACTGTTTATGCTTTATAAGTAAATAAAAGTGTTTCAGGGAACCTGTGTATTACCATTATATTCTACGAGCTAAAAGTAATTATGTAATTTCTATTGAAGTTATTGGTATCGCCATACATTAAAACAATCTCATCTGAAAATAAATTTCATTTTACAGGAATTGTTGGGCGCATATCTCCAAAAACATGGGCTGCTATGGATGTGTTCTTGGCATCAATTGCAACTGAAGAATATGAGTCAATGGCTTCAGCACTGATTGAAATGGGAGCTACAAACAAGGATATTGATGCTAAGGCCTTTGCAAGAGACTTGGCAAAGATATTTTCATCGATACAGGCAAGCACTAAGCTTTTACATCTGGTTCTAACTATTTTTATCCATGATGCTTATTTTCTAATCACCCTTCATTCGGATGAATTTAGGAACTGGATACCGAAATAGTTGTTGCAACAGCCAGGGGAACTACCACAAATACTACTGCTGTGTCTGCGAATGTAATTGTTGATGAGAGACAGATGAATGCACTTTTCCTTGATGTGGTAAGCTAATATGTTTAAAATTGTTCACAGACTGCATAAGCTTCAATATGGCTATATATATGGCACTCACCATTAACATTCTCTTATGTTCTAGTCGATTTTTCTCTGCATGGTGTCAATTTCCCGTGTTTAACTTTCGTATATTTATTTGTATTACAGGTACGGGTTAGTGAATCATATGGACTGAAATTTCCTAGAGAGTTTGCACTTCTCATGAAGCAGCTTCTGTATTTTGATCGGTATACCCGATTGTTGGCTCCCAACTTGAACATGCTTCAGGATCAGAGAATTTCCATCGTCTCAAATCGAAGAAGAAACTACAGGGACAGTTTCAAATGAGCTTATCAAGTATGGACGTATTGCCGTACAGATGATTTCACATACAGTAAAAAGAGCTACTTGGCAAAAAATTGGAGCTAAAGACACATTGCTTGGGAGCTATGGCTGAGATTTCTTGTAGCCTCTTTACTAGAACAAAGGTGATCAACTGTTGAAATGATTATCCATCGAATGAGAAAAGGGTATCCTTGTGTATTTCTTGAAATGACTACAATATCCCAAAATAACCATATTCAAGAAGTGAGATCAAAAACGTTTGAAGCAGGCTGTACAATATCGGACGACAAGACAAAAACTGTTTAGTTCTCACAAAACTTGTGATGAAATCGAGAATTCACGAAGCCTACACGATTTCAAGGTGCTATATCTCATATGTTCAGCATAAGATCTTTCATGTCTGGCAAACACTGAATACACAGGTTTGAGAAATGTCAAGAGTGGCATACACGAACTGGCTCAAAATTCAAATCAACCAATATTTAGTATTCCCTTCAAAGAGGGAAATATTTTGAGCCAGGAATCAGCATGACATTTTCTTATCAAGAATACATGTAATGGAAAGCGATGCAAAAAGATACATAAATACATAGTTGTTCACACCAAAAATGAGTTATGTTTTAGTTCCCTCTTTAACACAGATTGAGAGAGTAACGGCAGCTCATAGATTGCCTAGGCATTAACTATCTGGTATAAATTGAACACAGGCCAAGATGCCAACCATAAGGTTCAAAACTCGCAGCAAGAAAGAGAGATCAAAACCTAGAAGACAATAATTGAAATTATAACAACACTTAAAAGGGAAAGACAGATGAGCTTTTGAGACTTCCTAGATAAATATAGTGCACGAGCAAACTTATGCAGCAGTAACTGCTGGCCGTTTGAATGCAAGAAATGCTTGGCGAAGTTCTTTATACCCACTTCTGTAATGCTCCAGCGAGAAACAAAGTTGCCGAATTGCCTCTCTTTTCTTCTCAGCCCCTTCCACGATGACCATCCTTTGGCGGTCCACCTCTTCCTCTAGTTCCTTCACTCTCTTTCTTAATTCATCTACTTCCTTACTTGCAGTTTCAGATTCAGCAATCAATTTTGCATGTTCCTTGTGCAACTGTTGCAAATGCTCGTCCACTTGCCCAATGTGATTGTCTCGTGAACTTGCCTCGGCCATGAGAGTGTTTACCTTTGCATTAACCTCATCTTTCTCTGCCATAAGCATGTCATATTTGAATTTAAGGCCATCAAGGTTTTTGTTCAAAGCTCCAATATGATTACATCTCTCAGCAGCTTCTACCTTCAATTGATTAATCTCAGTTCGCATGCCACTTTCTAGGGCCTCATGCAAATCTTTCATCTCCATTTTTTCAGTTTCACATTGCCTTATTTTATCCTCCAAGACCTTCCCTTGTAATTCCCACTCTTTGAGTTTTGCATCTGAAAGGTTCTGTTTCTCTAATAACATAGACATATCAGACTGCAGGCCAGCTTTCTCCAAAGAGAACTTTTCCTGTGCATCACTCAACACAAGTTTTAACTCCCTGATCTCATCATCCCGTCCAGATAGATGACTTTCATACCTTGCAATTCTCTCTTGCAACTTCAAAACCTGCCTTCCCTCTGAATCAAGCTTGGCATTCAACATGGCAACCTCTTCCTGAGCCAGTTTAAGTTGGCCTTGAAGTTGATAAGTAGCCTCAGAAATTTCATTAGCAAGTCCATTATTTAATCGCTCAATCTCTTCATCGGATCCCTTAAGCCTTTCTCTACTTCCTTCAAGCTCTTTCACCAACCTTTCAATTTCAAAATTGGATTCTGAAGCATGAGCTTCTAGCTCACTTATATAGTTTTTCAATTCAAATACTTTTCTTCTCTCCATCTCAAGATCAGCCTCCCTCATTTTGATATCACTCTGCACTGATTCAATCTGAGAATTAAGCTCACTCTTCAACCTTGCAACCTCGTCTTCTGAAATCTGGAGTCTTAGGTTTGAAACCCTTAACTGCTTCTCATAATTCATAACTCTTCGAAGCAATTCTTCATAACTTTCGTTTTCTCCCACCTCCAACAAAAGATCTGCATTTTCCTCCGTCTTTTCATGAAATCTCTTGCTATCAATGTTTATAGGTGCATTCAGGTGGATGTTGACAGAGGAGTTATATGATTCAGACTCAGAGTCCGATGATGATGAAGAAGATAATTCAGTCCCTTCCTTCACAGAAAAATCAGAGCTACCACCAGAGGTAGAAGAGGCAGCTTGACGGCCAGACTTGTGCACGCCCAACTTATGATCAGGTGTAGGCAATGGAGAGCCAAATTTAGAATTGCCAAAACCCTGCAGTTTTAAATCTAATGGTATGTTCTTCTGTAATTCCCCAGTCAAGTGATCATACCGCTCGGCCAAAGATCGATACAAGTGATAGAAGTCCTCAATGTGAGCAACCAACTGTGGCCTATGCATATTTGACAAAGATTCAGCATTCTCTATCAATTTCCGCATTTGCTTGACACTCTGGTTCATCACTGCAAATTTTCAATTTTTGATCATTCACATATCTTTAACAACTTTTCAAAATTGAAACTTAATATCAAACAACAGATAACTGTTCCTTCGGGAGGGTGCTCAACTGAATGTGCAAAAGCCCTCTATTAGAAGGTAAAAAAAAGGAGCCGGGCTAACAAATGTACTTTTACACTATGAAAAAGGAAAGCAGTGAGCAACAAGAAAGAAGCATACAGCAGCTTACCCTCAATATTTTGTGTCAGCCACTGGGAATTATTGGGCGCAATGTGACTAGATAGCGAATCCATAAATTCGGACTTCATATAGGTTTCCATCTGACCTCAAAGACTCTGTAACACGCTATATATAAGTCCTTAACCAAGAAAAATATCTGGAAAAGTATGAGACAGATAAATGATTACTTAAGTTCTTGAAGACGACAGTATTTGATATAATAACAATCAACTAAAGCCTTTTCATTAACTGATAAGAACAACAAATAGTAAAAAAAATTGAACAGGGGGAGAAACAGATAATGTTGATTAAGAAGTACGACAATAGCCAGGTCAGTATCAACTATGAGCTACAAACTGATACAACTTTTCAGAATACTATGATTCGTCGACATATATATATTTAATATCATCATGGTGTACTTTATATTCAGCTAACTTAAAATGTTTTCAACTACATCACTATTCATGTCGAGACTTCATATGTGCTGAATTGTCCTTATAAAGCACAGTTAACTGTAACAATTACTTAAGAAATGCACCGTCACTACCCTACAACAATGAAATTGGGTGGTCTGCCATGTTAAGCCAAAAGTAACCGATGCCTCTATCGGATTGATATTAAGGGATCCAATTACAAAACTCTCAACGCCTACTCCATGCTACCAAAAAGTGTAGATAATTTGTGTTTGACTAATATAGGTTTTAAGCAAGATATATGTTGAATAAATTGAATGAAAATGAATATATTTAGTTAAAATACAATTTCAAGTAAAAAAAAAATTACATAATCACCAACAAAAACTAATCATCGAACAACAAAAAAGCATGGGAAAGCATTAACAAATTTTTTCATTAGCCTACCTCAAACAGATCTTGAATCATGAAAACAGATAAATCAAGAGCTTACTAATCAGAACATATCTCCCGAATTAGAAAAGAAATTACTAAAGAAACACAGCATTGCATCCTCCGTAACAATGAAACTACGTCAGTACTTCTAAGCCAAACGCAAACAGAGGTAAGATAACAAAAATCACTTAGACTGCATCTATCAGCATTAAATTTGAAGATCCAGTTCCAGAACTCTTTAACAACTAAAGTCCATGCTACCAAATACAGCCTTAGACAATGTGTTCTGACCAGTACAGGTACGGATTAAATATACTTGCACATAAAAATGAAACACAATTTCAAACTAATTGCATGAACAGATCTCTTTATTAACTGTAACTAAACAGATCAAAAATCATGAAACCACGAAACGAAATCAAATCAAAACAACCTGAAGAAGTTTATAAGACAAGTAGATCAAGAGTTCACCAATCATAACATCGCGTAGAAATAAAACATTGAGCGAGAAACTTAACTCACTAACCTATTTCTTCTTTGGCGAAGCAGGTGAGAAGCTGAAATCCGGAAAAATGTGGATAAATCTTGAAGAAAAAGGAAGAAGGAATGGGATTTGTGTTTGGTTAGGGACAACGACAAAAGGCTGAGAGAGGGAACATAAAAGGCGCTCTTATTTTGATTCGAGACATTTCCTCTCATCTTCTTTTGGGATATTCTCGTTAAGATACTCATACTTTACATATATTTCACTTTTTGAAAAAGATAATCCCTAATTACAAAACATTTTAGAATAACATGCTTGTATCCTTTAGAAAACCTATCTCAAATGAAATAATTATAAACAGTAAGGACCTTAATGAAAAGATCCGCTTCGATTATTGGAGCGAGAAACTTTAAAAGTCACGAGCATTTTGGCCACTAATGATGCCGCCTTTTTCCACATAATATTTTATTTCCAAAATTGCCCTCGATTTGAATTTTCAAAATTTTCTTTCGTACTATTTCCCTCCTCAATTTTAAACCACTACCCTATCCTACAACTAACAAAATTACAAATTCTCTTATTTTATAATAAATAAATAAAATTTTATGCCTTATTGATTATTTAATTATATTGGTAATTTTAATTAACTGGGTGGGCCCAGATCATGGGCCACGAGAAAGCAATGCCCGCCCAACAACTGTAACTTTGGCGCGAAAATTTCTGATTGGAATAGGATATCCAATTGTCAGGCTCAATGGCCCCACCAATTAAAATTTTCACCGGAATAGATCAGATGATTAGCAATGAGTTTGTTTGGTTGGTGAGACCTCGTTTACATTTTTGCCACTTGGAGAAATTTCATGCATTATTTACCAATTGCCTTGCCTGGTTGGATAATATAAAAAAGAAAGGTCCAAGACTATTGTCATTTAATTAAGCTATTGGGTGACACCGTATGCACCTCTTCATTAGGTAGGTATAGATTTTAGGTACACGCCCATTTCATTGTTTATATTTATGTGGTATCACTTGCTTTGAAACATCTCGTTTAATAATCAATATTATGCATTAATTTGTATAATCAATTATATTAATTTATTGTAAAATTGTAACACAATTTTATAACATACCGTGATTGAAGTTAAACATGCGAATTAATTAGATAATATTATAAGATGATATAATTTTTAGAACATTAATAATAATGTTCACCGAATTATTAGTTTGTATGCGTAGATAATTCGTATTACTAAATTATTAGTTTGTATGCAAAGACAACATGTTATATAATTTGTATGTGTTTAGTAATTCGAAAAATAAATATAACATTTTGACTAATTGATAAATGTCAAAATTTATGTAATATGGAAAATGAATGTGCATACAATGGAGAGACCCAATGAAGATGCAGGAGAATTAGTGTAATGAGTATGACATTTCAATTTAATTAATATGATATTGTTTGTTTTAACATTTTAAGATAATATAATAATTTTAATTTTGACTATATATAATTTTATTTGTAATATTTAAATTCTTAAATTTTATTTTTAGAAAGTTTTATATTAATTTAAAAAATTAAAATATTTATAAAATATGTTCTAAAATTGTTTTTAAATAATATAAAATTTTATAGTTAATACTTGTAAAATGTGGGGTGGGGGGACAAACAAACATTGTGGTAACGACCACGTGGAACGTTGACAAAATGATCCGAACCCAAATTCCAGTTCATTTGAATTTGCAGTTAACTAACGTTGCAATTAATTCGGACCATATAATATAAAATGAAAATCAACATAGAAATCTGTTATGGGGTAGGAAAGCGAAGAAAATATATGGGAAGAGGAGAAGGCAAAGGGTAGCGTCAAACTGTCAATCGACCGTGGAGACAACCCAACGTGGTCTTTCCCCCACTTCAGAATAATGCGTAGGGCATTTGATTCTTGGCTCGGGTCATCTTTTTCTTCGGGACACGTGACATAAAATTTTGCCAATTTGAACAGGCCAGCAGTGCCTAATAATTAACAAAGTTAGGAGCCATGCTTAATTGGACTCTAGTGTTTGTGATTTTCTACTCGAGAAGAAGCATTTCACATATAGAATCTGCATCCCAACGGACCAAAACACATAACAAAAGTGAGGAAATTGCTATCTAATTTTAATTTATAATTTGGTTGAATCTATTGTTTGCTACGCGTTTTGTATGTTTATGGTGCCAACAATAGAGATCAAGTATTGTTACCCGATTTCTCAATAAACCCACTGTAGTTGACGACTAACTGTATCATTCAGAAGAAGAATAGCAAATATTCAACCGAGTAATTTGCTGAAAGTCTTCCACGTTTGAAAGTTACGCCTCACCTACAGGCTACAGCCATTTCTCCACTTTCAGTGGTTCCAGGCAGCTGGTGCATGCTCTGTAGTTCTTTGGGGGTAGGGGTGAGTAAATGCATTGTGCGTCTAATAATTCATGTGCAACAATTCCTGTGGCTTTTGCTTGCCTTTTTAGCCCGCATTTACTCCTACTCGTGCTCGTTTCTACAGAAGTTGAGTGGTGCACATCGTCCTATATGTCTCTGGCTCTTTTTCCAATGCAACTGTTATAGTCTTTTCACAAAAATTTTATCCAATTTTCCTTCCATTTCCGTACTGCTTCTGAAATAACTGTTCCATGATGTTCCATTTCTGGGCTTTCCCTGCCTACCCTTCTGCGCCTACCTCCAATCCTCGCACAAAGTTTTACCCAATAAAAGATTAGAAAAGAAAATTTCCCATGTTGGTGGAAACGCAAGAAATATTACCGCGCACAACTCCTCTCTCTCTACCATGTTTCTTCTCAATTTTCCCAAGAAAATCTTATTCAAGAGAACCAAACAGAAAACTTACATGATCATCGAGCGAAGATTGCGATATTTTAGTGGTCATTTCAAAGAGAGAAGAGGGAACAAACTGCGTTATTCAAAATGGTTTACGGACAATGCGTAAATAAAACAAAACAAGGATATAGTCGACATGCAATTTGTATTACAAGACAAACAAATATTCAATGCCTTAAATAACTGTGAGATAGCCGGCAATGGATATAAGATCAAAATCTTTTATCTATTTCTTAATTGAAATACAAAAATTCTTGCTTCTATGACAATTCTCCATTTCCAACAAACTTGCAAGGATTGCCTCTTTCTCAGTCTCTCATCATTTATCGTGACCTGTCTTGCTTGCGTGTCTATCATGCCAAATCTTGTGTATGAGTGATGCAGTTTGTTGCCACGTGGGTTCATATTGGATTATTTTTGAATCAGCTTAGTTTTCCCATCTTTACAAATTGATCTATAACTCTTATCCAAACGACTTAAATGCCCTTTTGTACCGCTAACAAATTCCTGTATCGTAAGGGTTATTATGTCAGTAAAATGAGAATTAGGGACCTATTTGTTACAAATGGATAATCTATACTTTTTTTGTTAGTTTATAAATAGTTAGGGACTCAGATGTTTGTATCCCATTGGTCAACTTACGATTCATCGCAGAAAGTTTTATGATGGAACTGAGCTTATAAAGCCACAGTTTTTTAGAGAAATCAAGAGTCACGACAACTTACGACTATATAAATGAAATCAACAGGCACTAGTTGGAAGAGAAGTCGATAAAAGAGTAAGGAGAAGGAGAAGCCATGGGAGAGGAGATGAAGAACAAGCAAGAAACAGAAACAAAAATGAAACAGCACTTTGTGCTGGTGCATGGAATAAGTGGAGGAGCTTGGTGTTGGTACAAAATCAGATGCCTTATGGAGAATTCTGGCTACAAAGTTTCATGTATTGATCTGAAGAGTGCTGGAATCGATCTGTCTGATGCAAATTCCATTCATTCTTTTGATGATTACAATAAACCTCTCATGGAATTCATGTCCGCTTTGCCTGATAATGAACAGGTCAGAAAACTAGCTAGCCAGTAGTGCTCTCTGATGATTTTGCATGCATGATATCATATATCCTTAATTCTTCTTCCTCACTTTCTTGTAGTAAATTTGCAGGTAATATTGGTAGGGCACAGTGCTGGAGGACTGAGCATAACGCAGGCAAGTCACAAATTTGGGAAGAAAATACGGCTGTCTGTGTATTTGGCAGCCACCATGCTGAAACTGGGATTTTGCACAGATCAAGATGTGAAAGATGTAAAGCTTTTGTTCTTAGTTCTTTCCTCTATTTCATTTATTCTAGATTTAGATATCATTCATGGCGAAGAGAATGGGTAATTTTTCTAGTATTAGTTCTTGTTGTTGGGAATCTGATGCTGTAGAAGAGATAGCATACGGTATGGTTGCCAACTGTCTGCACAAAACATTGGCTGTCAGTCACTATACATCCACCCAAGATTAATGCTAATATCAAAAGATGTAATAGTCTTTGTTTGTCTGTCCCAATTATACCCAGAAATATTATTCTAATTAATTTACAAGGTAAGACAGATTGTCTTGCTATATCAGCACCTACCTAATGTGATTGCGACTCAGTGTGACAGTTTGTTTTGACACTTGCATTCAAAGCATACACCAAGGCTGCAGCCATGGCTGAAGAAGGCTGCTAGCTGAGAGATAACAAAATATTCAAATGCATGTTGATGTTGGACACTTGTGGGCTAGCTAACAGTAAACCTGCCTGTGCTTTTTTTCGCTAGTTCCCACTGGATAGCAATTGTCTCCTCAATTATTTCAAAGCATATATCTTCTTCTTCTTGTTGTCATGCTATGTGCTGGCTTGATGACCAGAAAACATGTAAACTTTACCAATCCTCATCTTTTTTGCACTTGTCAAGACATGATAAAATGGTAGTTAGCTGACAATGTCATCCTGTGTATAGTATACTTTGCATTTACAATAATGGTACATTGTCCCTCACACTCATTGATCAATCTACCCTTCCAATGATTTATATGGGCCATCAACATTATGGAAAATCACTTCAAAATGAATGATTGTCAAACTTTTTTTGTAATGTTAAGTAGTACTTATGCTACTAATCCATGCATTGCATTTGCTTCCTAAATGTCAAGCAGGGGGTTCCTGATTTATCAGCATTCGGCGACGTGTACCAATTAGGATTTGGATTAGGCCTTGATCAACCTCCAACTAGTGCCATTGTCAAGCAAGAATTCCAGCGCAAAATCATCTACCAAATGAGCCCTCAAGAGGTAATTAACTTTCTTTCAACACTTCATGTATGTTATAGCTAGCTTTTCCCTCTTTCTTTTCTTGCCTTTTATCTTTTCTTCTGTGCGGTACTGTGGCCAATATATACCCCACTTCCCATCCCCGTTCCTGAAGCACTGAGTAAACTTTTCCTCCTTTCTTTATTTGATAAAAGTGATGTACATTGTGCATATCACATCGACACTATTGATGCACAAGAGCCACACAATTTTTTCTGTTTTACTTTAAATGGTGGCTACAGTTTGACGTTTCAAGTTTGGTTCAGGATTCAACCCTAGCCGCGATGCTACTAAGACCAGGACCGATCCTAGCATTACAGGATGCCCGGTTCGGGCAAGAGATTGATGGGGGCGATGAAGTGGACAGAGTGCCACGTGTTTACATCAAGACCGTGCATGATAATGTAGTAAAGCCAGAGCAACAAGATGCCATGATAAAGAGATGGCCGCCGTCTGATGTATATGTTCTGGAAAGTGACCACAGCCCATTTTTCTCAGCACCATTTCTGCTCTTTGGCTTGCTCGTAAAAGCAGCCGCTTCTGTCTAGCTTTTATTTTTATAATTTATTGTTGTTGTTAAATGGCCCTTGATTTTTAATGATATTACAATAAACTGATATTATTTTCAATTTAATAATAAAAATAATAATTTAGAATTTTGTTATTTTTTATTACCATAAATAAATTACATATCGTGGATTAACAAGCACGCGCTAGTGATGCGTGTGCCCAACCAACACCTTAAGCTGCCTCAAAAATATATAATAACTATAATTCTATCACCCAATCAAAATACGCCACGTAATCGAATCCGAATACGGGAGGGCATCAATCTCAGGAAGTTGCTGGATTCGAGTCAAGTAACTACCTTTATTTCCCTCTGCGCCCGAACTCATCGCCGCGTTTCCTTTGCATTCTTCACAGGTCAGTTTCCTTCCTTGAGTAATGTTCGTTCTTGTTTTGTTCTATTCTTTTCTAATTTCTGCTTCTATTGGACTTCGATTTAGTTGAGTTTTTTTGAGCTTGTTCTTGTGTGGTTGTATTTACAGATCTCGTGCTCAATTATTCAATGGATTCAATTTATCCTTCTTTTTTTGATAAACCCAGTTGCAATTCTTTAGAAAGATGGAATTTTTTTGGAGATGCTTTCGTTACTTCAATTAGTTTGTTTGTTGAAGATGCAGAGCCGGCCTTTTTAGGAAAATATACGTAGTTTTTGATTTTTTAATGAAGAAAGTTATTATTCAGATTGATTTTTCCTTTTCACTTCCTTAAAATTAATTTGATGTTTTGAAGCTTTTGATATGGAAAATCTTCCATTCTCTCTGTGTGAAGCAGGAAATTTGTAATATGAAACCTTTCTCTTATTCCTGTTTTATATTGGCGAGTAGTAATGACCTTGTGAAGATCGTTAGTGAATGAATGAAATCTCTTTCTTTGCTGTGTGTGTCATTGGAAATTTTAGTTACTAGCGTCAAAAGTTTGATTTGAAAGAATGTTATTTCCCATTTAGCTATTCTATGCAGCGCTATGGTCTTATTTGTAAGTTCTTGATATGGTTAGATGTGGTGTGTGCATTTTTTTGAGAAAAATTTCCTGTTTCTTTCTTTGTTTTTATTTCTTTTGCATTCCCTGATAACTAATTTTAACCGTTTTTTGGGGGCCCTCATTTGTATTTTTCCATGAGTCATGTTCGTTGTCAGTCATATGATTGATTTATGTAGAGAGATGGAACTGACGCTATATTGGTCTGGACTGCAGCTGGATAACCTGAACTTCATGAATTCAAGAAGCACTGTTGCATTCACTGTTTCCTGCAAATCGGGAAACAAGAACGATTTATTTTTCCGGATTTTGGTTTGCTTGCCCCCAACTTTCCTCAGAACTTTGATTGCATGCGTCAACTTCCTGTTGTTTAAGGCTATCATTAGGTGTCCTTCATCATCTCTTCACAACTTGGAGACTTTTGGAGAGATCCCTCTATAGTAGTGAAGTTTTCTTCTTAGTTATCTGCTGTACTCTCTGAAAGCGTTGATATAAGCAACATGGTTTCTTCTCAATTATCTAGCTTGAATGGGGATTGTACGGGGAAGCCCTTTCTGAATCAGTTGCTTCTTCCAAGGGGACCACCTGAAGCCCTTCCCTCTGATTACGTTGAGTTTGATTTCGCTGATGTATTTGGTCCTGCTCCTGTTCAAGTATCTCTAGAAGTTAGTGGTGAGATATCCAATACAAATGAATTAGTTTATGATGATCCGGCTGTCATCCACAGCCGTTCACATTCTTTGGTTGGACCTTCAAGTTATGTTAGCCAATCATTGAAGCTTAGCAAGCTCACCTTGCACGAGACAGAAGATTCTCTGGAACTTGTGGAGGGAATCAGTGAAGAGACAGAGGGAGAGCTTAGCAATGTTGAAGATGTTGTTCTGGAGAAAACCACTGGCTTCCTAGATAATCTCCCTTCAGAAAACCTGTGTGTTGGACTTGAAGATTTTGAAGTTTTGAAGGTTGTTGGACAAGGTGCTTTTGCAAAAGTGTATCAGGTGAGGAGGAAGGGTACTTCAGATATTTATGCAATGAAGGTCATGCGCAAGGACAAGATTATGGAGAAAAATCATGCTGAATACATGAAATCTGAGAGGAATATACTGACAAAAGTGGATCACCCCTTCATTGTGCAGCTCAGATACTCATTTCAAGTAATGACTTATCTTTGTCATGCATAATTCTGTGAGAACTAAATACTCTGCCTTGCCTTTCTGACGATGACACTGTATCATAATTCAACTGAATATTTTATTATCTCAAGATTAGTTTGAACAAGAGATAAGTTCTCCATTTCTTTAGTTATGGAGTTTGCGTATCTTATACAGCAGTAATATTAATTCATCTTTTTTACAGACCAAATATAGACTGTACCTTGTGCTTGATTTTGTCAATGGGGGTCACCTTTTCTTTCAGCTCTATCGTCAAGGCTTGTTCAGGTATGATGTCATTTCCGCCGTTTGTAATTGTGGTGTGATATGAAATCCTTGTAATATGAAGCCTGCTAACAATTGGCACTTTTTGTACCCAGAGAGGATTTGGCACGTATATATACTGCTGAGATTGTTTCTGCTGTTTCTCATCTGCATGCAAATGGCATAATGCACCGGGATCTCAAACCTGAAAATATTCTTCTAGACATAGATGGTCATGTAAGACCCTGGACTGTGCTCTGTGTGTGTGTGTGTGTTTGTTTGTATGTGCATGCATGTATATGTGCAAGTCTTTGTGACTGTGTTCCCTCCTGTGCTTTTGTTTAACTTGGATTCTTTTGATGATTTTTTTTGCCTGTGCTTGTCTGACCTGGTGTTATTTTCTGCTTGATTCCAGGTAATGTTGACTGATTTTGGCCTTGCAAAGCAATTTGATGAAAATACAAGATCGAACTCAATGTGTGGAACTTTAGAATATATGTCTCCTGAAATTGTTCTTGGGAAAGGCCATGATAAGGCTGCTGACTGGTGGAGTGTTGGAATTCTTCTTTATGAAATGCTTACTGGGAAGGTTAGTATTTCTTTAATTACTCATATATATAATTTTATCTATATTTATGGAGAAGACTATGTCAAATCTAAGTTTCTTATTGTAGGAGGATATGTTCATTTTTACGTATATATGATTTTTTTTTTCCTATTATTTTGAGGAAAATGAACTTAGTTCTTCTTGATTTTTGAAGTTTTTGCATGATTGGGTGAACTCAATTTGATCATACTCTTCCTTGGTTGAGAGACATATCAATTGCTGATTCAAACATTATTATCTAATATCTATGTTTATCATGTGATTGCATGCCTGTTGATGGAATATGATAAGAATCGTTTCGTTTCTGAATTGGCACTCAATATCTTCTCCTGTGTCTACTGTGTCTCCAGCCGCCTTTTACTGGTGGAAACAGACAGAAAATCCAGCAGAAGATAATAAAGGATAAGATCAAGCTGCCAGCATTCTTGTCCAGTGATGCTCATTCCCTTCTTAAAGGGGTAAGTTAATTATCTTCCTTTGCTTTCTGAACATTTCTATGAGTGAGTTGGTTGTAATGAGTGAGAAAAAGAGAAAAATGATGACTATGTACTTTTCCTTTACTTTCTGAACATTTCTATGAGTGAGTTGGTTGTAATGAGTGAGAAAAAGTGAAAAATGATGACTATGTCCTTTCCTGCTACTTATATCTGTGTTGCAGGTAGTTGGATTCATGTACTAAATTCATTGTGTCTAGAGGTGCCGCAGTCTTATAATTAAACCATAGGTTGGTCAAATTTAGCACATGACAATATGCTTTTGAGGGATCTAATATGGGGATGAGTTGCTTTTCAGTCAATACTGGTCTTTTATCTTCCAATCAAAATGATTTAAATTGTTGTGGCTAGGAAATTCTTCCTGATTTAGGCCAATGGGGCAAAAATGCTGAAATGCTTCCTGATTGATGCCCATCATAGTTTATAAGGAGATTGAGAAAAATGTTCTTTTCTTTTTTTTCTCTTCCAGCTCCTGCAGAAAGAAGCAAGCAAGCGACTTGGCAGTGGACTGGGTGGTAGCGAGGAGATAAAATCTCACAAGTGGTTCAAGATGATCAATTGGAGGAAATTGGATGCTCGAGAAATTGGCCCGAGCTTTCTCCCTGAAGTTGCGGGGAAGCACTGTGTTGCAAATTTTGACGAGTGCTGGACTAACATGCCACTGCAAGATTCTCCTGTTGCAAGTCCAAAATTTAATGAGAATCCCTTCAATGGTTTCACTTATGTGAGGCCTGCTGCATCATTTCTTCAAAGGAACCCTTGATATTGCGAGGAGAACTTTGAATTTCAGCACCGTAAAAAACTTGGATGTCTGTTTTGTTTATTTGTTAGCTCAATTACTGGCTTACAGCCATAAGAGCAAGAGCAAATCTATGTTTTTATTGATGAAGATTGTTTAAGGAGATTTATTTCCTATAAATGTTTATTTATGCTTTGTACCAAACTCTGCTTTCAACATACTCAGTAAACACTTGAATTATGCCTATGTTCCTTGGAGTTTACTTCTATGGTAATAACTTTCGATATTGTTTGCTAGGGCTGTATTAATTGCAGGAGCTAGAGACGGTTAGTTGTCCAGGAACATTTTCTTCCTACAAATTTGGTCCATCCTGGAATTTTATGACTTTTTGTAGACTTTTTGTCATGGTACATAAAGTATGATTACACGATCCCCGGAGAAGTACAAAATCTAGGTGACATCTTTTCTCTCTCTTTCTCTCTCTCCCGCATTCTCTCCTTGCTTCAAACCTATAGTTGTGGATTTACGGTTTATTGCTTCTTCAACCCGGAAATCTTGAATACAAAAAGAAGCAACTGGCACACATACTTGGTACATGTCTTCTTTAAATTTTGCTTTATTAGATCTTGATGCATAATCGCAAAGATACGGAATTCATATCTAAGATGTACCAAACCATGTCACTTTCTGGGTGCTTGCCGTTGGCTGTGGTTCCATTGCGAGCGAGGTCCTTGTTCTCTCCGGAGATTTCCTCAAGTGACTGGCCTTTTGTTTCTGGCACCATGAAAGTGCAGAGAAACCCTAGGAAATTTATCACAGAAAGTGCAAGGATTGAGTGTTTTATATATTTTACCCCCTTCTGAGTATAACACTGCACCCAACATGCACCAATAATTGCTCCTGCTTTTCCGGTTGCTGCTGATATTCCATGGCATGTTGAACGAAAACTTGCAGGGAAAAGGTCTGTGGCACAATAAAAGTTGTGCTTTTGGGTCTAAAATTTGCAAAGAAAAGAGTTAGTCCATAGAGAATCATAAACCATGCATGGTTTCCTCCACAGTATTCCTTCCTTGATGCTTTGCCTTCACAAGTATGTCCTCTAAGACGGTCTTACCGAAGTCCAAGAATTTCCATGCAAACTGTCATGAACAGGAACCCACCAAGGTGGATTATGAACCGTCCGATCTTATCAATGAGGAACACCGTGAATCAATACCCCGGAACTGTTGCAAACAATGCTACAAAGAACAATGCTTTTGAGATTCTGTACACCTCGTCAATTGCATTCATTGCTGAGGCTTTTCGCACTATTCCACTAGCTGGTTATGCATCTTTCTGGGTAAGTTGGAGACCGTAGAATGCAATATCCAGCAGGAACCACGTACTGGAAGTTTCGAGAAGATAAATCCCTCGTCTTCTTGCAAATTCCTTTGAAAGTAATTCATATGGAGCAGTTTCCGGGCTGATAGGATTATTGGAACTCGCTGCTTCAATGGGTATTTCTTGGTCAAGAACTTTTGCCATGTCAACAGCAGCTTTCTTGTGGTCTCCCTCAACTAAGGCTGTGTACCTAGCAGTTTCTGGCATTTTCATCCTCCAGTAGAAGGTCAAAGCTGCTGGGATTGCACCAAACACAAGCACAATCCTCCAAACATAATCTCCTTGTGGTTGAGTAGATAACACATGATTTTCATGACATTCTGGGGCTGGATAAGCATGTGAGAATATCGTTGACACAAGCATCGCTACACCTCCTGCAACCAATATTCCTACTCCCTGCGTTGCAAAAACAGCAGCGACAAAAGCTCCTCTGGTTTTTGTGTTGGCATACTCAGACATAATCACAACTGAGAGCGGATAGTCTCCTCCGATGCCAAACCCCAGCCAGAATCGGAAGAAGCAGAGAGTTCCAATCACACTTCGAGCTAACGAACCAAAGGAAAGGCCAGAAGCTAAAGCACACCACCATAGTTACGACAGTGATCCCATAAACTTTCTTCCTACCAAGTTTGTCAACTAACCATCCAAAGAAGAGCTGCCCTGCTAATGGTTCGAATAAAGCAACTCCAGTTATGGCATTACTGACATTTGGTGGTAGAGTTCCTGGCTTAGGGTCTTGACCAACTTTGTGGTCAGTAGGATCATAGTAGTATAGGCGAAACCCATACCAGCAATAACAATGGGTTTGAAGTGGTAAGGTTGTATCTTGGCATTGTCATGGGCAAAGAAGACGGCTTGGGTTCCTTCTGCCATGTCCAAATGTTGTTGCAAGAAACTGAATGTGCATGGGAAATGGAGAGGTGTTGGTAATAGAAGGTATTTGATCAAATTTATGCTAGTTTGAGCAGCTCAGTAATGGTTAAATTTATTTTGTCTTGTTTGACCTTCTGAAGGATGTATTGCATTGCTATACAAGAAATTCCCATAGTACTTAATAATTTTGTTGGAATCGCCGTTGGAACAAGACAGCAAATGGTGTCTGGGAACCATTTACACTTTGTTTTGTGCAATCTTTGGGCTACCACGTTGGTTGTTTCTTAGCGCAAGTTTTCAGTTGTGGGGTCTTATCATTCTTTTTCTGGTAGATTTGCAAGTCATTGAAATGTAATTTTTGGATAATCGGCTGGAATCATCTTGTCTTGTTTCAATCTAGGATTCCCAGCGTGTGCTACTCGCCACAAAACACTGGATTCCACTGGTTTCTTCACATACAAATTCTTTCCACTCCAAAGGAATTTCTGCTCTGAGTCTGTACACACGACTGCTAGAGTTACAAGAACATCATTCTCGGAAATGGAAATAACATCAACCGTCGGAAGAAGATATTACTTTCTATATGTTTTATTGTTGATTTCTCTTCTGCTTTGTGTTGACCACACAGGTCTAGTTTTATTTAAAGGACAAAAGTTTAAGCAGTTGCTAAAAATGTCTATTATTTCATTCCTTTGTGTTCACTTGTATATCACTTTGCAGATGCAGAATCTGGTGACCAGAAATGTGAATCTAAGTCCATCTGACAAATGGAGAAGCGCTTATGAATGCCTGCAAAAGGTAATTCCCCTAGTAAATAGGCCATAGAAAACTACTACTCTGCTTTGTTTCCATTTAGATATACTGACAGTTTTTGTATTTCTTATTGTGCTAGATTTCGGATAGTTGCCTGGCAAAGTATAAGCTAACTGATGCTGGATGGTTGAATGTAACTGATGCTGATGCTGACAATTTCTGTAATGGAGGGGGTGCAGAAACCACTCTGGCTGTGCTGACATGCATTCATTTGGTTAAACAAGACTACAAGTTTGTGAACAAGGCCACGGTGCAAGATGTAAATGATTTCATCACAAATGGATGTGCTTCTGGTATTATTTCTTAAGATTCACATAATTTTATTCAATCAAATTCCGACTTGAGATGAAGTGCTTAATATGGATATTCTAATGTTTTGCAGGGTTTAGTGGAACTATAGTCCCAAGCAACGCTAGGAGGATGATTCGGGGTAAAATTACTCTCCTTGTCTCAATTCCACCAATGCTTTTTCTGATCAGTCTCTAAAATGCATGAACTCTTTTGTTCTCAGATTCTCAGATTTGTAGAATCATTCAAATAAACAAGTGAGAGATTATGAGTGGCTTCAGTATTCAGTAATTTTATTCAATCAGCCGCTCATGCAGTATTCAAAGAAAATATTAAACATCTTCTTATTGATAAAAGAAGTGACAAAAAATGATGAGAATTAAGCATCTAAAATAACAAATCAACAGTATAGCAATCAAAACCTGCCATGGCAATCTGATTTTTGTAAGAAAGTGATCACACAAATTGCATTGCAAGAATGGATTCTAGAGTCTAGTATGGGTCGGTGAACTACTTGAAATATTGGAAGCAGCAGCTGTCTTCTTCTGCAGCTCTTCCTTGTTTGCTCCAATAAGTTTGTCTACTTCTCTTCCTTCTTTAAGGAAAAAAAAAGTTGGGGTGGCTTTGATCCCCCATGAAGTACTGAGTTCCTGCACAAATCCAGTACCACTCATCAAGATTTTCATCATTCTTAGCTCTATTTCACAGACAATGCACTCACAATTTCGTGCGATACTAAGCAGACTAGTCTACTGGATTAAACCCAAACATGATATTGAAGGGTCAATCTAAAACTCAAACAGAAATAGAAGACAAAGGGAAGTCCAAATGCAAAGTGAAATGAACCAGAAGTTCATTACTTACAGGAAGCTCGTCCACGTCTACAGTTAGACATATGATAGAAGGATATTTATCTGCAAGCTCAGTATAAGCTGGTGCTATTTGTTTACAAGGGCTACACCAGTGAGCACTGAAATTTGCCAATACCTGTTGGACCATTTGTGTAAAAGATCTTTATGTCGAAAGATAATACAGTTTTTATCAAGGAACTTGTGATTTACAACAGTCAACATACAATTTTGTGATCCTTAATGCCTTCAGAAATCTTTGCCTCCCAGCTGGCCATGGTAGTTACAAGGTAGACATTTCCGCCGGCAAGCTCAACATGATGATCCTCAAATTGTTCACCATCTTCGTGTCTGAAACACTGCAATAGGTAAAAAATGATGTAAAAACAAATATTTGTATTTTAAAACTGAAACAATCTATTGAATGGAGAAGAAAGGAGAGATACACATGCCTTGGTCCAACAATGTCCCATCCAATATGCACAAGCACAATGGAATTTTGGTGATGGATTCACAGCTGGTCCCTAAATGAAGAACACTGCTCAGATTCTGCAGATTATTTATTGCTTATAAAGATTCAAGATTAGTATCTGATTGCAAAAGTTTTGACACATAAATAAAGAAAATACAAATAGATATCCCAAAAAAGCTTGATAATCTTGTACAATTGATGCAACTTATCTCATTCTCAAAACAGTCAGGATCATATAAGCCAAATTAAAAGTGGGATTAAAGAAAAAACCTGGTGATCCTACTGATTTGATATGTTGAATAATCCAGCATTTTTTAGCTTACATGATATGATTATTGCCTGTCAGGAGGGTACGACCCAATGTTTTTTTTTGGGGAAAAAATGGAAAAAAAAAATGGAGACCAGAAGAAAGAGAAGAAAGAAAAACTAAAGGAATTTATGATTGGAAGAAACAGGATGGATCACTCCCAGCATTAAGATTTGATACAATATTTTTGGAATATTGGTTTTGATTGGTTGGTGTCTCTCAATAATCTCTGATTCTGAATCCTTTTGGGATATTCATTTCTCCTTTTTTATACCTTTTTCCATTGGAGGATTGAGTTTGATAACTAAAACCCTAAATTAGGCTTAAGAATAATAATATAAATGAGTCCTTTTTAGGGAGCTTAGCTGGCTTTCCTCGAGTCAGGATCACACCCACCAGTCATCCCCCCATTATTATCAACCATCCAATTTGTCTCTACGAAAATCTGATTCATCCATTTCTGTTTTCATTTCTGCCCATGTCAATACTTGGTTTGTTTAGATGAAAACAGAAAGATAAACTAAATAGGAAACTACATTAATTCTTTGCATTCAAGGAAACTGTTATTGAGCAGACTAATAAGTTGAGTTGAAGAACAGAGCAGCGAAATGTTTGAAACAATCAAGGTGTTTGGACGTTAGATTCCGTCCCAGATGATGGCCGGTTCTTCAACTCAGGTTGTTGAATTTCTTCTATCATTCTAACAACGTCATCCATTTTCGGACGCGTGTCTGGAACTTTTGCCACACATGACAATGCAATCTGAAGCATCTGCACCATTTCCTCTTCAACATTTTGGTACCTCAATAGCTCAACATCAAAGACCTCGGCTGTCCATTCCTCGCGAACTACAGAACGAACCCACCTTGGGAGATCAACCACATCATCATGTCCTGAGTGTTGGACTGGGGCTTTGCCCGTTAGCATTTCCAGGAGGAGCACACCAAAGCTGTAAACATCAGATTTTTGAGAGACTTTCCGGGTGTCAATTACTTCTGGAGCACGGTATCCTATGGTTCGAGGTGTGGTTGTTGGAAAATCCACCAAAGAAGCCAAGCCAACATCAGAAATGCAACCATCAAGGTCTTGAGTAAGGAAGACATTGGAGGATTTAATGTTGCCATGGGTGCATTTATGACCACCCTCTGAATGGATGTGTGCAATTCCCCTGGCAGTCCCAAGGGCAATTTTCACTCTTGCATTCCAATCCAGAGCAGTTCCACCTTCATTTCTATCACCTGTTATATTGTGGAAACAAAAAATTGGAGCAAGGATTATAATCAATATCATTGACAGACTAAATGATCCTAAAATGGAGTGAGATAAAACGTACCATGCAAGACCATAAACAAGCTACCGGCTGGCATATAGTTGAAGACTAAAAGCTTCTCGTCCTTTGAATAGTAATAAGCGCGAACTGGCACCACATTTGGGTGTCGTCCAATCCTCCCTACGACTTCCATCTGCTGCTCAAACTCTCTCTTGCTAGCTGCAACTTCCTTCAACCTTTTGACTGCCACTGTTGTTCCGTCCTCCAAAATGGCTTTATAAGTAGATCCGTAACTTCCCTTACCGAGAACTTCTGCTGAAGCCCTCAACAAGTCCTCAAGATCAAAATTGTAAGCACAGCCTTGAAAGAAGCACAATTTATTCTTCTCAGCTTCTTGCACTTCACTTCCAAAGTCCTTTGGCTTCTCAACTTTTCCACCACCAGCGCCCTTTCCTTTCAGTATGCCACTGCCTCGGCTCATTGCCTTCTTTGAACAGCACACAAAGAACACTACTAGCAGGAGAAACAGCACGGCGCAGCCCCCAATGGCTATAGCAATGATAGAGCCTGGACTAAGTTTATTTTTGGAAGCATGTTGATGTCGGGAAATTGTTGAAGGTTTTGGGAAGTAGCTTGGGGAAGGAGAAGATGAAGTGGAAACTGTGGAGCAGTTCTTGAGAGGTAAACCACATAACAGAGAATTCCCAACAAATGAAGAATTAGGGAACTTTTGAAAGGAGTAAGGGATTGAGCCATTTAAATTGTTATAGCTCAAATTCAAAGTGTTGAGCCTGGGGAGTTTAAGTTGGGGGATAGATCCAGAGATGGAATTATTTTGAAGGTTCAACACGTGTAGTCGTGTCAAATTCTGAAAGGCAAGTGGAATGTTTCCAGTGAATGAGTTGAAGGAAAGATCTAATGCACTGAGCTGAAAGGAGAGAAAAGCAGGAAGGAAACCAGAGAAATTGTTATGCTGGAGGTAAAGGTATTGGAGAGAAGGAATTGAGGTGATATCAGAAGGAAGATTTCCACTCAAGTAGTTGGATCGGAGGCTGAGGACTTTAAGAGCATCAAGCTTACCAATGCTGTAGGCTGGGATGGGGCCTGAGAGTCCAACACCGGGAAGACGGATGGCGACAACCCTGCCTTCATTTACGTCGCAAGTGATGCCAATCCAAGAGGAGCAAACTGGGACAGCAGCATTCCAGTTTAGTTTTCGGGCATGTGGGACAGCAGCAGCAAATTCAAGGAGGGCTTGCTTATCAGAGTTCAGGTCAGCAGCAATAATTGTTGGAAGAATAGGTAGTACAATGAAAAGGAAAGTAAGAACAGCAATGGATTTCTTGAGCTTCATGGGTATCTGTTCAGTATGAACATATGCAATCCTACTCTGATTCCAGCTGTCCACTATGCTCTCCTGGCTCAATCAGGAAAGAAATGAAACCAAATCAGATGGACATGCATCACAGAAGCAGGGATCACTTCTGTGAATTTCTTCCTCTCAATATATTGTCAAAATATTAATAATTCTCGATTAACCTTTTCATAGGAGAAAAGTGAGTTTAAATTCAAAATTGTTTCAAAAACAGATTCAAAAATTCGAAAAACAAAAGCAAAAGCTAGTTTTCCCTTGTTCTGTAAAGGGGAAAAATGTGCCACGCAAAAAAGTAGTAGCTGTTTTCTCTTTAGCATGCTAAAGAAATGGATGGCACCAACACAGAATCTCATATCAAATTTGATGCCTTGATTGCAAGATATACGCTCAGGATCTATTTCTTTCGGAAGCGGCTATGAGTTAACATTTGGGACAAAAAGGAAGCATGTGGCAAACAGCAGACAAAATTGAAAGAATATAGAGAAGGTCATGAATAGAAAGAAAACAAGGATTCAAGTGCTAAAAAACTTGAAACTTGGCATGATCAACAAAATTACCTCGAAGATTTCACGCTCAGAATGTGCATTGCAAGTCCAGCTCTGCTATGAATCTGTCAAACTTGGATTTGTAACCTGTTAAGTGTTCCAGACTATCACAGTTGGAAGTTTGCAAAAATTACAATGGATGTGAATCCAAGAACTTAAAAAGGCCTAAAACCAACATTAAGGCAAATTTTGCACAGGAAATTGAACTTCAATTGCACACAGAGAAACTACCTGGAATCAAGAGGTCATTTCTGGAATTGATGCAAGGCTATCAAGTTACTGTAACACAGAGAAACTAGAAAACTAAAAATCTTGAATGTTACAAACTCTTTCTGGTTTGGCACGCCAACAGACCAAAAGAGCCACTCACCACCATGGAAAAAGACTAATTATTCTCTGTTTGCTTGTCTTGAGAATTATGAAGGGAATGAAAGAGAAACAGCACTTTCACTCCCCCACGTGACAATGGCTTATAATGAGCATACAAATATAATGTATAGCTTGATAGCAAAAGGAAAATATCCCCTTGAATTTAACCAATAAATGCAGTAACACTTTTAAGAGTTACGGGTATGAAATTATATTGGTCACTTCACTTCCCTATTGAAGAATAGTTCATGAATTTTTTTTAATTTTCTTTCATTTCAGTAGCCCAGAAGCATTTACCTTCCTACAATGTCGCCAATATGCCTTTAAATGCTCATTACCCAACCTACAGTCCATAATGAATTAACGTCTTCTTGTTGAAATCGAAAACACAAAAGAACCAAAAAAGAAGCTTACATTGATTGTGTCATATTTTGAGTATGGGAAGTGCACAATAACCAGCAAAACTCGAATTTAGTGTAATATCAATGTGACCTTTGCCTTTGATATGGAAATTATAATTGGAATTGGTTGGTGTAACTAACTGGTCCTGTTATGTTGATTACTTGCTTAACTCATGCTTAAGAAATTACTAGTCAATATTACAGCTTATCAGGTGGATTCAAATTCTGTTTGGCATGATTCTTTTTGAGTAGAGCTTGTAAAAGTAAAGCTTTTACAAGTAAAGTTATCAGCAAAAGTTGGTGGTTTGGTTAGGGTGAATTGAATGAAAACAATCGCCCTGTGCCATGGTCCAAATCGGTTTATGACATATTAAAGTCTTCTTCAAAAGGAAATGATGAATTCAAACAGGGAAAAATTATCACACATCCCTCTTTATTTGGACTTTCAAACTCAACATCAAAACTATCATCATTCATCTTCTTCATAAAGAGAAAAACTACAGCTGGCTCACATGGTATGGTAGGTCCCCTTCTTCGCTCTCTCCCTCTCTCTCCCTCTCTTTACATGCTACGCAAAAATGGGGACATATCCTTTAAAACAAATCTTTCTAGCTTTGCAACAACACACTTTTGCAATGATAAAGACAGAGTCACGGCTCAGTATGCATTAGTTTGCGTTAACAATAAATACAGCATCCTTCGGTGTCTGGTTCAGTTAGGTGTCATTTTCCGACAGTGTTAAATGAGTCCACAGGAATTGAAGATAGAAAGGAACCTTTAAACTTGATTCAGAATGGGATTAAATCATAATGGGACCAACCATTCATAAAAAGGAGACGATAGGTGGTTGTTAGCACCGCGTTATGGTAGGTCCTTATCAGTAAAGAGAGTATTAATCAAGTAGCTGTCCTAAGAGAAAATAACACTTCTAAAGTGAGAATGTTCTGGAACAAGACAAGCTGAGTATCACAAATTGCCACAATACCTCGATTGTAAGCTTTATTTGTCTCCACGTTTAGTGCTGAGAATTTGGAAATTCCAAAGATGGCAATCAACAAGGTGATATAACCTTGCAAAACATAACTGATATGGAAGGAAAGTCCGCCAGCATCATTTCCATTTATCTGAGATTGTCAAAGCCTTAGGCAACGTTTGTAAACTGCTGTGAGAAACAACATCCAAACAAACTGAGGGGGACAAAACAAAATATTAAGAAGCAGTCACTATCTGCTGGCTTTTTCAAGCTTCTCAATTTCTTCACGGTGCTTCTTTTCTGCCTCCTGAAGTTCTTTCTCAGCATCCTCCTCTTCCTCTTTTCTGTCAAGATCATCAAATTCTTCGGTTGCTGCCATTGCTTTCACCACGGGATCCCTTAGCTGAGATATTAGTCCACCACCAACCTTGTACTCTTCCTCATCCCCAATCAGGAACAATCGTTGATCAGGTCCTGATTTTGTAGGAATGTCAATTGCCAACAGCTTCATATCATACTGCACATAAAAACAACATAAAATTCTTAAATAAGCAAGATTCACACAGGTTTTATATTCTGTTTTCTAATGAACTGATGCAATTGACATAAAAAAAGTCACATAAACACTAAACAATAATTAACTAATCCAACATCCTGAGAAAAGTTAGTCTGGTTTAGAATTTGCTTGGTTTGAGGAGACTCAATCATTAGTCAATAGGGGAGTAACTAGATAGGGAAAACCATGTAGGTGCATGATAACATAAAGTTTAGCAAGAAAAACATTCATACATTTGACATTTACAATAAAGAGAAGGGCATCAATATAGTTAAATTTCAAGAACACCCTCATGTTAATGTTACAAGAAAAAGGTTGAGGCAGAGTGAGACAACAAACATGACTTACTTAAAAATAGGAAGTTATCTTAATGTTCTCTATAAAAGTTACCTAACATGGTGTTTGGGTTTTAGTGGAGGCGTGTGTGTTCTGGTGTTGTTGGGGGAGGGGATGGGTAGAATGAGAAACAAACCTCTCCCTTTTTCTTCTTGACTTCAACACTGACTAGACCTTTTCTTTCAGAACCCCGTATTGGGAAAATGAGAAAACAACGCTTGCTCCTAAAACTTGGCTTGAAGTTCTTCAACGTAATTCCACCTCCTGACATCACATACGCTCTTAAATCTGTCCCTGAGAGAGGGGCACCCATCACCTCAAGAATCCCAGCAGAAGTATTGAGCTTTGTCATAGCCATTCTATAAACTTTATCAGGATTGATTGTGAATCTTGAGCGGATATAGAGGCCCTTAAAGAAACAAAAAACACAAAAAATAATAAAACATAAACCATACATAAGACACAATTCTCCAGAATGATCCAGCAACAATTTATCAACATAAACTTGGAAAAACTCAGGATCTGTGGATGAAGGCCTTCTAAGTGCATTTGTAATGGGGAAAATTATCAGGTTTTATGGCAATAGAGCTAACTATAAAACTGCTGATTTAGATTCAAGCTAAGATATTTGCAGATACTATCAGTCTGACTTTGCAGTCATGTATCAAAAAAGATGCATCCCATTGATCGAGTCTGGCCCAAATGCCAGTACCATATGCACCATGATTCATGATTTTTAGCTTATCAGTATGCATTTGCAAATTACGAAACAAAGCAGAACCACCGATTTGCACTGCTGTTGCAACATATTCCAAAATGAGAGTTCTAGATCCCAAAAAATCCAAACAAAGCTTATAAGATGATAATTTTGAAAAAATAAATCATTCACTATGCTGGCAATTTCTGCAGATAATTATAATATTCTTAGGTAATAAACTACAATGACAAGTAAATTTGTTTTACAAGAAAATTGGAAAACGAAGATTCATGATGACTGACATTTATTTGCCTCATCAAGTAGAAGGATAATAACAAGAAAAATACATGAATTTCCCCTAATGAGCGCAATGAGAAATTCAGATTATAACGCACAGAACTTATTCCTCTCACCTACGAAACAGAATTTGAGTTGAAATACCAAAGCGTATGCAAAAGTCCTTTAACAACTCAATTTGCAAGTCAAAAACAGGTAAATCAACATAATTTACATAAGTTAATGCATAAATCAAAATGGACTTGTCATCAATTGCTCGCCCCTGGTTACACAGCATATATAATGCAAAGCAATACAATTAAACAAGTAAAATGCATTGGGCACTGTGGGAGAAGAACTTACTGTAAAAGCAACAATAGCAGACGAAAGGGCAAGGAATCCATACTTGGCCAAGCCTTCTGATATCCCAACAAAAGCATTTGCAATTCCAAACATAATCCTCCACAACAAAATACAAACCATAGCCCCTCCAGCCCCTAACAGAAACAGATAGTTTCTCTTGAAAAAAGCATCGATTTGCAATCCCATAGCTTCACGATACCTCGAAAAAGTGGAGGAAACGGCAGCAGCCGGCTTCTCAAAAACCTTTTTTGCGAAATTCCCACTAACTTTTTGACCAAATTCTGAACTTTTAGGGGAAAAGAACCTGAACCCAGATGAAAATTTATGACTGGGTTTAACAAGGGCCGAGCTGGTGTTAAGAGAATGGTGTTTTGGGGTACTTGAGAAAATCCGCGTTAAACCAATATCTGAGGACGTGGGTTTTGAAGGAGGCTTGGAGTGGAAGTGAGAGGTGGAAGTCGGGAAATTTGAGGACCCACTAGATAGGAAATGAGAACGAAATGCAGACGAGAGCGAGGGTTTTGAGTTGGAAAAAGGGTTGACTGTAAGATGGTGATCGAAATGGAGTCTGAGCAAACCGTTGATGATTGTCTTCGAGGGTTTCGACATACTGGAGTGCGTATTAGATTCACAAGACGCACAAACTCCGAATGCAATTCGAAGATGTTAAAAGATTCGTGTGATACAGAAGTGTAGTACAAACAAAAATTACAATAAGACACAGAAGATTGTACCTCTGAAATGAAAAGGAGAAGAGGAAAAAGAAGGAAAAGATAGTTAAATGGTGGGATTAATCATTAAACACGGGAAAGATCTTATCTTATGCTTCAATCTTCGCTGACATGTCTGTTCCAAGGGAAGTACGAGGTGGGAGAAGACACAAGAAGACCCCGACTTGGAGCAATTTATGCTGTACGGTTCGTTATGCGATGTCGCGGGTTTCACCTGACAATACTCATCACCTTTTATCATATTGTATTTGATCGAATAACTCTCCTCTAACACTTGCGCTAGATTGACTTAGCTGCAGCTACTTTGCTCAGAGTACATGGAAATCGATGGTCAAATCTATTTGCAATCGGTCCAACGGCGTTAGTGAACAGGTAGCAATGTTCATAGAATTGTAGAACCCCTTTCTATTTAAATGATTCCCTATCCAAATAAACCATAAACCATTTTCAATCTATGTTAATTGTCAAAGCAATTGGCATCTATTTTCACTGTATGCTGATCGGCAAAGATTCAACAATTTCTATATAAACATCAAAAGCCAATTGAATGAAAACCGACTGATTCACACTGGTCAAGTATATGAATAGCAGGTTTTACTAGATCAGTAAAAGCCTTGATGATCCATGTTGACAAGAAATGCAGACAAGAAATTTGCAATGTTCCTCAATCAGCGGAAAAGTAGGTGAATAAATCATATAAATCTAATATTGAAGAGGGCACATGGAAAATTGACTAAGAGAACTGCAAAACCGAAACAAATGATAAACATGTGAAAAAAGTTAAATGGAACAAACATGTCACATTAACTTAACGAATCCAGTTTAACTGAGAAACGGTCCACAATGGATAAACAATAAACTAGGCATAATTCTGCATTAGACATTTGAAATTTGTTCTATTTTTGGATAGCAAATATCTTAAGCCGTTGTCAGAAAGGCTCTTCCAGGTTGACGGCCGGCCAAAGGACCATGACAGCCGAGGAGCTACACAACAAGAAAACAGAACTAGTAAGCAACTGACTAGACCGATCAGAGATTACACAACAATTCCAATAACAGCAATACTAACTTATTAGAACTTAAGCTTATCTCCATTCTGCTGCCAAGCAAATGGCATCATAATTACTAGGTCAAGAAAAAAGATGAGAAGCCAAATTGAACAGAACAGATTTCAGGAGTAGAAAAAAAAAAAAAACAATTATGCTTTGACTGTGTAAAAGATTGTTAACACTGGTTAGAAAGAACCAAAGCAAAGGAAAATAGCAGTTCAATAAGGTTTTAAATCCAATATACGTTAATGTTACCTTAGCATTGACACCATCTGGCACAATCCTGTTCTCTGATTTCCACTTCAAATAATCAGCACGGCTGAACTTGGTAAATCCCCTAAAAAAGGATGCAATAGTGAGAAAACAACCCTCAACCTAGCACATCATTATGATTCACAAATTTTTTCCAGAATAGACACTAAGTCAATGAATTATATCTGTAGGCAGCATGAACATGCTAGAGGCTCCACAAGGTAGAGTGTAAAGAGAAAGCATAAAAAAAGCATCTCAACCCTTTAAATTTTGAATGAAGAAATTCAATCAAACACTGAAAATAATAACTATAATATTTGTTAAACTACCACACCACAACAACAAAAGAAAAAAAAAAAAAAGCACAAGAAAAATGCCATTGAAATGATGGTAGGTCTTTAAACCCACTTCTAAAGACTATTAGGAACAAGCAGCTAAATCATTTAATCCACTCAAACATGAAAAAGGAAATTATGTTATAAATGCAAAGAATATGAAATAAGAATGAAATGAATTAGGCATAGAGGGCATACCATTTCCTGCTAACAATAATCTTTTGACGTCCGGGAAACTTGAACTTTGCACGGCGGAGGGCCTCCTGAGCATGATGGCTGTTGCTGTCCTTGCAACGAACAGAGAGTAAGACCTGACCAATGCTAACTCTAGCACATGTTCCTTGGGGTTTCCCAAAGGCACCTCTCATACCAGTCTGGAGCCTATCAGCCCCGGCACAAGAAAGCATTTTGTTAATTCGCAGGACATGAAATGGGTGCACCCTCACTCTCAAATGGAAAGCATCCTTGCCAGCAAATTTAGCCATGTACTTATTGCAGGCAATACGAGCAGCTTCCAATGCCTCACTTGAGACATTTTCCTTCTCCCAACTCACAAGGTGAACGCAGAAGGGAAACTCATCAACACCTTTCTTCTTCATTCCAACATCATAAATTCTGATCTTTGGATCAGGAACACCACGACAAAACCGTGACTTAGGGTATGGCTTGTTCTTGATTTGACGGTAACATCTTGCCGGTCCTAAAAGTGTAGCATAATGCATTAATATACATCCAAATATTCAACCTCAAATTAATAAAAATCACTTCTTTATAATGTAATACCACGGAATTTGCTAATGAAGCATACAATTTTAAATACCCTAAAGGTACAGTCTTTCGAACAAAGCTAATTAAATCAAAAACACTAATCCCTCGTCTGAATATTGAAGTACAGAAATCTAGACTTTTATCATATGAAAACAAACGAACTAAAAAATGGAACATCGAAAAGATAGAGAGATGAACTCACTTCTTCCCATGGCGAGCGTTCGTCTTCTCTCTTTTCTCTGGTCTGCTCCGCCGGCGAAGGTAAAGGGCACCAGCTGCTGCAAGAACGCTAAACGTCGGGGAAACCAGTGAAATCCAACCCTAACATTTGACCAATAATTTTACTACACGTGGCCTATGTTGTACGTATACAAACCAAAATCGAAAGTACAAGTCCACAAGCTCAAATTGAAAGCCCATTAGCATGAACAAATGACCTACGACATATCATTCCAGTGATAAAAAAATAAGTGACTTGTCGTTTGGTTGTTGAAAGGTTGTGCAACTTCCCATCTTAATTTTACAACTCAATTTGTGTTTGTTTCTCTAGATTATGTACAACTTCACTTCTGTAATTCTTTTAGGGATATACTTCAAACAACTTACTATGTCTTGTTTTCATTTCAAAGCAGTCACAGACATGTACTTCTTTCTTGAGAATTTGACTATTATACTTAATGTCATATTGCAATCACGACCCAAGATTCAACTAATTACTGGAACTGCTTGAAGTAAAAATTGAAATTATAGCGAGTCTTTTCTTAAAAAAGGATGAACAAAAATCAATATGAATCCTACCTCTTCAAGTACAAGACTTAATGCCAAAGAGATGAAGTTCCAAATTCACACACAGGTTGAAGAGAGTGAGAGCGAATTCCTAAAGCTGCCCTTTGGATCCTCAATCCTCTCTCAACATCTCGGACTAGGCCTAAAACCTCATTGGTTTTAAAGTTTCTTTCTTTGTATGATAGATGGTCCTTTCCATATTGGTTGTGGTTTAACATATACCAAGGTCTCTCCACCCAATTCTCTGACCAGGTTATTTGAGCTTTTCACTAATAAAATAAAAGGAAAACCATGCATATCTTGAGAAATTATAGGAAAAAAATATTATTCAGTCATTCTACAAAATCCACGCATTTGGCTATCCAACCATGAAATTTATTGCATCAGAAAAAACAAATGTTCAGAAGTCACAATACTTCATGATCCAATAACAAAACCACCAAATGAAGACTATTGTAGTCCCAACTACACAGAGTTGTCCGTTATGTCTCACAACTTCAATAAGAGTTGTTCGTAATTCACAGGAATCTAACGCCTTTGTGAGAAAAGGGAAAAAAAAAAATGGAGGCACATCCACTCAGCTTCAATACCTGTGTGCCAACTTCTCCTTCTCCTGGTATTGTTGGACATACCTGCACCAATTGGAGACATGCAGCATACAGATAAATATTGTGATCAGATAAGTGTGCATAATCTCAAGTTATAACATACAAAAGTTTAAAAAACAAGCAGTTCTTATGGGGTAATGGTGATGATACAGAAACAAGCTCTCTCTGTTCTTCCAAGTGCAATGCAATCCATATTTGTTGAGCTCGTATACTTCTCAGAGTCAACAACATATTTGGGTGATTGATGCAGCTAATGCTAAACTTGACCAATGGTTAATTTTAGAAAGACAATGCCAGACAGATATCTCCATGCCATACATATCAGTGCCTAAAATCTGAGCACGAATCACATGATGACGCATAGAGAATAAGAAACAAGGTAAAATGTGCCACCAAACTAGTACAGCTTATACTTGCTGAGAAATTCATGATGCAATAGCTTAGATTATCTATTTACAAGAGTTTTAATGCTTCCCTTCAAGTCATGTCTTTCGGTCAACAATATGGTGACAACAATATGGTGACAGGAAATGCAAGCTCCACTCTTCAGATTCTATCATGATTCTTAGAAAGTCATGTACATCGAACATCTAGATATTCGCTTCAGAATGATTAATTGCAGCTCTAAATCATTCATTCAGAGGCTTAGAAAATTTTCAGATTCCTTTGTGCTTTCACAACTACCAATGCCATGATTCTTAGCAAACCACTACATTCTATTTGAGATTTTTCACTTCAAGATGATGAATTTCCGCTCTATTTCCCTTCAGGAGTCTCACACTTCAACTCTAACTACAATTTGGTCAAACGATTCACATGAAAACTGCTCAGAAAAAATAAAAAAAGATTCCAATCACAGAGAAGAAAAAGTTGGCAACAATCGAATGGAATTAAAATCACCAATTATCAGTACAAAGGGGAATTAGGGTATGAGAACGTAATAAAGCAACCATTTTTCACATGGCAGATTCATAGAAACTGGTAAAACCCAAAATCAAAAATTTCAAATGAAAACTCGCATCTACAGAAAATTCTACGAACCTAACATATAATCGAACTATCAAGACATAAGGAAAGAGCGTACGTGTAGGTGCCGACGAGAGGGCCGAGGAGAAGAGCGGCGCTGATCCAATTCTCGGAGACCTTGTGATGGATCTTACCAGGCAGATCCTTCCATAAACCTGTCATTATCTTTTGCTGAAATGGCGACAGAGCGTACACCACCGCCTTCATTCTCACCAGCTGCTTCCCCATCTCTTTCTCCTCTTTTACTTCGACTCTTGCTTCCCTAACGGTAATTTGTCACGCACTTCCAGGCTCCCAGCTGGATTTATAACCTAACTGTATAAGGTTTTCCTTAACTTGGACGAGAATACGCTAATTCCCGCATCCAAACAACCATCTTACTTTTCTTAAAAAGAATCCAGAATTATCTGCCTTGTGAGTCTGCGCTGCTAACGTGGCTAAACAATCTAGTGATTACGTGTCCCTTCCTTTGTTCCTTTTACTACCAAACATCCGATGAAAGATTAACAGTTGCCGTAAGTTGACCCAGAGAAAAATGAAAATCTTTCATATTCCTTGCTTGGAAGACAACTATTCCTACCTGTAGTTAACCCCTCTTTTTTAATTTTTTTGATTTTGATGATCATCAAGTTTACTCTTTTCATAAAAAAAAATTATTCTTTTTCTTTTTTTTTTCTTGGTTTTGCAGGATTATCGATGAGGACACCAACAAAGCTGCAGTTGTTGATCCGGTGGAACCCGATAAGATTGTCGAGTTTGCCAGACAACATGGCGCCGAGCTTACCACCGTTCTCACTACCCATCGTCACTGGTTCTTTGTTTTTCTATAAATTTTTCCATTTTATTGTTTGAAAGGATTTTGTTTTGGAGGAATTTAAGCATAATATATGCATAAATAGGGATCATGCTGGTGGGAATGATCTGTTAAAGAGGAAGGTGGTTGGGATTAAGGTGTATGGTGGTTCACTTGATAATGTAGCGGGCTGCAATTATAAAGTGGAAAATGGTGATAAGTTCTCTGTTGGAGCTAATATCAACATATTGTGTCTTCACACACCTTGGTATGCTTATTTACCTAGATCTTTTACATGTTTCTGACTCTGTATTTCTTGGGATTCATTTGCATCCTTAGATTACTCTAACCCTTGTAATCTCAAACTTGCATTGAGGAAAAATGTTGTTTGCTAGATTCTAAATTTGGCCATCATGCAATCGATATATGAAGTCTTGGAAATAATTTCCTTGCTATCCTTTCGTGTACTCCATCAATCACTTAGATTAGTCTTTGTTTTCTTCTTACTAAGGATATCTTACTTTGTTCTACCTCTTTCCTTCTGCATGCTTAATACCAGCCACACCAAAGGTCATATAAGTTATTATGTTACTGGCAAAGAGGGAGAGGACCCAGCAGTTTTCACTGGAGACACGCTGGTAAGATCAGAGAACTCTTGGTACTAAATTAAACAAGTTACACTTCAATTCATCTTAGCCATGTGAAATATGTTTGCAAGTAGCATAATAAATAATGATCAACAAGTTGAAAGCCTATTGTAGGATGCTCCTTATTCATGGTTACAACATATTATAGTGCTTCTTATTAAGATGCTCAGTATTCGTGGATATAACAGATAAAAGTTTTTCTTATGCATTATATGTTTGCTTTGATACCATGTGGCTGTGAGACGGTTATAAGCCATTTGCATTTTGGACTGTCAAATCTCTCTGTTTACTGGATAATTGTCGTTTGGTCATTGGTGGTTATCCTTGTATTTAATTAATTTTTGTTTCTTTAACTTGTATATATGTTGCCTGAACACTTTTTCAATATGTAGTTCGTTGCTGGTTGTGGAAAATTTTTTGAAGGCTCAGCAGAACAGATGTATCAATCATTGTGCGTGACATTGGGCTCCTTACCCAAGCCAACTCAAGTTTACTGTGGCCATGAGGTAAAATAATACCGATACTTGTTCCGTGAAGAGTTTTAAGTATTCTGTGTCTTTTTGAAATACAAAATCTTCAATTTAATACTACAGTTATTAATTAACCTATGGTTGCATTGGTCTCCAACCTTGTCTTCCCTCGTTGTGTCATTTTCCTGATGAACTATTATTATGTTAAATACTCCTGATTTGACATAAAGGGGTTTACAGTGATTAAATGTCAACTTTTTGCAAGAATGTATTCTGAGCAACTAGACTGTTCAGACCATGCAAATGTTACTGTTCACAACTTTTAGCAAACTTGCAACATTGGTGAGAATTTACGAGCCAGTTGAGGTAGTTTGAGAGGGAGATTGTGCAATCATTAACCATCTAATAGCCTTAATAACTCGACGTGATAACTGGTTTCTAACTGGGAACTGGACTATATCTGTTGTGCACTGACATCATCCTGCTAAATATCTATACTTATGAGCTCTTGTCCACGAGAATGCAATAATACAATGTTTAAAATAGGACTGCCTTTACTTGCATATTGTTGAAACTTGTTATGTTCCAACTGAGATTGAATTCGAATTTTTATTAAGAAGGAATTAACATATGTTAGGCAGGCTGCTTTTTTTTTCAAGATTAATATAACATTTGAATTGGTATTTCTCCAGTATACAGTGAAGAACCTGCAATTTGCTCTGACAGTGGAACCAGGTAATGTGAAAATACAGCAAAAATTGTCATGGGCTCAGAACCAGCGGCAAGCAGGCCTGCCTACCATTCCCTCAACCATTGAGGAAGAGATGGAGACAAACCCTTTCATGAGAGTAGATCTACCAGAGATTCAGGTCTTCTAATATCCGCAAAAGAGCTATCCTTTCAGCTTATAGAATAAACAATTTTAATTGTTGGGCATAACAATTTACATTAAGATTACTGATCATGAATACTTTAGCGTGCCATCTTTCTCATGTAGAGATGTGCCTTTTATGCAGAATTCGGTTGGTTGCAATGATCCTGTTGAGGCTCTCGGGGAGATAAGGAAGCGAAAGGACAACTGGAGGGGTTGATCGAGGATCTGCCTCAAATTGGTTTTTTTTTTTTTTTACCCCTTTTTATTGTGTGTTTTACTTGGGGTGGAAATGTTGCCAAATCCGAAAACTTTGGTTTTTTAAAGTTGTATCGTGAAAACTTTAACGCTACCGAGGTCTCGCTTGGGCTTAAAAAGGGGCTATCGTTGGTGCTATGTTCTTGGTGTTTATAGTGCTTTGCGGATAATGTTCTGTTCTAAATGCTTCATTGGCGCGGAAGAAGATAATGGTTTCGTTGACTTGGGCAACTGGCAATGGCATCCGCATAACTTGATATTCAATTACATTTTCAAGTGTTTCCACCGACAAGCATTGACTACACCTTGTATCCCCTGTCCAGATTGTTACACTACCAGATATTGAATGTCATGTTTGGATTTATTGGAGTTAAAATACCAGTAAATCGTTGACAGCAGGTCTGCAATATAAAATGCTGAAAGAGATGATTTGATTGGTACGTTATGCTGACACCAGTAATAAATCACATATTAAATCACTAAAAGAAGGAAAAAGAAAAGAAGCAGAAACTCGAAAAAGAATATAAAAGAATACCGAGACACCTACTTTCCCTGCACTAACGCGGAAGGTAAGAATTTGTTTTTTCTAACTTATTAATTTATATTTAAAGTTGTAAACGGAGAAAAGACACGTTCCCTATCCTTTTCGTCCAGTTTGCAGCGCGGATAGAAAGAACCAGAGTAATGATCCAAGTCATAAATGGATCATTCTCATCTGCTTCATGTGTACTTATTTGATTCATTCTTCATCATAAGCTTTATCAAAATCAAATAAATACCGCATTGCTGCTTCTCTTACTGGGTCATTTGACCTTTCGTCTCTCAGTTTTCTTTCTCAATACAAGATAAAAGAATCTTTCCACTCTGTTAAGAGACTGTTTTCTCTCTTGTAAATTTCCCCATCTGTCTCCTTCGGAGTTTCAAAATGAATATGTTGCCGGAAACAACTCCAGATCATTCTTCTTCCGATGGAGGCAGTAACAGTAGTGCCAGAAATGATTCAAGAAGCTATGAGGTTCGTTTACCAGCTGCACTTAACTTGTTTCGTTCACTGCTTTCTATTTTATTGGAGTATTCCCGTGTGATTCCTACCACTGCCAGTCAAGTGTCCGAGCAGACTTTGTCGGTCAACGCTGATAGTGAAGCTCATATTCAAACCCATTTACCCAATCCCATTGACAACCTTAGCTCTGTGCGTTCTGGGGAAGTTTCCATTCAGATACTTGGACAAGAGAATGTTGAAACCAGGGGGGTAGTTTTGGATAATGAGGCAAATGCAATTGAGGCAGGGGAAAATGTTCCGTTGGTGGCTGCTTCTTCAGTGGAAGGTAATTCTAGTAGGGATTCTTCTTACCAGAGTTACGACATTCGGCAATTTGCCCGCTGGGTGGAACAAGTTCTTCCGTTTTCACTACTATTTTTGGTTGTGTTCATCCGTCAGCATTTGCAAGGTACTTATTCCTGACTCTTCATGTCTTGAATGTTACTCTTGGTGTTATTGTAGAATCAATTTTCAAGAGCTATTCTCCCAAGCTAAGAAAAATTATTTGTAAGTTGACAGGAATGAACTTTACCCATTTTGATGTTATCACTTGGGCATTTCCTTGCCAGAATAATCCTGGAGTGTTAGGCTTTTGAATTCTGTATGGGGAAGCTGTCAAATTTATATTAGATTACTCTGTGGAAGAAGCTTTTTTAGTGAATGGAAAATTGTTAAGTTGCCTTTACTTATGTTTGCTTCTTGTTCTCATTTAGTTTGTTAGTTTGGCTTCCCTGATGGAGAAAATTTAGAGGAACACACTCAGAGGCCTTGGTCATGGAGAGTAAGGCTGAAAGGCTCCTCCAGGATCAAGGTATACATCAGCTGTTTTAGGATTTTGATTAATGAGCATCTATCTGGTCCTGGCAGATTTCTCATAGAATTAGGGATATCATGGACTAATCTAAGATCTAGATAACGTTGATTTCTTACAAATCTTGCTTAGACAAATTGAAAGTAAGTTATTGGTCCAGGGAGCTTCAATTAGAGAACAATTTCCATTTGTGCCATTTTACATTCCATGCTGTTGTTATGTTACTCTTCTAGGTGTGAGTGCTCTTTATTGTCTTTGCAAGCAAACAGCAAATAAGAAGAGGGTGATCTTGTGCTTACCTTAATGCTATACAATCCTTTATCACCTGCAACACCTTAGGAAAGTTTTGAGTGTTATATTGGCAACTTAATGGAAGTTTTCATTGCTTTATCTTTATTCATGTCTTGTTGCTATGTCTAGTTTCCATTTAGGTTTAACTGTCTGGAAAAAAATTTCTTGGTGAAAATATATTATTGCAGGTTTCTTTGTTACTGTTTGGATTACAGCTGTAATTTTTAAGTCCAATGATATTCTTCAAAAGCAGACTGCACTAAAGGTACCAATTTTCAGAGTTCCTTACTTGAATTCAAACTCCCCATGCCCCTTCTTTTCTTTTCCCCACAATGAAGCAAAAGGAAAACTTAGCCTTATTCCTTGTTGCTTTATGCAGGGAGAGAGGCAAAACTCTATTCTCGTTGTGATCTTTATAGGTTTTATGTTTCATGTGATTGGTATCTACTGGTGGTTTTGGAGCGATGATCTTTTATGTCCATTGATCATGATTCCTTCAAGTACAATACCACCTTTCTGGCATGCTGTATTCATCATCTTGGTGAATGGTATGGCTTTGACTGTTTATTTTGCCATTGATTACAATGGTTGCTGTGCTATAATAGATATATGGTCAATATTTGGGATGTCCTATGACCTGAATTTTAACTCTCACAGCACATATGTGCCATTGATGAAGCTTCCTATGAGAATTAAGTATTCTTTTTAAGTTCCCAATTATTTATAGTGTTTTCCAAAGTAATCCGGTGGCATCTCTTTTATCAATTTCAGTTATTGTGTGGTCATAACTTGTTTCATTACACTTGTCTGGAAGAAAATTATTAATGCGTGGTTGAGCAATATTTGTGAATTTATATATAAGAACATGTCTCTTCATTCTTATTTCATTTGTTCAATTGGTCTTTCATATTGCTCATAATGTCTTATATGACTTAATATTGTCAAGTATATATTGAATGTGCTGACATGTTCAGGCACTTGGTACAATTTTTAGATTCAATGGTGAGGCAGGCAGCAATGGCTATTAAGTGTCTACTGCTAATCTATTATAAGAATAGCAGAGGCCAAAATTTCCGTCGGCAGGTACAATGATTCCATGCATCACAAAATCACTTCCCACATATAGAACTGCAATATTGCTTTCACATTCTCAGAATCTCTGACAGTTGGCATCTGGTTTTGAAGGGTCAAATACTTACTCTAGTCGAGTATGCACTGCTGTTTTACCGTGCCTTGTTGCCAACACCTGTCTGGTACCGATTTTTCTTGAACAAAGATTACGGGACCCTCTTTTCATCGCTGACTACAGGGCTGTATTTAACTTTCAAGCTCACAACTGTTGTCAAGAAGGTAGAATTTTCATCCATCATGTCTTCAATTTTCTACTTTTTACTCTTGGATTCTCTTGAATAGGAAGAAATACTTCATTGGGTTTAATTTTGTTTAAATTGTTATTCCTGACAAATTGGACTTGCTCCCCAGGTTCAGTGCCTTGTAGCTGCCGTAAGGGCATTATCACGAAAAGAAGTTCACTATGGATCTTATGCCACAACAGAACAGGTACAAAGTGTCATTTTGTTTTGTTTTTAAAAAGCATAGTGAATTATCTTTTCATTTGATTTCTCTGCCATTCCCAACCCTAATCAAAGGACCTGCCGCAATCATTATTTTATTTTATAAAGCTTTTTTGTCCATATATGTACAGATGTGCGTTTCTTGGTTCCATATATCAGCTGTGTATATGATATGAATCTGTTGTTTATATAACTGGGGTCTCACTCTCCGGACCAAGCTATATTTACATACTGAGTTCTATGTAATCTGGTGCAGGTAAATGCAGCCGGGGACCTCTGTGCTATCTGCCAGGAAAAGATGCACGCTCCAATCCTGTTGTGTTGTAAACACATATTCTGTGAGGATTGTGTTTCTGAATGGTGAGTTGATGGTTTCATGTTTCTCAATTAACATTTAGACTGTTATATTGTTATATTTGAAAGATGAGAATGTTGTTTGATGTGCATGCTTTCTCTGAAATGTGATTTATTAAGAAGTGAACAACTTATTACTTTTGACCTTTTGCCTCAAGTGTAAAATGTTTCTATGATTCAACTGTTTAGAACGTATTGCTGTGAGCTTCCCTCCTTGACAATTCAATGGCTATTTTTCAGGTTAGAGAGAGAAAGAACTTGCCCTCTGTGCAGGGCTTTGGTTAAACATGCAGATTTGCAATCATTCGGGGATGGATCAACGAGTTTGCTCTTCCAGTTGTTCTAAGATCATGTTTTCACTCCATGGCTTTGCAAAGAAAAGTTTCATCTCATATCTTAGGCAAATAGTTGTTGTATATTAATTAAAGTGTAACTCATGGATTGACCAGAAAGTCAGGTGAAAAAAATGTGTCACCAGAATCTGGATCATAATTAGTAATGAAATTCATTTGTTGTAGACATGAGGTTTAATTCACCTATGGCTTTCTGGAGTTTGAGGAATATTAAACAAAAGTGAAAATTCTAACCCCAGTTGCATTCATAGATTTTAAGCTTTCTAATGAAAGAAAAAGTTTGTGGCTTTTTGTTACTTGATTTCTCGATGAAAGAAAAAGCTTGTGGCTTTGTGCAGTTAATTGTTGACAATGATTTTATTGCATTTTTGGCTGTTTCTGGTCCTCTTTCTCTCTCTTGCACACGCAGTTGGAAATTGAGCAGATACATTTTCTTTTGTAAGAGGTGGATGGTCAGAAAAAATAAATTATGGAGGTCTGATGGGTTGGACTGACATACAGGAATGGTGTAAACAGTGATCTCCTGCAGACTTTATACCAATGGACTGACTCCTCAAGTGCAGTGATCTGTCTGAATGAAGCGTAAATCTGCTTATGACACCCAAACTTACTAGTTATTACGCCATAAACGATTCCAAACAGCTCTCCTCTGAAAATTAGATCATCGTGGCCATTTCTTTCATTAATGGTAACTCCTACTACCATGCAAAGCGTTCCCAAAAATATTATCACATCAATTATTTATCAGGATAAAAAATGGCACAGTCTGGAGGGGCCAATCAATTTCAAAAACACAAGTCAGAAAAACTATAATTACTGACAGTGCCCACTAATTGTCACCTTTGTACAGTTCTTGACAGCAAACTTTGGGCCCATAGCTATGTGAACTCTGTCTCTGCAGTTACGGGGTTTTCCATCCGTCATTGACCTCTTTTATTTGCATTTTCAGGTCATGTTATGGAATACCCTTAGTTTGCCATCTCAATCGGACTATCTTTTCATGTTAGCGGTTTGCCAACAGTCACCCACAAAATAACAAGACAAAAGATAAATTATTTCTCCCTTCGAAAAGAGTTACCAAGCCAATAATATATCAGGAATTCTATATCCTGAGTTAATATTCTACTCTATCACGAAACTAAAACGATCGGAATCTCATCAGCACAGCGGCTAGATAGCTAACTTAGCTCTCTCCGGTGTAGTTTCCACTCCCCAACTAGGGTTAGGATTGCTTGTTGACCTTAGCATGATCATCGAATCTGTGATCCCAATTGCAAGGTGTTTGCACAGGTTGATTTGATATATGACTTTGCAAAAGTTCTTCTCCATTAGCAAATACAGTCATAGACAACTGTGATTTAGGATGATGGCAAGTAAGACTGATTGTACATCAAAAGAGTGGTCTCCACAACAGCACCGATCTCTATGAATGTTTGTGAATGATGCAGAAGCTGAGCTGAGTACAGGTTAAAAGCACTTATTACCATTTGAAATTCTCTGGCTTTCTCAGAGCTTTATAGATATATGGGCAGTCTTAAAAGCTATTACAGCTTACACGTAAATGATGCAGAAGCTTTTCTTTTTTACACACTTGCTTAACTGTTTTCCACCCACCTCATCAATCTTGTATTACAGCTTAGCTTCAAATTTTTCTGCAATTGCCAAATTTGTAGATGATGCGACTATTTACCCACTAAACTGAAAATGGAATGCACCTAATTTCTGCTGATAATGTATAGATGAAAATAGCAACTGGTTCCCAGAAGCATTATCCTTGAGTACTTGTTGCTCAACCAAAAATAGTTGGACATAATTTGGAGAAAAATTACTATGTGCTCCACTACTTTAGCCTTAGTTAACAACAATTAAAGTATAGAAGTCACAACATGCAATCTTCCACTAACAACAGGATTAATTATATACTGAGAAATCACCTGAAATACATTAGAATATTCAACAAAATCAAAAAGACCACAAACTTGTAAGAAGTTTGATGTATATTATAATCTAGGTGGTGGGTTGACTACCTAAAGTTCCATAATGAACAGGTTTATATTACATTACGTGAAAAGATGTTAATGTTTACATTATTTTCTTCAATCAGCAATGAGCACCCCATCATCGGTAGGTATAGTATTATTGACAGAAGTTGATTAAAGACAATATATATCAAACAGAAAGGAATTGTATTTTTCTCAAAGGTCATTCTTGTACCTCTTTATTTTCTATTATTTAACAAATGGGTCTAGCTACACTTGAGAAATGGAAAGGCAGTGTATATGTACCACTAGTGCGTGTGATGTCAGATGGGTGAATTATATTCATGTGAACTTATGGTATTTGTTGCACTAATTGAAAGAACTAGTTGCAGATTTCTGATCTGCTCACTTACTTTTGTGTATTATTACAAAGAGAGAGAAAGAGAGAGTAGCTCTCTCCTTGCACTCTCAATCACTCACATTTTCTTCTTAAATTAGCATCGTCCAATCTCTGAAGTCAGAGAAATCAATCTTCTCTTTTAATTCTCTCTTTCTCTTTCTCTTGGATTTGTTAAGATCTAGAGTCGCTTTCTTGTCTCTGAATCTCATGAAGACAATGACCCATCAACTTTGCCTGCCTTCCCATATGAAATCAAACTAGTTCTCTTCCTTATTTTCTGCAACTTCCCCCTTTCTTATTTATTACTTTCTTCACATATACAAATAGCTTTTTCTTAACCTTTTCTCACATTTGTTTTGGCCCTTGATGTCCATTAGATATAGTTAACACCCAAGCGTTAGGGTTTTAAACTACTTCCATTTCTTGAGATTTAGGGTTTCAGACGCACTGATACCGTCAAACTACTAGCAGTTAAGTTGATTCATATATACTTTTTGTGCATAATTAGATCGTATTATATGCGCTCCTTAATTTATGTGCAGTTCAATATAAAGCAAAGAAACAAAGGTGTTTTCCAGCATTTGCTTGTCAAGGTTACTGTAAGGGAACTTATTGTTTCTTGGTAGGCTTGTATGCTTGACTTTTTTCTTCAATAGGTTCTTCTTTTGATTCAGAGAATGAGAAAATGAGGATTAAGGTTATATATGGTTCTAAGTTTATATTGTTTTACTGTGCGAGGATGTTTGATTGCAAATAATAGCTAATCAATTCGAAGATTTCTCGGTTTCTATATATTTGGTCTGGTGTCACATATAAGATCAATCAGAATGAAAATCCCTGAAGTACTATTTATTTTTTGTTTGGTAGATGAGTGCTTTGATTTTGTTCATATCTTCTCTTGTTATTTTAGAGTTTGGTCCCATATATAGCCTTTGAATGAGCTTTTATTTTCCTTTTTGAGTTACTATATGTCAAGTACATAGTAATTGTCAGATTCCAATTTGTTAGCTCATTTGAGGAATGATCAGAAACTTTCATTGATTATTGGTATCTAGCTAGGACTGGAATCTTACAATTGAAGCTGCGGTCTGCAGATTAACTAGCTTTAGATTTCTGAATTTAAACTCCATTTTGTTGGGCATCTTCATGCTACACTGAAAACTCTTTGGTCTTGTTCGATTTAGTTGTACAAAATTAGCTCATATAGAAAAGTAGATTCTCATTCTCTCTTGATCTGTGGCGAAATCTGAGGCTGAAAGGTCTTTAATTTGCATGTGTATAGTATAAATGTTGTTGTATTTGATTGTGGCACTGGTGGGAAGTAATAGTGTAAAAGTTTTTTGGCATGAAGAAATGGTGTGAGAGAGCTTCCTTCAGCCCACTCATGGATGAGATAAAGGGGGTTGAACTAGCTGCCGACTCATTCATTCAAGCACTCAGTAGCAAATTGGGATTATTGTTGTTTTGCTATTGTGATTGTGTGAATGATGCGGGAGATATTTTTGCACCCTCTTTTTCTGTGCTTGGACTGAAGGGAGCTCCTTCTTTCTATTACCTTCATTTCACTACACTGGTTGTTTATATATATATTGCTTCTCTTTATGTCCTTGTTATATGTACTGCTCAAAGTGTTTCATTCTGAACTTATCTCTTTGGTAAGTAGACATCTTGGACTCCAAATTATATCTCAACTTCTTCTCATAATCTGTAAGTAAATATTGCTTATCTTTTGTATATGTATGTGTGTGTGTGTGGTATATTTAGTACTAATTACCCTTGCCATTTACGACAGATCTTTTTTACTTTACAGGGAAAATCAAAATGCCGACGGAGCATCAAAGAAGATCAGGGCATACAGGAGGAGGATATCCATTAATTGAATGAGAGAGAAATTCAAGTTTCTACTTTGCTTGCCGACAGGAAAGTAACTTTGCCTTGGGCTCCTCCAACCCTTTGTTTTTCTCCACTACATGTACACTACTACTTTGCTTTGCTTATTGTATCTTCTGATCAGCCACGGTTCTATTGGGTAGCTGTGTCATATGATATCTTTTTATGCATTGATTGATATACGAAAAAACCATAGAATTTTACTTTGGTACAAAGTTAATAGCTAGCTAGGGTTTTACAAACTTATGACAGTGTCTGTGCTTCCTGGCCGGGGATATGTGATCGGTCAATTGCAAATGCAAAACCACTTTTAACGGTTCTTCTTATAATTTTATCTGCAGAATGCTGCAGAGATAGCACGCATTGTTATCTGAAAAGTTGGGGAAACTAGTAATGTGTGTACCGTAATCAAGTACAGTAGAAAACCATAAAATATATCAATCTGCATTTCAAGTCAAAAACTAGAAACCCTCTTGAATTCGTAGCCTTTTCTTTTAGTCATCCGAGACAGAAAGTACCCTTCAATCCATTCTCTACTTTTTTTTTTATTACGTGGTCTTCTTGGTGAGCAGTAGGCAAGAATATGTTGCAAATTTCAAGTAGAGATTGGGGGGTGTGATGTATATGTTTGCCAAATATGGATGAGGGTATCTCGAAAATTGAATACCTGTTTTGGTAATCAACACCAGTTTTGTAATGCTGCAATATTTTTCGTCATCACCTTCATCTTCATCTATGAGCTTACCTGGTTCCCAGCTTTTCTATGCCCTTTGCCCTATGCCCTAGTAGTAGGATTCTCTTATCATTGTATGCTTTTGTTTGGAGTTTCCCTGAATTGGTTTTGGTCCCCCACTCGAAACAACTTTCAGTCTCTTGATTCCACGCTTGCTGCCAAAATTATGCAAGTTGCTGAGATACGACTGTCGGCAATTTTTAATTCTCATTCTCGAAATCCCAACTACATGTCGTATATCCTATTCAAAACAAAACAAAACAAATCTAACACATTGCATGCTATTTCATGTGTAATCTGGTTAACACATGCATGTGCATGGAGTACTGGCATGAATCCGACGGTGGTTATTAAAGGATGAGAGCAATTACTAATTAGTTTATAAATTTATCATTTTTTTTTTGTTATTTATGTAATAAATATTATATTATTTAAAATTAAAAATATTATTAATTAACAAAATAAAGAAAACTTAATTGAGAAACGCCAATGATTTTATTTAAAATTATTCAAATAATTCATTAATAATATAATAATTATATAATAAGATATATATTTTTTAAAAAAATTTATTTAATTATTTATTAATTATATTGAGATAAAATTTTTAATTTTTAATATAATTATTAAATAAATTAAATTTATATTAATTTTTAGTTAATATAATATAATTGTAATATTAATAAATTTAAATTGACCGACGGACGAGAGTTATATACTACAGCGTATGCAAGGCCGCCACGTGTAATCAAGTTTGTAGTTTCCTTTGCGTCTCTCGTTTTATCTCAGATCTCTCTCGCCGCATTTTCCACTCTCTCAGCAGTGAGGAGAAGGCGAAGTTTGATGATCAATTAGATTTCAACGAGGTTAGTGTTCAGTTCGATGAAATCTCATCTCCTTTAAGGTTTACAGCTTTTGGCTTCCAAAATATTTGTATTTATAGTGTAGTTGATACTATATGCTGTGAGATACGTTCAATTGGATTTGTTTACTTCAATTTGATTCCTTTCACGTGATATGTTGACAATAATTCGAAATTACTTTTTCATTGGCAAAATCTGTTGAATTACTTCGTTTGTCTGGCGTTCCATTGTATGTATGTGTGTATGTATGTATCAATCAGTAGTGTTTTCTGGATTAAAGATCGAATTTTTATGTGGGGGTTTTTTTGGAGTACGGTTTCATAATGTTATCAGATATTTCTTGTTCGCATCTTTTGGTTTCCTATGGTTTGCTTTGATCGCTGACGTTGCTGATGACCGTATCTTCGTCCCACATGACTTCAAGTGTTTCTTCATATCGAGGAGTTCTTCCACCTGCGAGGCTTGGCCCCTTTGATTCCCCCAACGGCGGGGCTTCTGCTTCTTTTGGCCATCCTCTGCTGGAATTCAACGATAGTGATGAAATTGAATTAATCTCTATGTCTTGGAATCAGGACTATGATTGCTTTGCTGCTGGAACAAGTTGTGGCTTTCATATTTATAACTGTGAGCCATTTAAGGAAACATTTTGACGTGAATGGAGAAGTGGGGGGTTTAAAATTGTTGAGATGCTGTTTCGGTACTAGTTGGTGCTTGAGATAATTCTCTGTATCCCCCCAACAAAGTTTTCATATGGAATGACCATCAGAGCCGGTGCATTGGTGAATTTGCCATTTAGGTCTGATGTCTGTGCTGTGAAATTGAGTTGGGATCGCATTGTTGTTGTTCTTGAGCACATGACATACGTTTACAGTTTTGTAGATCGCAAGCTTCTTCATCAGATTGAGACTCTGGCAAATCCAAGGGGACTTTGTTGTCTTTCTCATTGTTTGAGTACATCTGTGTTGGCTTGCCTGGGTCTCCAACGAGGACAGGTTTGAATTGAGCACTTTGGGCTCAATATGATAAAGTTAATTAATGCTCATGATTCTCAAATTGCATGCTTCACATTGACATCGGATGGTCTTCTTCTTGCAACTGCCAGTACAAGGGGCACCTTGATAAGAATTTTCAACACAGTGGATGGTTCTCGCTTACAAGAGGTAGACTAATGGGTCATCAATTATCATCGTTATCATTCATCCCTGTTATTTGAAGCATATGCTGGTGCTTTTATTTACTTAATATTATTCAATAGTAATAATTTTATATTAAATATCATGTTTACGATGAGTAAATGGTAGAGCATATCCATAAGCTTATTATTCTTGTGTGGAAGTTGAGTTTATTGCCAGATCAATCGTTGAAATCAAGAAAGATTTATTTTAGAAGGACTAAAGTCTTTGAGAATGTGCTATAATATACAATTATGATGAGAACTTAAAGTTTCATTATTCATGCTATCTAAATTGTTTGTGGAGCTGATAACATTTTGAACCCGTAAATTGTATAAATATATATAAATTGAAAATAATTGCTGCCTTTTATGTTTGAAGAGGTTTTGACAGAGCAGAGATTAACAGTATTGCTCTCTCTCCTAATGTACAATGGTTAGCTGTGTTGAGTGACAAAGGCACTGCTCATATATTCAGCCTCAGAGCTCAAATGGTTGGCGAGGACTCATCCTCTTGTTCTATTCCTGCTCAGAGTGCAGCAGTTCTTAACGATAATTCTTATTCTTCTTCATCTTCTATTGATACTCTTATTTCTTCAAACACTCGGGCCAATCCCAGTTCATCATTGTGTTTTATGAGAGGTAATTGAGGTTTGTCCATAACTAGTTAAGGAACTCCATTTGTAAATTCCTGCCTTTTTTCTTTCTGTGTGCTTTTTCTTTGAATCATGAATATGCTGGAAATGCTGAGGGAGCAGGAATCTGCATTGATAATTTGCATCTAGGTATGAAGTTGGAACTTCGTTCTCTCTTATTCCTTACTTAAAAATGCAAAGAAAGAGAAAGTCTGATTTATGTATTCTGAAGATCGAATAACTTCAGAATTTTCAGAAACTTGATAGAAGGTTTTCACAAAAGAGAACTCGTTTTACCAAATTCTGGTGTTTGTTTCCCGAACTTCTCATACTTCTGACATGTTTCTGCCAGGAGTTCTCCCAAAGTATTTTAGCTCAGAGTGGTCATTTGCTCAGTTTCATCTACTGGAAGTCACTCAATTCCTTGCAGCATTTGGATCTCAGAGTACTGTTGTCATTGTTGGCATGAATGGAACGTACGTGATTGTCCGCACTTCTTTCAATCGTTGCTGCACTTGCAGTGCACACATTTTTGTCAACCTTGGATGTGTTCCATCATCTATTTCCTACGTCCTTTCCCCCATTTTCAGCTTCTACAGATGCAGTTTCGATCCGGTGCATGGAGGGGAGATGTTGCAGCAGGAATATGTTCGCACTCTCAAGACTGACATCCGGCCCATGTAGGATAATTCTGTTGACTGGAGCCAATGTATATTCTCGTTCCGTGTAAACATAAGTATGAGCCAAAATATCTTGTCAATGTAAATGTACTGATATCTTGTAAAAAGAAAAAAAAAATTGTTGCTTGTTTCTGTATATCCTGTAAAATGACATGCAGCAAAATGTTAGTGGAAGATATTCTCTTGATCAAATTCTGTTGCGTGTCACACCGTACATTCTATCAATAGAACATTGAACTGCTTGTCACCCTTCACAATTCTCAGGAAATGTTATAACTACATTTCCTGATATATTCTATCAACAACATTTCCTGATATGTTCTATCATAATTATGTTATTTTGAGAAGGCTTGCTTTGGTTCGAACAATAAATTTCATTTGTGAAAGGTACATAACTGCATAATCTAGGATTGCAGGGAATCTTTTGGATGTTATCTTATCTAGGAGGTTTAAATTTTGCATGATTATGAAATCATTTTGCAATCTTAGAAGTGATGCCATCCTAATTCTGCAAAACAAGTATACAAATTCCAATTTTCATTTGCAGAAGTTAGAAAAAACAATGAAGAGAAATGCTAAAGCAATTCGGGCAAATAGTTTTCTGGTTTCTGGCATTAGACATTCACTGTTCACGAGCATTCTATTCACTGCACCCTTATTTGCTATGGACTAGCATTCTTATTACTTCACACAAGTCATAGATTTGATCTTTGATGAGAACCACAACATGTGACATGTAGTGGTTATAGCTTGTAGGAACCAAGGACGTTTGACAATTGAGAACTGAGGAACATTCTCCATTGCATCCCACCTGAGTCCTGAGCAAATTAAAGCTTAGGCCTTAGACTTTTCATGTCATCAAAAACAATCATCACCTTTCCGGTTGCCTTCCTGTCTTTAATGGCAGAGAAGGCAAGGCTGGCCTGTCAGGACAAGCAATTAAGCAAGTAAGATCTCCCATTATATAATTAAAACCCATGGCAACAATTATACACCACATAACTATGTTTTGAATTCATCTACCAATAGATCGGCAAAAAAAAGTGTGATTAATCCAAAACAAGAAACCTTGTAACTTCTGTTTGTCAAAAGCAGCTTACCAGAAACTTTGTCCAGACTGATCAACATAAGACTCAATCAGCAATAAATTAAAACATAGAGCAGGAGGTCAAAGCTCAAAGGTGATGTCCTTCCCCGTGACAGCAAAGAAGGAAAGAAAGCTTAACTACAACCTAAGTACCTCAAGTTCGGGTTGTGTTGCCCATATCCTGCTTCAGCCTTGGTCTAAACAGGATATGATGCAAACACTTATTGTACATCTACGACCTTATCAGCCAAGTTAACCCCTATTCAACAACTGAAGCTCTACTAACTTTAAAATGTACAGTACAAAAAAGTTTAAATGAACATTAACGAACTTCTTACCTCTGACAGACTGTAAGTATGAGAAATGTGGATGGTAAACAAGCCCTTCACCACCCATGAGAGTAACTCCCTAATGGAATCTTCAACTACATGAGGACTGTGTTTTTGATAGCTACCCCAGTAAAATCCATGTACTGTCCAGTTCTGCATAAGAGCACACATTTGCATATAATGCAACTCATAAGAATCTAGCAACAAAGTGTATGCTGCATAATCATTGTTATACCAGTTCTATTATTCGGTCAAAAGTTGAGAAAATCTGCATTTCCATGTCAAAAACAATGATTCTGCTTATTATTATGGATTCTCAATTGTAAATTATGCCAATATAATAATTTCTTTTTTTCCTCTTCCCATTGCAGGATTTTGATTGTAAATAAGAAGCTTTCAAGTAATACATGTTATGATAAGGCCAACAATTGCTATATAGCAAGAAAACCAGTGATTTTGAAACAATCAGATAAAAGAAGAACATAGCATGGCATGTAATTTGAAAGAATGAGTAGGAATCAAGTACCTTAACTAGAGCAATATTAGCAGGGATGACCGGAACCTCGCCACTTGCAAAGCCAATGACCAAGATTTGAGCACTCCAGTTCAAAAGCTTCATAGATTCTTTAGTAAGCTTGCCTCCAACAGGATCATATAGCACATCAACCCCTTTGAGTTTCCTTGCCTTGAGGAATTCCTTGACACTCGCAATGATATTTTCATGGCCCACATCTACTACATGATCAACACCCAATGACTTCAAAAGTCTCACCTTTTCAGCTCCTCTGATGCACAAAATACAACACAAAGCTTAAAGATGATTGTAAACTAAATATTTAGACAAAGTATATAAACAAAAGAACTTATTTTCTTTAAGGAGCAGCAGATTCAGGAAAGAAGTAAGGTATTTTCTCAGAATGGCCCAAAGTTGAGCCCATCCATAACAATAGCTCTACTTAATTCTTTTTTTATAATCTTGGTAAAGATATAATTTTGGACGAAAATACTTCTAAACTAATATTTGTGTTTTCCTCCAAACACTTGCTGCCAAGCAAATAAAATCAAGACTGGAATCAGGATTCTCCACCTATTTCAACCTGAACTCTGCGATTTGAGCATGTTTGAATGATTTGTGAGTGTAAACTGTCACAAAAAATATGGTAAATACTAATTTCATTGAGGAATTCCATGTGTCAATTAGAATATCTCGACGCAAATCATCGAAGAAATACAGTTTATTACTGAAATTTTTAATGAATTTCCTCGACTTTCCAGTTAACTTTGATATTCTGCTTTCTTTTTTCTTTCTTTCTCATTTTATTTCAACAAACCACCAGAGATATTAGATCATGCATTTTCGTCCAAACTCCATATCTTTACCTAAAATTATAAGAAAATTTTAAGTTAGGCTATAAATAGAAATCAGCCTCGAGTTTAAACCATACGAAGTACCTGGCAGCAGCAATGACAGTGGCTCCAACAACCTTGCCAATTTGAACAGCAGCAAGGCCAACACCGCCAGCAGCACCAAGAACAAGCAAGACCTGCATACACATCCAACATTACCAATAATATAGTATCTTATATAATAAGTGAAAAAACAACAGTGGGTATCATTTTCATATTCACAGGGACAATGATACCTGATTAGAGGACAATTGAGCCCGATGAACAAGGGCAAAATGTGAGGTTCCGCATGCAATAGGAAGTGCAGCGGCAGCTATCAAATCGCAGCCCTTTGGCACCGGAATCCTTTAATGAAACATAATTATATTCTATGATGAATTTGAAAAACATTCTGATTTCAATTCAGATTATTCCAAGAAAAAAGAAAAGGAGCAGCGTGTGTGTACTACTGACAATTCGGACTGATCAGCGACGATGAATTGGGCAAATGAGCCAAGGGCGGCAGACGCACAGACAGGGTCTCCCACTTTAAGATCGGAGACATGGGAACCCACAGCATCCACGATTCCTGAATAATCGGAACCAGGGATGAAAGGCAACAGAGGTTTCTCCTGATATTTGCCTAATATCTGTAAGTAATTCAAGTAATTCAAGCTTGTAGCTTTGACTTTCACTCTAACAGCTGTTGGAGAACTCAATTCTGGGATTTTCTCTTTGCTTCTAAACTCTATTGGCGATTTCTCATCGTAAATTCCCACCGTTGGATCACCCAATTTCTTGCACACCAGAGCCTCCATCTTCGTTTTCGACCAAAAGCAAGTCAAAGCTTTTGTCTTTATAGTGTATTTTTCAGTAAACTAAAGATACCTGGCACGGAACGACAACATTATTCCTGTTCAACGCCTGGAATAAGACAAGACAAGGTACCATTGCTGACTACGTTTTAATTGGCCGACTGTCCATATACTATATCCGCTTCCAAGTTCACGAATTAATTTGGCCGCCACAATCACATCCATCAAATTCATAATTGGCAGAGAACTAGCAAAAGAAGACATGCAAATCGGGGTCCCAACTCAAACAGTTGTACAAGAAGCAGCAAAATGCGACGTGTATTGCTAGCATATATAAGAGAATCACGCCCCATGCTGCTGCTTCCTCTCCGGCGCCCGGTGCCCATTATTCTGGTTTATTTTTGTCTCCTCCTCCCCTTGCTTTTGTATTATAGGCAGGCATTGAGGGCCAAGGGTTGGGACAAGGCTCTTGTGGAGTTCACAGCAGCAACGCTTACAGGTACTGAATCTGAAGTGAAGCCCCCACTAAGAAAAAGAATTCATGAAATCTCGTGTCCCCGTAATGATAACAAAACCTATATCATACCCACTTAGTCAAGCATCCAATCTAGATTGTGTTGTGGCCACACCTCTGAAACTGTTTTATAATCATTTCATTTTACATGCATGTTGCATTGCACCCTACCAAAGATTGATCTCAGAATCAACGAATTCTTCACTCTTCCACATGTCCTATCATTAAGGTTGTGATATTTGTCGTTCTCATAATGAAACCCAGTTTTGATTGTTAGCGGTGACTCTGACCGCATTGTCCAATGTCCCCTCTTGGAATGCTGAGAGACTTTCGCAAGTCATTCCTGGATCTACCCTTGGAGTAATTAAGAATTGTGGCCACTTGCCCCATGAAGAAAAAGTTGAGAAATTTGTTCAATTGTTGAGAGGTTTCTGCAAAGATCTTTTGATTGTTCAGAGGAGAAGAACATACAAGCTGCAATTTAGCGTGTCAAGAGCACTGCTCTTGCGTATTAGTGTTTAAAACTGATTAAAAGGAAGATTGATAAGAATGTGTAACAAACAAATTATAAACCCATGTCAATAGCACTGCTCTTGCAAATTGCAGTATTGAACAAATATGATATATGAACCTTGTTAACTCTTCCTCAGAGAAACATTTGTAATAGTTTGTCATATTACTTGAATGTATACCAGTTGTAACCGAGTATTTATGTCCCTGGTATTCTTCTTTATGATAATTTGAATTAGGTATCTGTCAGGTAACACAAATTAGTTGAGACTTTTGTAGTTTCACTTTCAAAATGGTGTAACATCAACTGTTTGAGAGTTTCTGCTATTGCAGCCAAATAGGCCTTGAACAAGTGAATCACATACATGACCTCGGGTAGATATTAAATGAAATATTTCCCCAAACCAACTGAATCATTATAGAATAACTGATGAATATGACATCATCTTCTAGAACAACGTTGCAGGAGATAATAGCATCAGAAAGGAGGATCAGTTGATATAGTAAGACTAGCATCCTGTAAGCCCGCCGGAACATCAAATCCTGACATTAAGTCATTACCAAAGATGACAGCACCCGCTGCTAGTGCTCCAGCACCAACCCCCATTCCAAAACCAGGTCTCATCCTTTGTCCAGGTGGTCCGGATGAAGGCATATTAAAATAAGACCCCGATAAATTATCCGTTCTGGGGATAAAAGTCTGCATGTGACCTACATTGGCAGGCGGGGGTGGTGGTAGAGGTGTTCGTGGTGGATGATAGCTGGGTCCAGCAGCTGGAGCATAGCTTGTTCCTGCAACGGATGGGTTATAAAAGGGAAAATTTGTCTGAGATTGATTTTCTGGTCGATGAAGTGGGGCTAGAGGCAGCTGTGTCGGATAGGCTTGTCCTGTTGCTCCTTCATTAGGCAATGTAACTTTGTTGCTGTGATCCATGAGCACGATGCCTCCCTCGTTACCTGAAAAAGATATAAGTATAACATTCATATGCCTAAAATTGCATCTTAGAGATCAAGTTATTATCATCCAGCACTCTAATCTGGGATCAGGTTGTTACTGCTTCAAAAAGAGCTTCAATCATCATGATTATCCAAAAAATATTATAAAGCATTACACACAAACTAAAGTTGAAATTCCGATCTTATTTAACTGAGCAAGCGTTAAACTTAGTAAGCAGAATACCTGGGTATGAACTCGGCTCTTCCCTTTCCTCTGAGATTCGAATTGAAATATCAATGAATCCCCTAGCTTTATTGGAATTTCTTTTCCGCAACTGATAACTCCCAACTTCTTCAGTTCCTGGTCTTGAACCCTCAGAGTTTTTGCTATACTTGGCCAGAAATTCTTTCAAGAGAATCGTTGCAGTCCCCTTAAGCCTTTCTCTGAGAAAAATGGGATCTCTACTATATACTTCGACATGTAGCTCCATGTCTTCGAAGTTCGAGTCATCAACTACGGCGGCAAACTTAGTTTTCCATACTGGGTTTGCATTCCCAGAAGCATCAATCTTAGTACAGTATTTGTTGTTAGGATCAATCCAGCCAACAGCAAACCATTGGAGCTTCCAAAGAGAGGAAGATCGCCTGAGTCCCCGGGCAGAAATGAGGCAAACTTCAACCCAGATTTTTCCCATAGCAATGGCAAGTTAAGAAAATGAGGCGGTGAGAGAATTTTGGCTGCTGTACGTTCTTCTTTTGATAAAAATTGACAAGAAACAGAGAGAAAGGAAACTGTTGTGCATTTCTTATAAGGCTACTTTACTTTGATGGCGAGAAAGTCCTTATATCTGAGCCGCTGAGCACCATGTGGGCCAAGATTAAGTAAACTTTTCTCCTGCAGAGTGCATTACAGAAGGGCAGGAATCTTATCCGCGTAAGATGTGGCACAATATAATACGAGGAAATGGTTAAAATAGTCACATCACATGGTTAAAATGTAGAAATTCCAAACCTGGGCTGTTCTCAAAATCAATAAGAGCAGTAACCCAAAAATAAAGAATTAAAACGGTTAAAATGCGAAGTGTAGACACTAAACTTTCTGGAATTCTATATGGATACTTGAGTTTGTAATGCGTACTGTAAAGACTACATTCTGTAGGTCAATTTGATACATTACACATGAGATTGTAATTCAATACACACGAAACAACCATGATCCACCCTTTCTGTACACCCCCTTTTGGGGGTTCTTGATTTTAGTTTGATAATCTGTCGTCTATTAAACAAGAAAGAGTAAGAAAAATGGAATCGGACAGAGTCTATTTCTATACGGTGCAGAAAAGAGATCCTTCAACTGAGAGTACGGTGTGAATCAACCTTTTGAACCGACAAGCTTCAAAGATGCCAAGGGCTCTCTTATGGAGAACTAACAAAAGCTTTCTACCTGCACGTTTAACCATTTGTTTACCTCCAGAATCAGTTGCTACGGTCTTTGGACATACATCATGGTAGTGGAGCCTAAAATGTCATCACCAAATCCGCATGCTTGAAAGAACAGCCTGATAAAAGTCCATGTAAATCATGATCAGCAGACACTTATCTTTTCATGCAAGTGCATGGAAATATCCAGACATGATATACTGAAAGAAAAATTCATTTCTTCTCTTGAACTCCCACATGGCCATACATGAAATGATCTACAGCCCTATAAATTGGACAAACTAAAATGATGCTGGGTGAATTTGAAATTTATGCTTGCATATTCAATCAAGATTCAAGGATAAACAAAAACAGAGGCGCAGTTGGAAAGAAACATTAAAATTTTAATATTCAAGAAAGACTATCTATAAATACCTCTCCTCCTCTGAGCAAAGGACTGCTATATCATAAATTTCTCTACTTGTGAGCATTCTGAAAAGAAAAAGGGGAAACCATTAAGAGACCATAGATGTACAAGTAAAAACATGTGGTTTATGAACAGGATCTCCTAGAAATCGTCAGTCTTAGGGTTTGAGGGAAGATTTATATTACTGTGTGACCTAGAAAACCCCAAGCAATTGCTCAAAATGGGTCAAAGAAACCATGTGCCATCAGAAAACACATAAAAGGGGAGAGTTCAAAATAGCATCAATTGAATGCGGGAGTGTGATAACAGAAGGAACCAACAAAATAAGCATAAACTGAAGAATTACTAAATGAAGTGGTTGAACTTGAAGACGAAGACTAAGAATGTACCGAACAGTATAGTCTGCTACATCTAAATGCTCTCAAGATTGTTACTTCACAGTTTCCCAAACTAGCTGAACTTTATGAGAATCATTTTTCAGATAGAAAATTAGTGAAATTTAAAACTTGTGAGTACAAAAATTAACAAACCTTACAATTCTCTGGACTATCATTCGGCCAAGTCCTATTCCCCGTAATGAAGGGATAACCTGGAAGGCAAATGAAAGAATTAGGTGAATAAATACATCTAATTGGTAACAATCAAAGTTTGAAAGTTGAAAATGATAGTTGATTGATTTATGAATGAAGTAGACTAAGAAACAGAGAGAAATCATATTTCAATTGATAGTAGATTTAAGAAAGAAGATTGCCACGAATAATGAAACCACAAAAGATTACCATGACATCGTAGATGGCAGCAGTCAAACCAACATCGGAAACGGCACGTCCAAAACCCACAAGCCGGCCGTTGGATGGAGTGACCGGCATCACTTTTTCCATCAAATTTTCCCAGGAAGGAACCATCAATCGCTTTGGAAGTTCATCAGCTAAGCTGGTGGTATCAGTGTAAAGATGGTGAGGTCTGGAAAAGAGAGAAACTATGATACAACTGTGGGAGAGAGCAACGCAGAGCTTATCAATGTCAACCGCTGCTTCTTCAACTTTTCCGTGTTGTTGTTCCAACTTGGGAACTCTGTAGCAGGAATGATTGCAGCTTATGTAGAGTTGTTTCAGCTCCTGAGGATTAACATCTGATGGGTTTGCGGAAATGTATATGGGAATTTTTGATGGCTTCAAATTTAGCTCTGATTTACCTTTTTCTCTTCTCGTTACCCACCTCAATTCCATGAATTTAGATGAATAACCAGCAGCAGCAACAAAACCCATCTTCGATAGCTCTGTCTTTCTATCGTGTCAGTGGGAAGTAATATAATATACATTCACCTATATTATATGGTTATGTTATTCCTATGGTCTTCTACGAGTACCACCTGTTAAGCAAGGGATAATGGTGATTTCTTACCATCCACAATTTACTTGGATGAGCTATAGAATTCAGTGCAGATAGAAATATCTCCCAAAAAAAAAAAAAAAACACATGTGAGTTTAAGGTACCAACTAAATTTTCACACCTATTTAAAATCCATTATTCGGTAATTTCTGTTTTAACGATAAGAAAACATAATCTAAATAGATAGCATCAGATGAGATACTGTCAAGTTACACCAGGTTTTCTGCAATTGCTGACAGATTAGCAATGCTCCCTTCAGGGATAAAATGCCCATTTTGGAGGGCAAGAATCCTTTAAAGGTTGCTTCTGAAGGTTATCCGCAGGAGCTCCAATTCTCAACGGCTTTTGTCCAGAAGTTGCGCACTTGTCATGGTCACACATATTTGGAGTAATTGCCCAGCCTTGCTTCTGCCAGGTTTCAGCTTGACATAAAAGCTCTGCTTCAGCGAACGATCTACATTGCTTCTGGAACCAATCATTAGGGGCAGGCTGTGGCCCCAACTCAGTTAGCTTGAAACAATTTGAAAGCTGTCCTCCATTTATATTGCTATCATGGCATGTTCCTGCAACATCAGACCGCAACCCTGTTGGCTTAAGCCAATTTGGAACTTGACCTACTGGCATTATACTACCACCTGCTTCATCCGCTGTGGCTTGGATTGGATGCACTCCACTGAGAGAATTTGAATCTAGCCCCTGCATGTTGCCAAAAGTTTGTGTGCTACTCGACCCTCCTTCAATGTTCAGCTTCAACCAATTAAGCTGGCTTCCCTGCTCTATACTGCCTTGAGGTCTTGGTCCTACCCCATCTTGCATACCTTGAAGTTGATGTACTCCAAGATTGTGTGGATTCACCTGATGGATGAAGCCAATTGGTTGACTCCTACTTGACCCTCCCGGCATAGTTTGGACAGGCCACTTCCACGAAGATGAAGTTGGACAACTATATCTTGCAGGTACAGATTCTTGCACTTTTGATCCTGAAGAAACCACCTCAGTTGTAAGGTCTGGACTATCCATAATTGCATCTAGCATCATCTTTACAAAACTAAACTTGTTTGGGTTGTTGTCTGTGTTCCATTCAACAGGAAAAGAATAGTTTTCACGTCCAGGTGTGGAGATGCCTTCTTTGAGAGCAGTGCCCATATCAAAATCACTGGTCATGGTCTGAACCATTTCCCCCCTCATATTACCAAGATCTTCATTTGTGATGCTAGCCTGAGAGATCTGTCCGTTTATAAAATCATATTTATTTACACTGTCAACTATAGATGTCTTTTGACCACTTAAAGTGCCATTCCGAATATCCAACTCTTTACCAGCAGAATGCCCAAGAAGCTTCATTGATGGAGGAACTGTGACACTCTTGAACACAGATGCTGCAGCAAGGTTGCCATTCTTGGGAGCTTGGACCATTCTTCCACATATCTCATCAAGAGCTTTCATGGTGCAACTAGTCTGAGCAATTCCTTCTCTTAAGACATCATATATATCCATGGTGTCAACTACAGATACATTTCCTCCATTCAAATTGCTGTTATTGTCCACTTTTCTGCCAGAAAACTTTTGACAAACGGAAATCCCTGGGAACTTCAAAGACGGTGTTGTGGTGAAATTATCATATGCAGATGTTACAGAATGAATTTGATTGTTTGGAGCTTGAAGATGACAGTTTAAAGTTGCAGTCTGAGGATTTGGAGTTTCAGCTATTCCACTTCCTAGCTTTCTCTGGGCAACCATTTGAGCTGCTGGCCCCAAATTATTAGCAAACCGCATTAAGCTCTTAGCATATCCAATTTTGTTATTAACCTATAAGAGGCAGGACAAGAAATCAACATCCAAAAGACATTCATAAATCCAAAAATTTCATCAAACAAACAATTAGGAGCCAACATAGTAGATATCCTCTTCTCATTCTTTTCAATTTCAGGTAGCAGGTCCTGCTTCACAATCACGTCCTTCCTGAATACACGGGCCAACTCCATGAGACCGCCAATGTTGAAAGTCATTCTTCAGAGATTTTATTCAGGAAACTTTGCTTTGGTTGAAGGAAAGTTTAATAATAACAGCGTTTAGAAAAATGTTTATCATATGTGGACAATAATACAGGTGGCTGCAGATACAAATACAAAGGCCCAGCTATGAGCACATTTTACACACCTGGTCAAGTTTCTTTGAGCTGTTATATACTTGTGTCACTAACAGTTCATTCTCATAGAGAAAATGAGTACGAGGCCTATAGGTCTGACGTGGTTGTACTTCAACATTTTTTAATCCTCTTTCATCTCTACAACCTATTCACAGGAGAGGCAGAGAAAAGGAGTTAAATTGTCAGCGGAAGATAGAGAAAACATTTGGCAGTGCCATCAACTATCTGCACTGGGCAGCTGAAATCATGTATATTCAAAGATATGTGCACGTATAGATGTTTGTCACAAAAAATCCTCGAGTCCACTGAATATATGTTGTGAGCACTCAATCAGTATGCATACTTCTACCAGACCAAGATACTTTATTGAACAAGTCTGATTACCGGTTGTCTTGCTGCAAGAGTTAGAATTTGAAGATTGAGCCACAGCCTTGGTCCTCCTACCAGGCCTTACACTTCTCATTGAACACTCAGTTTCAAAACTCTTGGGATCGGTTTTCAGAGTTTGGAAGAGCTTGTTAGCTAGTTCTTTTATAGCATGAGCCTAGTAGAACATAATTCATAATTCAGTAAGAGAGACACTGGGGATTTTAAGAGCATAAAATTTTGTTAACAAACATAAAGCACAATATTATGAAGTTCATCCATTTCCAAAATACGAAGACTTGCCTGTTTGTAGTAAATAGTATTTGAAGCATTGAAATGCAATGCATTGTTGCACACCAAAAATATGTCATGCTGCATGTCAAAAACACACAAACAATCAATTGATAATTTAGGGCTGCTGAAAGGAAAATCATTTAAATGAGAAAACATTGAACTTAACATCAACGTAGTAACCATATTATGAAACAGTATTCAATTTCTCTTTCTTCCTAAAAAACTTTCAAATTATGAAATTCCATATTTGGTCATTCAATCAGGACAGTAGGGACCCATCATCTTAGATCAATCATATCACAACTATGAAACTAGAACACGCACAAATTTTAACCAACAGAATATCAATTCAGAGCTTCTGAAAACTTCAGTTAAGGTAAATGAAAAAGTATCGTGGGTGGATAAAAGGCATAAGTTCTAAATGTCAACGAAAGATTAGAAGGCCTTTAATTCAGTGATTTATAGGATTGAAGTGATTTACTGTGTGGCCTACTGTGAATGACAAGCAAGTGGTGAAACAGTGACTACTTTCAATTTTCCACATCAATGTCTGTGTGGATTTCTGGTCCACCTTGTATTTTTCTTTAAATCCTTAATAACATAACTTTCAGTTTCTTACCAAATAATAATAATGACAACATCAAAGTCCAAAAAAAATTTGGTTAAAAGAGCTCCAAGGAATAACATCTAGTTCCCTTCCCCAGGCCCCTCCCTTCCCACAAAACCCAAGGGAAAAGAACTCATAAATCATGAATTATGAGGAAAAAAAACTAAAAGAGACAGATGGCATTCGTTAACCTGAATGCCTACAAAGACAAAAGAACAGGCAGATGTGCCCATTTCCATCATCAAGACAAAAGATGAGAAGAGTATATCCAAATTCTTAAAAAGCATAGCTTATCTCTTATGCGCCCCAGAAAAAGTGACACACTACAAGGGAAGAGCAAACCTCGTATTCTTTCAATGTTTTATAGCTTCCTTCATTAAGTTTCTGAGAAATTGTGCTAAAGTCCATCGGTTCTTTAATGACATCATAATAGCCTTCAACCTTTCAAAATGAGATACATAATTAGTAAAAATCCCATCATCTAGAGCATTTATACGGCAAACAAATAAACAAGTCACATATACAACCTCTTCTCCGTTTACTGGTTCTGCAAAGATTCTGTAGGAGTCTCTCCTACAAATAAAATAAAAGGAAAAATTCAATCTCATTCAGTGGAAGAAGTGAATTTTTCTTCCCATATATTATAGATTAAGAGTACCATACCCTTACTCATTCTAGGCACCACACTGGTTAAGAAAGTGCATACCTTTTCAACCTATCAAGTAATAGCCCAAGCATTTTTGTTTCTGGCATTGCAATTCTAGATGACATGTCAACTGTTTGATTTCATTTAAGCAATGAGTAAATTATAATCTGAGAGCTATCATCATGTTTGCACTTTTAGAAGTAAAACAAGCTCACCAGCAGTTGTAAGACAATCTCCATCACTGGAAGTACCCACCTGTTATACCAATGTTAAATCAAACACAAGATTTGAAGTTTGACCGTTGCCTCACAGAAGAACAGTTGTATAATTGAAATGCTACAAGCGCTACATGTGCCAACAGCAAGAAAAGAAAAACTAATAGCATATTGCCTAGCAAATTAGCTTTAGGATAATAGGTGCCAAGCAGTACAACCCCTCCCAGAAAATAAAGGATAACTCTTAGAAAATTCAAATTAGATGAAAAGAATTTGCTCCTAGAGACTTTCTCCTTAAAACCTACAAACAAGCAAAGACCTTCATAACTAACAAACTGCACATGCGTATACACATAACTATATTAGGCAAGCAGTTAGGTAACAAACTGAAACCAATTCAAACATGCATGTATGCTAATTTATAATTTGCCTACATCATTTGTAAATAATGCAACTACCAAGCATGTGACTGTGAGTGCCAAAATGAAGAACATTGGTTGCATGAAAACATGCCCACTTTTTTCTCACCAATATTAGCCGTTTATTTTCATTTACATTGAATTTCAATCTTTTAAGACAATGAAGAATGGTTAATGCAAAGCAAATAAATGAAAAAAAATCTAAAAGGACACCTTCTGAACTTGACTTTCAACACCATTATCTACCAGATCATGGACAGGTCTGGTCTTTCTTTTTCTACCCGACTTTTGGTTGGAATTTTGTCTGGTATCCTGACCCTGTGCCACTCCAGAATCGAATGTTCCATTGCCCTCATTGCAGCTTTTTGCTTGGTGGGCCTTCTGTGCATCTAGTTCAGATATACGTGCACTCCTTCGATATTCCCTGGTCAACATGGATGCTGCAGGTACGGTTAAATTTCATATTACCTTATAAGATACATTGTTCTACCTTTATTTAGGCAATAAAACACAGTTGAATTTAATCTGCTTCCTCTTCTTTCATATCTTCCTGTTTCATATTCAAGTAATAAAAACCAGGCTTTTTATCAACCAAGGGATAGCAAATATTACTGGAACTACAGAACCAGACCTGTCAAATAATTTTACAAGGAATGAAGATATCAATCTATCATTAATATCATCTTAAACTACTACTTGTGCTAGTAAGTCAGTATTTGAAATAGTTTTGTTAGGTAAATATACAAATAAAGTAAATAAGTCATGATTTTTGTTTGGTGTGGAATTGTCACACATGTGCCTGAACTTGGCCTGTAAGTGCTCCCTGAGTTTGGAAAAAAAACAAGTGATTTTAAATCAGAAAGCTTATCATCTATGATTAAATGGTATACAAAAAAAATATTTTCTTGTGAAATCCAAAAGAAAACTTAATCCAAGTTAACTGAGGCAACCTTCACACTGCATATGGACCCAACAAATTTAACCCACAATCTTGTTTTAGTGCTAACAAGTGCAAAATTAACACTACTTTGAAGTCCTAAAACTTTGATGCAAGAAATGATGTAACTGGGTTAGTGAATTGAAATTTGATTGGGCTAGTCTGAAACCAAGTGACATAATCAAGGCTATAAAAGTTAGAAAGTTTGGATACAGATACAAATACAGATATGGACACAAGATTCCAGCAATATAAGATGTGTTCAGTGCAATATGGCAACTGTTGGAAAGGTAGGAAATCGACCATTAAATAAATCAATTGATACATTTATGCTAATCTTGTGTTAAAATAAAAAGATTCAATACTTTGGGCTAACCATAGCACCTCACAAGCATTTTTCTATGGAGCATTCAATGAATAAAAAAAAAGACCATGTAAAATACATCCTTTCTAGCAAGGGAATTCTCTTCTTTTTTTTTTTCTGTAGATATATCTTTACAAGTTTTTACTTTTAAATACGTTTAAATTACAATCTACCCATCAAAAACAATCAACAAAACTGCATATGTTCAATTGACTAAACAACTTAAATATATCAACGATAAACCTTAAATCCTTGTGTGCTTTGAAGACAGTAGTGAGATCAAAAGAGTAATTGAACACAAATGGGGAAAAAAAATTCCACTGTAATTGGGTTGTCCGATTCACCCCCTTTTGTACCTTCAGCCATCAAAGCTCATCATCCTGTAGGGAACCAATTTGATAACTTCAATGAGAGATCAAATTATTACGGCATTCATATATTAAATAGGATGGTGTGCGCAAACCTATTTGGTATATTTGAAAGCAATTGTAAGTCATAGAATGCACAACTCACATTGAATAAAGTGAAGAGCAAGCACATTACCAAATACACCTCTATGAAGAAACCTAGTGACGAAAGAATCTGCAACGCTTTTCTCTCGAATTTCCCAGAACCTCCATTGTCGCTCCAATTCTAAAAAGGACATTTATAGAGCCTTAAATGAATTGAACCCATTTAAGGTAATCCAGGTGGATTTGCCAAGATATGAATCCATAATGACTAGGAAAAGGTTCTCACTGCATGGAGAATCAGAATTGACAAATGTATGCTGGATATGTAAATGCTTTCTGGTAAATGGTGCCACGTCAGGCAAGGTGATGACGCTTTAATTACGTCAACAAGGGTACACCAAAATGCTCCTAGTTAATTTTGAAATCCACCTTGAGATTTAAAACATGAGCCAAAATAGTTGAATAGTAAAAAAAAAAAAACACTAATATTTTCTACCTTTAAACAATCCAGCATTTCCAGATAATTTCTTCATCAAATTTTCATAAACAATTTTCTTGCAATAAGTTTAAAACCCCTTTCTAGTAGAAATTTATATTTGTTTAATCAATTAAAGCGATAAGAGTATTTTTTTATGAAAGTGTAATTAACGGCTAAATGTATGCTTGTACCAATTTTATAAATGTTCTTTTTTAATTTGTCATAATATGTCACATACTTAATGCATGTATAATAGTTCAAAACTTGTGTTAAAATATTATTGTAATGTATCAGAACCTCCAAACTAAATGACAAATTACAGCGTTAGTCACGCAGGTAGTTATAACACCAGATAATGCCATCCATTTCATAATTTGTCAGTCTCTAGTAAAACAGCGACCCAGTAAAGCTCTTTTCACTTTTACATTAACATAAAACAAAAGGCCAAGACATATAAACTGCTAAGATAAAACATTAGTTGAAGTCAGGAAGAAAAACAAGAGAACCAAGATCTTATGTAATGTACTGGCTGTTTTTTTCACACTACCCCAATCTAAGAAGCTTAGAGTCTAGAACAAAATGAAACATATATATATATATATATATCTGCGGTAGCACTCACTGAACTGGCTTTATGGGTTCTCATGATCCTTACTCCTAACAACATAATATTCGGGAAATTGACATCACTTGCTCAAAATTTCAAACTTGAAAAATAGATAATAATATGTTCAAAGAAGAACCAAACCTTCAACGGAATTTGTTGCAAATTTAGAAAGGCGGGTCATTGCCAAAATCAGATAAGGAGGCTTTTGGTCTTAAAGAATTCGACTTCCAGAGTCTTTGGAGTTTCATATTCATGGGTGGCATTGATTTTGGAGACTCTTGTACGATCATGAAAATACTTCTCTTCTGCAAATTATAACAAAGAAAGATTATTACAAAATGAGTGCAAATGGTAGACAACGAAACAAATTTTGAAATTCGATTCTTACCATTGCCATTACTGATCTTTCCTCCGAAGGTCGTTGCTTGTTTTCTCTGTTCGTGTTGTTAACTGCTCGACTCGGCTTTCAGAAAACTCCCAACTCCAATGCAGCTTTGTGCGAGAAAGAAATAATGCCAACCCTCGCGCGAAGATTGGAGTACGACTCCGATTGCGATCACCGCCTTTTCTTAAACCTCATATTGTAGGAAAAATTATAACACAAACCCTCGGTTATATTTAAATATCATTAGGCCTCCAACGTTTCAACTATTACTTAATCTCAAGGATTAATGGATGATTTACGTTAGTCATCCCGTAATTAAATCATTTATCTTGATGGAATTCAAAGGGTATCTATTCTTCACAAATTTATATACATTCCTGAATTGGTAGCCTGCAACAAGAAATGTCATTCAAGATCAACAACTCAGACAAGGTGACAAGTTCAGGTAAATTCCTGTCTTAGGTTAGATAATCCCGACTCCAGATTATTTTCTTTTGTTACTCGTCTCAAGATTATTCTTTCTTTTGTAGCTAAGAATCCATGAAATGAAAACTTTTAACAAAACGAACTTGAATTTGTATATGATGTTACAAATGAATTCATACATACGTAAAAACAGATTAGATTTCCGTCAACAATAGAACTGTAGTAATTTATGATGCTATCAATGTTTGACACCTTGACCTAGCAATAACAACACAATCCCGTATATGCTATGTAAAGAGAGAATCTACATGCACAACCTTCACCAACGGGAAAGGGAACATGCCGAAGCATCAGAATACAAAATAATAACATGGTGTTGGGAGTCAGGAAACTATTGCCTCTTAGCCAAACTAGCTGATGGCCTGGGAGATTAAGCAAATGTTATGATCTGTACTTCATAACCGTTCAGGGGTTCAATAGAGCTTCATCTCGTTTGGTTTGCTACCTCTGAATGCTGAAAGCGAGAAGAATGACCTGGTAGCTGAAACACAAACATGGTAGAGGACATTGTAATTTAATATATGAGATAAGAAACACTTCCAAGAAGAAGAGAAAACAAGTTGAGGACATAATAAGCAAAGTCTGACCTTTAGTTGTAGGGGCAGCAGCTGAGACATGTTTCTTCTTCAACTTGTGAGAGTTCTGGGCATCAAATCTGCTTAAATTTGATTGGGCTGCAAGCAGAATATGCGTGTCATTTCACTGTGAGATTGTAGGCTAGGTAAATATGTCAAACTGACAGGTAACATTTGGATATATGCTCATGTATTATTTTAGGATCTTGACGACCACAAAATTAAAACAGAAGGGTTTCAAAATGAAGCCAGAAGCACAAAGTAAGATATTTTTTCTAAATGTTTTTCACTTGTAACCATCCTATTTCTATTAAATAACACCAAAACTTAAGCAGAGCAAGACAAGGATATTTACCAGAGAGTAAATGGGCATCAATATTTTTTTCACGGTCCTCTGGTAAAAATGTCTTTTGCATTCCACAATTTTTGGTGTGCAGGGCAGCCTTTCTCAGTAGATTGTCAGCGTTTCTCTCACTAGCAGCCTTTGATTCCTCACTATCATCTTCTCCTTCAGAAAATACAGATGGGCTAGACCAACCTGCTGAATTTGCATCTGCCTTACTCTTCCGGGCAAACTTCAAAAGCCTCTTCAATCCTTTTGGGGCATCTTTTTGGTAGACCACAGGGGGAGGATTTTCTGCATTTCCCCACTCATTAGGATCAGCTTCACTACTTTCTTCTTGTAGCATCTGTGATAAAGAATGACGGACACGGGGACTTGACAATCCAATGGGCACAATACTGGCCGGAGCAGCAAGTTGAGATGTAATGTCATGATGAGGATTAGGCATGTCCTGTTCATCTTCTTCACTTTCCACCCAAGCAGAAGGGGAGATGATAGATTCTTCTTCAACTTGAATTTTTGAACAAGACTCGATAACATTTTTCTTGCCATCATCATTATCAGCAGTGGGTTCATCGAACTCCACCTCACAGCAAATATGCTGGCTATTTACTGGAGTTACCAACTCTGTAGAAGCATCACAATGATCCAGTGGTACAATATCGAGCTCTTGTTGTTCAATCACTAAACCAGAAGCATTAACATCCTCATTTTCCTGAGGTTCAACCAAATTTTCAGAGTTGCTCAAAGATTCCTCCACCGGAGTAGATTTTTTTATCTTGTTAACGGTGCGAACACCAGGGCCAGTTCCAGAGCCCTTACGTAGAAAGGGTTTTGATTCCAGGGGAACTATACTGCTTTTCTTGGTCACCTTGTTATAGAAACTAGGCTTTGCTGGAGAAGAACTGTCTCCAGAAACTGTTGCAACTTTTGCTTTAGTTGTGTTGCCACTTTTTGCCACAGTTTGCTGCTTTTTCTCATTTACACCCTTCAGGTTCCTATTGCTATTGGTCTGGGTTCCCTTCACATTTCTCAATTGTTGCCGCGATATTTCTACTTTAGGGGTTGGTCGAGGCTGTGATGGTGCTGATTGAGGTTTTCGATGTGTTGGTGTTGCTCCTGCTGAAGAGATCCCACCAGGAGTTTTAGCCGGTGATGTCCCTGCAGCTCTTGGAGATGGTGTTGATGGCCATGACTTACGCGTCGCAGGCAGGGGCGATGTTTTAGATGAAACTTTCTTGGCAACAGAGGGTTTGGGATTTTCCTTCCTGGGATTTGCAGATTGTGGTAAGTTCTTGACCAATTTTTGTGGCTTCTGCAGAGCACGCTTTTTACTGACATCATTTACAATCTTAGTGGCCATTTCAGATTTCCTCTCATCTAGAATCTGCTGCATTGCTCTGAATTGTGCTTCTTTTTCTGCTCGCATTCGAGCATTATCTCCTCTAAGTTTTTCATCCCGTTTCTCCTTGTAGTGGCCGTAAAACCCACCTCTCTGCCCAGACAAAAGTTTTTGGTTTTTGCTAGTTGATGGCTTCCTACTTTTAGTTGGTTGAGTCTGCGTCATTTTCTTCAACATCTGATTCAACTCGGCCTCCTTTTGCCGTGTCCATTCAGCTGAGGGCATTGATCTCTCATTAATTTCCTCTCTTTGGGTAAAATTAGTACTTTCTTGAACATCTATAGGATTAGAGGCTCTTTCTTCCCGTTGTTCCAACTGTATATCAACTTTGGCAGTCTCAACAGTAGTTCGACCTCCATGGGCAAGATCAGACACTGAATTCATCTCTACCATACTATTTGACAACTCTCTGTCCACTGCATCAGAGGAAGCTACTGGATCTGAATCCTCAGAATCGATTTGAGGTTGCCTTTGAGCAGAAGATTCTCCCATACCTGAACTCCATCTCCTCAATACAGCTTTATTTCCACTAAGAGAGATATTTGCCAAGGAATTCCTCTTTTGAATATCAGCAGTTTGATCCCTCTGTTTGCTTTCAAAAAGGTTAATTGCATCTTGAACACTCATTCTCTGTACGTTATTCTCAGCTTTCTTACAGGTTTGTTCAGATCCTTCTTCTTCACTACTGTCTGCAGCAACATCTCTTTGGGACCTAGCAGGAAAATAATTGAGGCTCTTAATAGTTAGTGCTGTGGCCCGGCGTGATCCAGTCCTCCCTATTTGAATCCTCTTCATTGGAGAGGCTGACCGCCTAGGCATTGCAGACCTCATTATTCCTCGACTTCTTTCTGCAGATGTTTGGTTTTCCTCACTTGAGTCAGAAGACCCCTCACTTTCTGAAGAGCTTTGTCGCTCAACCTGGGCAGCTTTAGCTGGTGAAACTCCGTATTTAACTGGCGTATCTGGATTTGAAGGTTTTGATATCTGAGAACTCCCATTAGTCATACTTTCACTTTCATTTCTTGACACACGTAATAACCTTGACCTGTCATCATCAGGGAGTTCAGCACTCTGGTTCTTTCTATTCAGCTCTAAAAATTGGCACAAAGATTTACTGCAGTACAAAGAAATAATTTATGAGGCCAAAGTTACTTGTCTTCAAACATTCAGCTTATATAGATTTGTCACTTGAAACAGTTGCATTTACAAATTCTTTGAAGCAAATAAAAGTTTGAAGGACCCTTTCATCTTTTCTACAGGGAGGTAACTTACCTTAAATCTGCTGCAGCAAAATGTTGAACAAATTTAGATAAATCAACAACTTCTTTATCAGATAAGGTGGCAACAACCGCCTGGTTAAAAGCTGCAGCTAATTCATTTCTTAATGCTGAAATTCTCAAGTCCATAGCTCGCAACAGTTCATTCCTGGAAGTATAATTTTCCATGCATTAGGAGATGCAACCTCACAAAAGTGCTTATTGCAAGAACACGATAATCAGATAACATACTTTGAAGTGTCTGATAATGCAACCAGAACATCAGACTGCTAGCATGCAAAAAGAAAAAGAAAACCATTAGAAGTTATGAATACCACCAAGTTAAATAATAAAATAAATGGACTCCTGAATCAATGAAGTGTCTGGCAGACCTTGATAAAAGTAAGTGTATTTATACAAAGTATTAAGGTAAAGTGGTTACTTTGAATAGTGAAGCCTTGCCATTTGAGTTGTGCCCATCTGTCAAAAGAGGAAAAGTATATTCATTAGTATACGCTGAAATCTGGTAATTGAAGGCATCTTTAGTGCAATGCAAAATACCAAATATTGGACAAATGGGAAAGATTACATGCACACACACAAATACCACAAGGTTAAAACTTGAGCAGCATGGTTTTATTTTATTTCAAGGAAATAAAGCAAAGTTCTTCTTGTGTGAAATTTAAATTGATCTGAAAGTGGATAACTATCTAGCTCAATATTTGTTTAAAGTTTAGCAAATTGTTATATAAAAGCCTGCAACAGGACAATTAACCATGTTTCAGTCCAGCATTTACAGACAGGGGTGTTAGCTAAGGTGCATGCCAAGGTGCAGACATCATTCAGTCAACTATCTTAACACCAAAGAAATCCAATGTCCAAACAATTACTAACTAAATAACAGTTTGGGCCAAAAAATAGTTCTAAGAGGAAAAAAAAAAAAAAAAAAAAAAAACACACAACACCACCAACAGCAACCATACTTGCAATACAATCTTCCATATTTTTTAACAGAAGCATTATCCAGAAAGACCCATTTATCACATTATTGCACCTCCCAACTACCGAAGAAGACACATGTAGAAACATGAATCATACATTCTGAAGGTTCACCTTGCTTGAGATTCCTTTTCAGTCACTACTCACAGAAAGAACGTTTACCTTTTATTTCAGAAACAGCAATTTAGAACATCTTAGGTGGCTAATGTCTTATCAGAGTAATGCAGCTAATCATCCAGTAGTAATTTTCTAATATGTAAGCCTTAGTAGAAATTACCTGTTCCCCCAGCTTCAAACTGATCCTGATGGCCCTAAGAAAATAAAATTCTTTGTGATAAGCAACTGTAGGGATCCCAAATCAATTCACACAAGGACATGAAACATTACCTGGGAATATAAAGAAAGATGAAATTTTCTGTCATCTTCCAATTGAGACATCTCACCTTCAACAACCTTACTGATATTTACAAGACTCGGGGAGCCAACAATGTTTAGGAACCTGAGAAGAAAACCAATAATTATAATAAGTGGAAAGCCCATCTTGTTGGGGAAGAAAAACAAAAAATAAGACAATAATACAAAAGCACTTATATGATAAGAACCTGTTTAAGGTTGATTTTGTGAACCATGCTGCACCACTGACATTTCCTGGTAATTTGAGTTTGAAGTTGGCAATGGATCCTTCAGCGTGCAAGGCTTTTAACCCTGGTATGAATGGGGAGAGTTGTTCCAGAGGCCCAACTGCCAGTTTCTCCAGTCTGTTGTTGCTACAAACAAATGCTTCATATCTACAAGAGTCCCAAATTAACAGAAGTTTATACATAATAAAAACAAAATAGCGAAAATGAATGTGCAGAAGTGGGGAAGAAGATATGCTTATATAAACTGTAGAGATTAAAATGAGTGGATATAATTCACCTAAGGATACCAAGATTTACTTGCAACAATAGTGCTAACCAACTGAGGTAGTCCCTTGATTAAAGAATAGCAATGCACGTGCTGTGTTTATGACTGGAGACCTTAAATACATTAGTTCGATATAATTTACGGAGAGTGACTCAGCTGTATGCATGTATCAGAAAGCAACTGTATGTAATGCTTCTCTTTTCTCATGTTCAAGTATATGATATACTTCGGACATCAAAATTAGATCAAAATCAGAACGACATAAAGATCCAATTCACATACAAAAATACAATCATTTGATAAGTTTTTCGAATCATTTTTATTTAACAAACTAGGAATTTTGATGCAACAACAAGTTTCTTTTATTTGTAGTGATATAAAATGCGAATCTATACATTCACTGAAACACTTCAAATGAAGTTTACAGAAAGCTGCCTTACCTGTTTTGGATTGGAAAAATTTGAATGTTAGCATATTCCAAAGGTGTATCAGCATCCAATCCACCCTCCATTCCAACAAGCAAGCTCAGCAGCGCAGAAAACTGAGAAGGTAGAAAAATTTCTGTTATTTTTTTGTTAAGATGAAAATTTTCTATTATTAAGGATCAAGAAAAGGCTAAACAAGACTGCAATCTTGCAATGCTTTTATTTTTCCATTTTCCATTATATATGGCATAAAGCTTTGAATAGCAAGGAAAAGAAACTGGAAGTTTCCAAGGTTCTAAAATCTGGCATGCCATATGATCAATTGTAGATTTAAAAGACACAATGCATTGTACATTAATTGCCAATCCAGTTTTAGTATAACGAAAAGAAGAAGATCTCAGGGAGTAAATGAACTGATGAAAATAATGGATTCAGGAAAGCAAGTTATCCATAAAGTTAAGAACTAAATAAATATTTTCAAAAGAAGAAGCAATGAATAAGAATCTCAAAAGAATAAACTCAACATTCATTTTTCAGAAATAAACAAGAAAAACTAAATATAAAAATGAAAAATTTCATAAACACATATTACAGGGAAAAAAAAAAAACAATGCCTTTCAATTATATCTGGTGATGATTGGCTTGGCATCCTCTACATAAAAACAATTTCATAAGAACATAAATTGTAATGCGTTGGCAGGATTCACCAATGAAAAAACCACACAAGCATTCTTGAAATTAACTGAAAGCAAAGAAAGATCACGTATTTGGCTGCATCCACTGCTACATTAATTTAGAGACCACTAAAAAGGAGAAGTGGATAACCCAACATTGAAGTCAGATCTAGCGAATGAGGAAAATAACATTACACAGAAAAGATAATAAACATGCAATAAAATAAAATAACACCACCGACAGTGATGAAAGCTACAGCAAGCACGAATCAATGTGCATAGTCCATAGCCATAGAAATAAATAAACAAAAATTCCCAAGGGAAGAGACAATAGTGATTAGCAGGATTTGGTGGAATCCAGAAACAAGGGAAATGGAAATGAAAGAAGGAAGACTTTACCTTGGAAGTAGGGGGGGTTGCGCTGAAGAATGCTAGCTCAAAATCTGTGCTGGTTGTTAAAAGAGTGTGGAAGTGTAGACAAAGACAGAAAGAGGAGATGTTGAAGAATGGGAGCTTAGATTTTATTTATTTATGCTTTTCTTTATTCTCTCAGATTTTCTTCCTTTCCTTTTTTTTTTAATTTTCTTTTAATTTTTTTATTAATAATAATAATAATAATAATAATGCAACAGAGTGTGAGAGTAAAGTGAGTAATCGACACGCGTCGTGGTTGCGTTGCAAAAGTACTTTAGTTACCAAATCCAACAAATAACAAGCACCACGCGTCTTCAAGACGCGTGTGCCCACGTACTTTTGTCCCCGTCTCATTCGGTTTCCTGTTAATTATTTTACCAATCATTTTCAGTTCCGATGCGTACCTTGTTTCTAGAAATTGTAATAACTAAACCATGTTACTGTACGGACCAACTCAACTAAACTAATCTGAAAAGAATTCATAGCTATTCAAGTACTCAACTCAACTCCTCTCGTGTCTCTCTTTTCTCTTCAGTTGAATGGTACATTGTATTGATGTCATGGAATGGCCTTGCTTAGACTCCCTTTCGTGAGTGTTTCGCCTTACCAGTTGGGCTGACATAAAAGAGGTTGGAAAATCTTAAAGCATTCGTTTTGTTGATTGCCATCTAATTCCAATCCATGTGAAACACAATAGATTTAACTTTGGCCCTTCTACTCCACTACATGTTATGTTAGATCCATTACAGTTTCCAATTCCATGTGTTTGATTCTTCCTACTAGCACCAATCCGTATTACCAGCTAGCCAAAAAGGCATAAAGGCAAAAAGGGATGTAAACATGCCTGCTTTTGCTTCGAAGGGTAGAGAAAGAAAAATGGAAACACAACAAGATCTGTTTAACAAAAATAAAATAGAAGTGGTAATTATCCGTAGGGTAAAATCAGTCTTCTAGCCGTTTGGAAGAACAGTTGGTTATGAATCTTTAACAAAGTGAAAACAAACGTATTGAACTAATCAGTGACAGCATAACGTGCTATGATTCTTATTGCGGTCTTCTCACAGAAGAGACCGGTGATATCTTCCATGGTTTCTGTTGCCGGACCATGTTTATTCCCTTTATAAATCTCATTGCGATATTCACCGCAGAAGAGGGCAGTTACTATCCTTCCAGGCCTTCTGCAGCCGTGATCCGTATTCTGGGGGCGTGGGAATTGCTCGTTCTTATTTTGGCAAGGCATTTCCCAGTCAAGACATTGCTGATATTGATGGACCCCTGAAACATCAGAGATGAAAACAGCAGAAGGCTTAATTGCAATTGTACCGTAGTCCATTTTACAGTGTGTGCGAGAGAGACAGAGCTTACCATTTAAAGGATCATCTGATTCATCCCATTATAAGAACCTGATTATTTCTGACGTATATGCTGATCTTAATATCTTGAACTTTTTTATCAGATATCGAGTATAACATCGTATAATTTTTCAGGTCAAACACCTTGTATATTCTGATGAGAGCTATTAGAAAGGAAATAAGACATGAGAGAATCAAGAAGTTGACTTTAGAATAGTTGATCATATCTTAGCATAAAAAGTGCATTGATTCAATAACCCATTCTCTGCAGAATAAGTGATTTCCTTGCCATTCACATCATCGAACTCTAGAAAACGAGGCCACTTCAGTGATTCGGATTCAAAAACAGGAAAACCAGCATCAGTTTTACCTCTCCTTCTATATCTGGAAAATAGAAGGAATAATGTTCTCATTTTCACTTTTTGGTGGGCGGGGGGATACACATACTCTATTCCTGTGCTTCTGCATTTTAAAGAGCTGAAATTGTCAGAAGAGTAAACTGAAGCTCTAATAAATGACTCACAGCTTCTTTTAACTTCATCGGCAGCAACATTTGGGAAGCATATCGTTTGGTACGTATCTGCATCCATCAGAGAATAGAGTCTCCTCCAGCTTCTTATTATGCCAGTAGAATATGAAACCATGTCCTAATATGCTTAGAGGGAAGGAAAGTACAGCTCCTACCTCGGCTAAATGAGGCACAAACACCAGAATGCCCCGAGAACAAACGCAATGTTACCCATCTCTGAAGTCCTAGACACTGCGAGCAGAACTACGAAGTGATTGAAGTGTAATTTATTGAGTTGATTGCATATTTCCCACGTACGGAATGGTAAAAGCAAGCGCGTCATTTGATTTTCAAATCCTCGTTCCTGTCTTTGTCTTGTCCAGCCGTGTTCCAGTCTTAATTATTACCAAATAATCAAAACCTAGAAACTTCTTGTCCAAATATCGCCACTAACTTGAGCCCAAATTTCTCTTAAAAGAGATTTTCGATTCCCATTTGGCAAAAATTTAGGCAAAACTAATATCAGAATATTAAGAGCTATTTCTTTAATACTGCCTCTGTCAGGAACAACCTAAAAAATTTATTACCTTCTGTTAACCTCACTAAAAACAAAAATTAAATTGAAGGTTGAAGATGAACCATAAGAAAAAGAAGGGGCAGGGACTGAGACAAAGACACAGGGCATCACATAAACAAAATGCTACAGGACTGTTCAACGGTACACATTCAGGGAATTCATACAGGGCAGCGCAATCATTTGAACTATTGGGATGAACAATTACGCACCTCATCAAAATAAAAAACACAGTGCAATCATCAGTTTGACCATACATGAACAAGGCCATGCCTATTTCCAGTGTAAATTTCATTGCGCTCTTCATCATAGAAGAGAGCTGTAATATCTTCCAATGCTTCTGCAACCGTGCTCCTAATTCTGGCAGTATGGGCCTGCTTCCTTTTGCAACTGACACTGCTGGAATCACCACTGCAACGGCATTCATTTTCCGTTGGGAAGCTGTTGCTTGCTCTTATTTTAGCAAGGCATTTCCCTGTTAAGATATTGCTGATATTGATCGACCCTGCTGCACCAGAGAGGTATAGGGCATTCAGGTACAAGCAATTTTGCAAACGGTCAATTTAGCATACAAGTGATAGGCAAAGACTGTTCAAGAAATCTCAGAATGTAGGTGCAAGACATCATTATGGTGAAGCAGTCATGCCTTGCATATGTAGTACACCAAAAAAAAAAAGTCCAAATTGTAGATTTGCCTGTGGTGATATCATTTATCATTATCATGAGCGGCAGAGAATGTGAAAATATGTATTATTTTCCACTTCAACTGATAGAAAACCCCCCACAGTCAGATATAAAAAGGCTTCATCTAGGCCAGTGAATCTGATAGAGAGCTGCATCAATGCACAAGGTTGAGAATGTTGCAAAATTCTAGGTCAATACATATAGAAATAAAAATTCAACACCGTTTTCGACTTGATAGCATTAAGAGTATCCTGAAACCAAACTGCAAAGACACAGAACCCATTACCAAATCACCAACCAAATGCCTACTCAGAGGCTTTCTTAGTCCAACTAAATTTTCTAGTTAAACAATTTTCATGCATTTCATTCTTTTTTCCATTTATGAAGAGATTAAGCCGAATGGTTAACCCTTTGGCATGTCAAACTAGAAACAGGACCAATTTTCCTACAGGATGGATAGACTGAATTTTAAAGTTTATATTACGCCTAATAATATTCTATCAAATTTTACACGTCACATGTGTGTGTGTGTGCGTGTTATAGAGAGAGAGAGAGAGTACCGTTTCCTTCAGATAATGGATCATCAGAATCAGCCTTGCAGTAAGAGATTATAAGATCTTGGTCACTTGTTATATATATGTTGTTAGTATTGCAGTCAGGATGCCACAAGAGGTGATCCTCAAACGAGGTAACAAGCTCCCCTCGGAAGTTCCAAACAGCCACCTTTCGCTTTCTAAAGGTCAGGAATAGCTGGTTCTCGTATAGAAATATAAATGCCGACGGAGTCAAAAATTTAGTGCTGCTAACTTCTGTTAGCTCAAAATTCCGAACCTAAAGGAACAGAAGTCAGATATACAACAGGCAATGACAATTACTATGGAAACAAATAACAATGAACCTTACATCAAGAATCTGGAGATTCTCATCTTCTTGCTTAACAAGAAGCTTTTCATTGAACTGTTCAATAAAATCCACCTTCTTATTCCGATGAAGAAGATGGTTAAAAGATTTAAGAACAGTACCATCCTCTATTGAAAGAATCTTAAGAGGAACGTAGCCACTTGCTTTAGTAAATATCAATAGCATGATCCCTGGACTGTTGAGAAAAACCACAAAATGTAACCTAGGTAAGTGCATAAGAAGCAAGATCGATCAAACAAACAAACCAACTCCAATCGTTATAACAAGCACATGAATCACCAGTAACTTGTGAGTATTCAAGCATGCAACTAGAAATCTACTAAGGAAATATTACCTGATTTTAATCTCTTGGACATTTTTATCTGATATGGAGTACAGCATCGTATAATTTTTCAGGTCAAACACCTTGTATATACTGATAAGAGATATGGAAAAAGAATAAATAAGTTCATTGTCCAATGGATGATGATTTCTTCACATAAAAGCACATTGATACAGTATAATACTTACCTATCATGTGCAGAATATGTGAGTACCTTTCCATTTACATCATCGAACTCTACAAAACCAGGCCACTTTAGTGACTCGGATTCAAAAAGGGCAAAACCAGCATCTGGTTTAGCTCTCCGTATGTATCTGGAAAAAAAAGGGATACGCCTTCAGCATGAAAAAATGAATGAGAAAATACAGTAGACAACTAAAATTTAAAAGCTCTTATGCGTCTCCTCAATTCCATTTTCCCTCACTCTAATTTATTCTTCAAGAAAGGGGGTACACGTACTCTATTCTCGTGCTTCTGCATTTTAAAGAACTGAAATTGTCTGATGCATAAACTGAAACTGTGATAAGTGAGTCATTGTTCTTATTATAAAACAAGCTTCTTATAACTTCATCAGCAGTGACATTCAGAAAGCATATCCTTTGGTTAGTCTCTGCAAGCAAAAAAGAAAGTGCAAATATTGCCTCGTCAATCTACTTTATATGTAAACAAAATATGAAACTATAACCATTCAAGTTTTGGAGGAATGAAAAGTACAGTTCCTACCTCGGCTGAATGCTGCACAAACACCAGACTGCGCAAGGGCAAACACAATGTCGCGTGCAGCCACAATCTCAATAATCTTTGACCTCTTTCTCAAAAATGGCAGCACCATGGAACAATGGCCTTTTGGATCATGTGTATCATATTCCTCCTATGTATAAATTGAAGCATAAGATTAAATAAGAAGGCCCACACCAACTATATATCAGAGTTAGTCTTTTTAATAATTATCAGAGAAATGAAGCACCCACTAATTTGATACTAAAAGGTACACATGGAAATGCAAATCAGAAGTAGGTCATAATGCGGCAGTACACATGGCAATTATTATTTCCTCACAGCTGAGTTCGTCAAAATTGCTATAATATCAATAACTCTGTTTGTCATCATCCTCTTGATCACTATGCTTATGTGGTGACTGGCAACACATGGATATGAGAATCATGAAGTCTACCTTCCAGCTTCATGTGAATTAAAAACACGTCCAAGAAAATTGAGCTCTTACTTCCAATTTCAATATCTAGAGACTGATTACAACTATGCAATAATATTAAGAAGCACAGAAACATAATCTTTAGTTGTTCAGCAATGGATAAAGTATCATTATTAAGCCTGAACTTGGAGTTAATTGTAGAGTCTATTTGTCCATCAGAAGTTAAAATTAATAACTTTGCAATGAAATAATACAAGAATGTAGACTGGATCCAAGACCCACCTAGCAGAATCGTCAACCTCAGATATAAAAGGAAAAAAAAAATCATCCAGATGCCTATTACAAGTTGGGTTCACATGAAGCTAGAGATTGCAGATAACAGACCATAGTTCTAGTTAAAATTAGCTTGAATTAGACATATTACGAATGTAATTCTCACTGATCAGACTTGGGAAGTTAATTATTTAGCTAAGTGAAGAAAAAATAAAATTAAAAAAAAAAAGATTAGAAAATAGCGAACCTGCAAACGAATGTTACGAAATCTCTCCTGGGCGTCGGTCATGGTGAAAGCACGGTCACGTTTAGAACTAATTTCCCGTCTCTGAAGTTTCTTAACGCTGTTGACGAAGCCATCAAAGCCAGCCCAACCACTACGACCTCGTTTCTTTGCCAACACCCTTCTTCCACTGCAAGGCCTTGGGCTCACCGTTATCCTCCTCCCTCCGCCTCCACCCTCCATCTCTCTCTCTCTCACTCACTGCCCTTCAGCAAAAATCAGCTCCCCACTTAACACTCAATTTCATATTTAAGTCGACAAATTTTCCGATGATCGACTACGTGTACGAGATACAACGAGCCGAGGAAGAGGGTTTCTGCGAATTGTTTTTGTTTCCCCTAATTTGAACAGTGATGGTTTGTTGTCGTGTTCAGATTTAGTTTCAAATACCACCTCCTCGAGTTGAAATCAGATTACCACTAAAAGAATAAATCAGCTCGGCTCGCTCCCAGTACGCATTAATTAATTAACTAATTAATTAATTAAAATTCACTGAATTTGATTTGGACGGGCTTTGAGTTTTGGGCTTTCCCTCTTATAATTGGGCCTAAGCTTAATTAAAATAAAACGACAACGTATAATGAGAGACATAGCCAGCTAAATCCAGCCCATCTAGCACGGATGTGCACTGGCAACTAGTTTAAAATTGGACGTGGAAACTGGAAACGGAAAATGACGCATCATTTAGATCTCTGTACTGTGAACTGGTAGTTTCTTTAAAGAAAGGAACTGGACAGAGTGAAGGAAATGGAGGGAGTGAAGATGGCCATCCAGTTTCTCTGGCATAGTAAACTCTAGACTCTTCCAGGATCAATATGAAGATGGTCCGATCCTGTCCCGTCCTGTCCTGTCCTTTGATTTTAAACAACTTTCTTCTTTTAATTAATGGTCTCACACTCACTTGTTCACTTCACTCTGATCCCTCAACAGTCCGGACCACCAGCAGCCCAGCCAAAGAAATTCATTGCACAAATCAAATCAATCAATTCCATAACTGGCAGTAGTTTGCCCTGCTTTTTTATATTAAATGGTTTATTCTCTCCAAAAT
>CP135555.1:7214749-7231211 GCA_032402905.1 Khaya senegalensis | reverse complement strand
AAAGAACAAACAGGTTTCGTTGCAAAGGCCTGGGAAACAACAGTTAGAAAATCACAATTAGCTGCAAAGAGGAGAAACAATACATTCTTCACTACAATGCCTGTAGCCCATGTTGATGACGATGAGTATGGTCCAGGTGAAGTCTATCATGCAGAGAGAGTACTCGCTAATGGCGATTTCTACACTGGCCATTGGGCTGATAATCTTCCTCATGGCCAAGGTAAATACCTGTGGACTGATGGCTGCATGTATGTTGGTGAATGGTACAGAGGAAAGACAATGGGAAAAGGCAAATTTAGCTGGCCTTCTGGCGCAACTTATGAGGGAGATTTCAAGGGAGGATATATAGATGGAAAAGGAACTTATACAGGCCCAACAGGGAATACTTACAGAGGTTCTTGGGTTATGAACTTGAAACACGGGCAAGGAACTAAGAGTTTTGCTAATGGCGATTACTATGAAGGAGAATGGCGACGTGGGTTGGAGGATGGCCATGGAAGATATCAATGGAAGAATGGGAATCATTACATTGGTCAGTGGAAAAATGGGATGATTAATGGCAATGGAACAATGATTTGGAGCAGTGGGAATAGATATGATGGATTTTGGGAAGATGGATTGCCTAAAGGAAATGGGACATTCAGATGGGCAGATGGGAGTTTTTATGTTGGTGTTTGGAGTAAAGATCCTAAAGAACAGAATGGAACTTATTATCCATCGGGTTCTCCAGATGGAAATTTGGAGTGGGATCCTCAACAAGTGTTTTTGGTGGATTTGAATGATTGCCAGATATGTCCAGGAGAGAAAGTTTCAATCTTTCCGTCACAAAAGATGACTAATTGGCCTGGAATAGCAGGGGACATTAATCATAAACAAATGGTTTACAGGAAATGGAATGATGTCGGGAAGCCTAGGAGGATGTCAGTTGACGAACGGCTTAGTAATTATAGTTTGGATACTGATGGTAGTAACAATGCTTCTGCTGTTGGTGACGGTGATTTGAGGAATGATGATGAGGGTCTAGAGAATCTTCAACTCGAAGATTTGGATACACGAGGGGGCAGGCTGACGTTGAGAATACAGCCTTCGCCAAAGCAGGGAGAGACAATAGCTAAAGGCCATAAGAACTATGAGCTTATGCTCAATTTGCAGTTAGGCATCAGGTATTTTGCTATTTGTTCTTGTTCATTAAATTCTATTGCCTCTAGTTTATGTTTTTGGTGTGTATTTTGTTGTATCCCTTGTTTTTGAATGATGTCCTATGAGAAGGATTTTAGGATGAAGTAAATTTAATATTAAGCTTTCCTGTCAATTTATCTCTCCAAACATAATGTGTTTATGTTTTGATATGTATTACAATTACGATTATCATTTTGTTAGAATTCATTTAGGTTGAAATGAACTTTCAGATACTTTTAAGGTTCTGTAATGTAGTTGAGTGTTATAACCAAGACCTCATAATGCTTATTGGGTTCTCTAATATCCTCTAAAAACTATTTTTCTCCAAGTTGTAGCTAGTATTTTGCAGAAACTCTTCTGTTGAAGATTCTGAAGAAAATATTTGAAGTTTTCTGTCATGACTCACTAGAAGTAGCAATGCTGTCACTATAATAGGTCTATCTATAATTCATTTTTTAACTTATTTTCTTATGCTATGGTGCAGACATTCTGTTGGGAGACCTGCTCCAGCTACATCTCTTGATTTAAAGGCTTCGGCTTTTGATCCCAAGGAAAAGGTATGGACAAAGTTCCCGCCAGAAGGATCGAAGCATACTCCTCCTCATCCATCTTCTGAGTTCAAATGGAAGGATTACTGCCCGGTGGTTTTCAGGTTGTGGTCAATATTCACATCTTTTTTCAATGGATTGTCCTCCTTTCGAGAGCATTTTAGTCTTAATTTATCATGTAAGCTGTCTGATACTGTGGGAATATATTTTATAAGAATTGTCTCAAGTTGCTCTTGCAACTACAGTCACTGGCCATTGGGCATTGAAGAGAACTATGATTTGCTCATGGCATATTTTATCTGCCTGAATATTAATGGCCTAAAGTTTTGAAAGCTCTGTTTGAATAACATGCATGGTGTCTGGATGCACCTTATCCATCTTATATTGTGTCATTTCATTAACTATATGAATCATGTTGATACATTTTTCTACCACCATAACTGTCTGCAGTCTTAATCTGCTGGTAGCATCTGACATTTCTTTAAATTTTTATTTTCAGGACTCTCAGGAAATTGTTCAATGTGGATGCAGCTGATTATATGATATCTATATGTGGAAATGACGCCCTTCGAGAGCTCTCATCCCCTGGAAAAAGTGGAAGTTTTTTTTACTTAACCAATGATGACAAGTACATGATAAAGACCGTGAAGAAGGCAGAAGTAAAAGTAAGTTTCTTTCTTTTTGTGTTTTGTTGTCTTGTACTTTGGCTCCAATTTGAATTTGAGACTGGTAAACGTGTTTTAAGTTTGCATTTTAACTTTTTGATGAATCGTATACAAGCTTTACGACAATGTTTTCTGAATCCTGTATACTTTGAAAAGGAAAAAAAAAGGGACTCATTTCCATACTTTTTTCCAAGGCTGTTACCTCGTTTTGCTTTTGACACACGACCACTCACAATTCTATGGTACATCTCATGCAATGAAAGAATACTGATTATTTTCTTTAGTTTATTTCTTTATGGGGAGTCAATTCACATGCAAATCCTAATTGTCACACAATTTCACAGGTGCTAATTAGAATGCTGCCGGCCTACTATAATCATGTTCGAGCTTTTGAGAATACACTAGTCACCAAATATTATGGCCTCCATTGTGTGAAATTAACCGGGACTGCACAGAAGAAGGTACTGTGAAAAGATATGAATCATAATCATTTCCATTTACATCACTCATTTTGGTATTGCTGAGCCAGGTGCGATTTGTCATAATGGGGAATCTATTCTGTTCTGAGTATGCCATTCATAGGCGCTTTGACTTGAAAGGTTCTTCACATGGTCGGACAACTGCTAAACCCGAGTCAGCAATTGATCCAACAACGACTCTTAAAGATCTTGATCTTAATTTTATATTTCGACTACAAAAAGTTTGGTTCCAAGAGTTTTGCAGGTAAACGCACTTTGCTAGTATCTTCTTTCTCGCTTTGTTCTTTTTCCTTTGGTTGAATTGCTACTACTTGTCCAGAACTTACACCATCACTTGTGGTCTGGATAAAAATATAGGAAATGTGGAAAAGTTTCCACTTCCTTGTAATGTTATGTCATATTTGGGTTTGAAAAGATGCACATTAAGCTTTCCAAAGGATAGTGGCAAATTGGGGGTAGAGAATGTATATAAAGCTGTGGAACTTGAATACATTGCGATTATTAATTTAATGCTGATGGTGACTGCTTTTTTGATGTAGCTTAGAAGAAAATGAAAGAAACTAATAGTCATGGTTTGTGTTCATGGACTTAACAAGGGAGAAATTTGATCATTAGTCTTGATCAATGACTGCTATATGCAAATAACCATTCATATGTAGAGTTTTATGTAAAGTAAATCATTTTTATGTTGGCTGGGCATGTTTTTGTTTTTTCTTAATCAATTTTGAAACGTGGAAAAATAAGTAACTTACCAAAGAGGTTCTTTTCACTTGTAAATTGATCTCTGTTTGTGCAGGCAAGTGGACAGGGACTGTGATTTTCTTGAACAAGAGAGAATAATGGACTACAGTCTTTTGGTTGGTCTTCACTTTAGAGAAGCTATTTCATATAGGGATCCTCACATACCTCGTACTTCTGGAGCTTGCACTCCTAGAGGTTCTAGTCTCATCTAGCATTTCCTATTTACTCTTTTCAACATCATATCATTGCTGAAAAGTACAACATGTTTTGAATGTGATTGGCAGGCAATGCAGAACTTGATAATGAACCAGCAGCCCCTCGCCTTTCTAGAGTAGACATGGATCAACTCCTTTTGGATCCCACTCGGTAATACAAATTCATGAACATTGAACTTATATTCCTGACTTCATTGACGAAGTTCTAGTTATTTCAAAATGAATTTTGCCATTAATAATTCAAATTAACCATGCATATTTCAGTTTCTATGTATCAGAGATTAAAAAAAATAAAAATAAAATAAAATAAAGCCCCCTTTTTTCCGATTGTGTGATGCAGGTGGGCTTCCATAAAGTTAGGTGTGAACATACCGGCTAGAGTTGAACAAACAGTGAGACAAAATGATTGTGAAACTCAACTGATTGGAGAACCGACCGGTGAATTATATGATGTTATCCTCTTCTTTGGTATAATAGACATATTACAAGACTATGATATTAGCAAGAAGCTTGAGCACGCATACAAATCAATGCAATATGATCCAACGTCAATCTCTGCTGTTGATCCGAAGCAATACTCAAAACGCTTTCGAGATTTCATTTACAGAGCTTTTGTAGAAGACACGTGAAATATATGGAATTGGACCCAAAATCTTGAAATTGCAGTCAGGGGCCATCTATGTATAGTGGGTTTACCTTTGTTCATAGAGATGAAAGTAGTTACCAGCAAAAAGGTTAAAAATTCGGCTGCTGACATGGCTGCGGAGGATTATTTTTGGCTGCGTGAAATTCCTGGTGTTGGACATTTCATAGTTGCAGTTTCCCTCTTCATCATCTCTATAAGCTTACACATACAAGGTATATGATAAGGTTTAGAAAAGGCATAGATATTTATGTCAAAACCAGAGAGTTACTGAAGCTTGTTTCAAAAAAATGATTTATCCAAATCAAGTGTTGCTGGACCTGAACCGAACTGCACTGGCGTTGATTCTTTCTGTACCTAAAATTTTTTCCCAGAAGGTGTAGTGAATCTGGGTTTGGCATGAAATAATTATGTAAATAAGGAGGTCATAATGTAACTAGCTTTTAGTCATTTATCGCAAATTGCATATCATTTTCTTTTATTCTTTGTACATGATATTTGTATTGCATATAACTCGCACTTTCAATCTACAATTGAAGTATTGCTGGTTGTCTGCACTTTCATACGACTTGAAATTCAAAGGAAAATTATTCAATTCTACCACACGGTATTGAAATCATGCACTTAATCCGTGGATGATGGTGAAGCAAAAGGGACATGACTTGAAAATGTAACAGGTATTTAACAAACATTTATTTATATAACTTGCTCTCTCACTTTTACTCAAACATCAGAGTCATTAAATGATGCAACCCACCATTAAATGTATGTGTATTCAGAAAGTGCCATGCTAGCTGACCCCATGACCATGTGCCATTAATTAAAGCAGTTTTGTAGAGAAACATAACATCCGCTGACATTGTCAGCAGCATGTCTGGATAGAACTGGAAGAAAAGTTGAGCAACTGCACTGCGTGCATGAGAATCTTGTCACTCTTTGAGTTTGGCATAAATAAATAATAGCAAAACAAATAAATCTCTCAAAAAATGGTCTGCTACAAAGGAGGCAACCTCATTACTTGGAAAATGACTATGCGAATGCCCAATTTCTCATTTTCCTTGCTGTCCAAATCTCCTTAAAAACCTTCAATGAGGGTTGACTTACTACAATTTTTCTGTCACCACTCACCAGTGAATCCATCTCATTTCAAGACTTGTCAACAAGTAACAACTAATTACTAATACAACTTTATTGGACTTAATTTTGAAGAAAAATATATTCTCCCTGATTCTTCTTAAAAGGGTCTGGAATTCCCTCCCCCTATCTATTCCTTATAACATTGACTAGTGTTTGTACGGAGCTGTCTATTTAATTCAATGTGGAAGAGTCAAAAGGAAGAACTTTTATTTAGACTTAGGAAACAATGCTCCAGTTAATGTTGGAGCTTGGATTGAGTTAGGGAGAATATTTGTGCAAGGTTAGGAAACTATAGTCTGTAGGATAGCCCACCCTGCATAGGGGTGGGCTTACAAATTGATTTCTCAAAGCAATCATGTCAAACTTGTATTTTTCAAAATTTCTTTTTTAAAAATACTTTTCAACTGTTTAAGGAAATATTCATATCAGTATTATTTATAACTATGAGAAGGGTTTTGAGAACACTTTTCTTTTGCCTAAGTTTAACCCCTTTTTCTTGAAATAGAAAGAAAAGGAGGCCTAAATATTTCTTCTGTACTAATAAGAGGATGATAAATGTTATTCACAAACTAAACTGTTCATCAATAATTGACAGACAGCTAAAGCTTAGTTCTTTACATCATTTTGCTCTTTCGCCATTAGGGTAAACAGAGACACATGAGTTTGATCGTCATCAATTACAGGTAAAGTAAATTCATATAGTTCCAAGAGCTACATCTATGTCTACATATCATTAGCAGTCACTGCATGCTTGTGTCTTGTAGAACAGATAATCGTAACATTCTCCATACCATACTCAACATAGCAGCTGGTGATCATATTCAGTTGATTTAGTTTATTACCTGACTGGCACATACAATCGTTACCATTAGTTGAAAATTAAAATAAAGAAAATCAACACGCTTAGGACTTGAAGGGCAGAGAAAAACATTAAGAACTTTCCTATGTCTGAAGTAGTATGTGTGGTAATAGCATAAAATAAAATATCAACGGCTAGAACAACTTAACAAAGAAATTAAAGAAAGTAGTAAGTATACTAACAACATACCATAAAATGTCATCAGCAAGAACAACTTAACAAAGAAATTAAAGAGAACCATCCTATCAACATCTCCAAGCACAAACTGAGAGCACAAATGTTTTAAGATTCTCATCACTCAGAAGATCATCATCACAGACAACTCTACGGAAATGTTGAATGGTCACAGACTCCAGAGTTACTACTGTAACAACCAAAGTCCAGTGCCTTCACAATTGACCTTATAACTTATAAAATCAGCACACCAGACTGTTTACCAATATCACAATTCACAAGCAAGATAAGGACTTGAGCATTTTCCGATGGCTATACTTTGTATGCTTTTCTTCAATGCTAAAAAGTCAATGAAGTAAACCAGAAGCATCTACAGCTTATTTTTCATAAGATATAGAAATCACATACTTCAAAATTCAAGCAATTGCATACAAATTTTATCATCATCACATTGGCAATATAGACTGATAGAACAGAGCATCTACAATGACCAAGAATCAAGACAACTTTTGTGAATTACCCTTTGTAAGATTTTGTAAATAGCCAAAATTAAGATAAAAACACTTGGTTTATGGCAAACAAAAGGTGCACACTATTACAAGTCGTTGTAAATGGAATAAATGTGGTAAAATATCAACTGCATATGATCAACCAGACCTTGATTTTTAGGTATATGGTGGACCAAACAAGGGATAAACTTTGGACGAACTAATTTTTTTTTTTAACAGACCCATAGGCGTGGATAGTGATTTCAAACAAACAAAACCAAGCCTTTTGATGACAATAAACATCTGCGGCCACAGATACTTCAGAATATGAGATAATATGGAATAATATTTGATCACCATACTTTCCGATCTAATACAAGTAATGTAATCCCTCTGATAAAGATGATTCATAATGCAGTTTTACATCTTTAATAGTTATTTAATCAGAAATAAACCCTGAAACATATTAATAGGTTGTGATCGATTGTACCTTGGAGTTTTCTCAATTGCCAGAGGTTTCATAGGCATTCGAGTGATCACCAATTGGAGAAGAAGAGTACCTGTTTCTTGCAGTAGAAACATCAGTTTCCATTTGTGTTTTTGAAATACATGGAAATAACTTCTTCTCGTCAATTCCATGATCATATAGATAACCCTTGAATACATGGCCACTGATGTTCACAGTAGCCACATAGCCAACTTCAGCTTCATCATCACCAATGGCAGTGACTCTAATGCACCGAAAATCTGCCGGTGCCTGGACTTCACCTGGTAAAGACTTCTTAAAACGTTCCTCTGCAGTTCCACAACAATCAAAATTAATATTTGGTCTCTCAATTTAGTCATTCTTACTTCCTGAACAGCAAAATAGTATTCAGATATGCAGGGAAAGAAGTCAATTTTGCACCAATAAATTAAATTATTGAACAAACCCAGATCAGATTAATCACAAAAGTGCATAAAAATTATTCTCATTCTACAATTTCAAGCCAGGTTGAGCTCTCTCTCTCTCTCACTCTCACCCTCTGTTCCACTTTGACAGTCTTTTCCTTTGAAATAGTTAACTACTTTGATCCTGAATCATTATGCTGCTTTAAAAGGAATGAGAAACAGACAAAGAATGAATGGATTATTCAATCATGAATGTAGAGACAAAAACTAAATAAGATGGGATAGAAAATAATATATGCATACCCTGATAACAAGGTCCAGTATTAAAACTCAGAGAAGTAGAAACAGAAGCATTAAAAAGAGTAGAAGGTGAGGGTGCAGCATTAAGAGTCCGTGCCGGTGACCAGAATACTCTTGGCCTCTTAACACCACAAGAAGAACCAGAAGACGCTCCTCCTCCGGCGCCGCAAGAACCACCGCTGACGGACGTGGTCATCAACTTCTTCTCGCGGCGCTTAGCTGCGGGAATCCAGGTGCTCCTCATGTGAGTAGCACAGTCAAAGCCACGAGTCTTGCAGCAAGTCCTACACCTCCTAAAAGCACATTCCTTTTTAGCCCGGTTGCCACAGTCCCTGCATACTCTGGTAAAACTATTATCATCTTCATGCAGATTGGTACTGTTGTTATTGCTATCTTGATGATGATGAATAATGTTTTGGTGATCAGAGGAAATTGAAGGTGGTGGTGGTGGTCGTGGCGGCGGTAGTGGTGGGTGATTTTGAGGAGGCGAAATGAGGAGGATGTTGTGGAGGTTTAACATGGCGACTAAGAGGTGGGGTGGCAGTGGCTGCTGGTGGTGGTGGTGGTGGAGGACATGTTACAGAGGAGGAGATGAGAGTATGTAGTAGTGGCAGTGGTCGTTGAATTGGTGGATGTTAAGAAATGAAGGGAAGTGATTGCTTTGGTATGCTTTTCTTGAATGAAGGAAAGTCTAGTTATTCTAGATTTTACAAACACAATACGATTCGTGGAAGGATTGATGTGAAAAAGGTGACATGAGCTGCCCTTCCCTTCCCACCAAAACAGAAAGGTGACATGACAGAGTCCAGTCCTACTTGTATGTTTTCATTCCTAATCCGACGTCGTATTTTTCTTCTTCCTAACTAATTTTGTGCTTATCTCTATCTTCATTATCGTTATTATTACATGTGGATATTCATCTGACTTAAAACTGACCATGATACTGCAATTGGCAAAAGGAAATCAACCACCCATATATAAAATTATGATGAACATAATTCTCTCTATAATTTATTAGAAAAGAAAAGATTGTGGCATGGCATGGCATGGCCTGGCTTGGCCATGGGATGATAATTTGAAAGAAGTTGTGATGATTGCGGACTGCCCAATTTGAGTGGTGCTAATGGAATACAAGAAGGGATTATTATGTTGTTGTTATTGGAATTGACGACAGAAATCAAAGCCAAGATTATATTTATGTGACTGCTACTATTACTATTACTATTAGGTGAACATCAATAGACTTATCAGAGACCCCCACCTATCATATGTCTAGGATTGTGGTTTGTAGACCATCCTATTCCTATTCCTGTACCTATACCTAACTCTGTCATAGCATTAGGTCTACAATCCTAGCCTAGCCTAGCCTAGGCTGGCCTACTGTTGTTTTTTTCCGGTAGCCCATTGCCTATACCTCTATAGGTAGTAGGTAGCCGGTCCAGGAATTTCACCGAGGGAAAAAGTTATTGTTGCTTTTCGTTTGCATGCATACAAGATAATGATGATGTGATTTGTTTCTCTGGCTTTTAAAAATGGATTACATCACATCGATAATGTAATGTAATGTTACAGTGTAATAACAGTAAAGTAAATTCAGATTAAAGTATTGATGGTTTTAGTGGATGACGACAGGTAAGGGTTGCTACTGCCAATAGGCATGGTGGGTGACTGTTAACGATGAATGTTAAATGAAAATATCAATTGCTTCTAAGACGCATATGTTTGTATGCATGTATACACAGTAACCTCTGAAGCATACCACAATATACAAGCATCTACACAAATACGGTGGTGGTATTGCACTCAAAATTTCTAGTGTCCTCAAACGGAAAATTTTTGACATACAAGGGCTTGGTCCATCAGAAGGAGATCGAGGCGTATCATTAATTCCTCCATAGCATCGTCCTCCAGGCCGCTAACTGAATCCGGGTTTTTTTCTCTTGTAGCGAAGAACTCTGCAACTTTTGATAACAACTCTTTATTCAGTTCATTACAAAGATTGAAAAATGTCATCCTGATACTTCTTCAGATATTGGGGAGATTGCTCATAAAGTCCGCGGTGATGGAGAAGAATGCTGTAATCTCTTAATTCCTTGGCATCAGTTTCCAGGAGAATAAGACGCTCACACGCTGTAACAACAGTAACAATTTCCAGATGAAAATAAGTATATATAAGCAATTGAGAATATCATTTTACAATATATGTGATGACACCATTTGAAGGCTATGATCGTTGGCAGGGAATCCGCATTGTATGTCTTAAAGAAAATTCTTTTTGAAGAATAAAGAAAAGGGCATTACCACCAAAGGGAAAGGGAAATGCATTGTTGGCAAAATACCGCATATGTAATAGATTATATTATAACGAAAATAGAGCAGTGCTTTTCCCATCCATTTTAATCATATTTTCTTTATGTAGATCAAAAATTTCCATGCGGGAGTATGTTCAATACTGAGACGTATTAAGATGATTTTACTTAATTTTATTTAGATGTAATAAAATAATTTTATTTAATTTTAACAGTAAAACTAAATAGTATTTGGTAATATCAATTGTTAGTAGGAAATACTCACTTTTCAACCCTTTTGCTCTGCAGCAGTTATGATTTAAAAGTTTATTATATTTCAATATCAAACAATCCCTAAATTGCCTTTGATATGATTTACTCCCCGTGAGGTGGACAGGATCAAGATACAACAATAACTTTCAGGGATTAGCTGTTATGCAGAAGTTAACAAATTGCCACAAAAAGATGGAACACACACACACACACACACACAAAATGCAAGCATACTAATGTGACATATCATTAAATTGGCCAGGCTTGAGCTTCCAGTAGAGTAGAGGCTAGAATTTGCTCCATTCCGACTCAATAAAATAATAACAGTAATGATCCATCGAATATAGATTGTCTCACAAAAACATACCAGTTAATGCACGTCTCATATCCCCAAAGCGGACACTGGTCCAAACACCACGTTCTAACCTATGTTGAGCAGCCTTAGCAGATGCAACCTGCAAGCTGCTGCAGTAGAAAAAATAATAAAACTAAGAAAACTAAGGGCCAGAAAAAAGGAGGGTGGTGGGCACATTTTACTTTTCTTAAAGGTACTGATTACTAAGCATTGTAGTTAAAGCACCTGGCCTCATTGTTCAATCTGTCAATGAAGTTGAATAAACTTTCGGAATGATCATGTTGAAAAGGCCAGAAAGCGTTCTTTAAATTTCTCAAAGTCTGCAAACATTGTATATTATTACAAGCAAATACTAATACAGGACAGAAGCATTTCATGGGTTCCTGAGTTTTTTGAATAGCCTTCTTACAAATACAAGAATTAATAGTGTATACATGATTGCTGAAATTTGTAACTAACCTGCCAGTTACACGGAGGAGGGGGTGGAATTCCATTATTCCACAACATCTTGACTTTCTATTCAACTTTTTGGACATATGGAAAACCGGTGGCAACTTATTTGCTGGTAAAAAAAATTATCATTACAAACATTTTCACTGTCAAAGCAGCTCCACAGTCAATTAATCTCCCGGATCTTCTTTTCCCAGTGGCAATTGGTCATAAACTGTGATTTATTTTGGTTGCTGAAAACCATGTTAATTAGTCTTCCTGATAAATCAACTCATGCAAAAAAGATAACTAAGTGGGAGAGAAAATTCAATACTTGATTTCTGTTTGATCCTCCAACTTGAGTGATGCTAGTTGATTTGTTCTTCAGAACAATAGAAGGATTATCATGAACATAGGCAACTCTAGGACAATACATGAACTAGTGAGTACACGCACAAATCAAACTCTATGTCCAAAGTGAACAATGGAAGTTGGTGATTATGATTATCAAAAAATGTGAGTATAAATACCAGGGCAAACCATTAGAACTCAGGATGACTGATAATAAAACTTGATATTTAGTATCTCATCTTCTTCTAACTTGGGATATGGTATATAAAGTAAAAAAGCATACGAGCAAAAGCATAGAAGTTTCCTCCTCTGACAGGATTTGCACTGTCATAATCTGAGGCTGATCAGATTCCTTGCTTTTCTGCTTCTGGTAGCCTCTAGGAAGACTATGAAGATCGTGAGGGTATGATATCTCAACATCAAAATCCACAAGGCACCTTATGCGAAGCATCTTAAGGATTTCTGAGTAGATAAGCAAGAGCATAACAGCAGATTCTGAGCGATGTGACAAAACCTGCACATAATGTTCAAAAAATACTCAAACATTCTCTTTATGGCAACATTTTCTCCCAACTGGAAAGATAGCAATAGGAGAAAAAGAATGAAATATACACCGAGTGAAGATATAATGATCTTGGTTCTATTAATTGATTCCTTGCATTGGTTCCCCAAAAGAGCTGACAAGAAGAAATTGAGACAGGTATTAGAAAGCTCAAGTGTCTCAAGAAGCACAGCAAGTTTATATTTATTTTGTCTCGATATTGAAGAAATAGATGTATATCTACTTTTCTTTTCTTTGAGTAGAATTACAAACTAACTTTGAAACAAATTGCACTGTAAACAAGTCTAAATAAAAGCATACCTCTGTGTGAAACAAATATCTTTCCCTCAGCTACTGCCCTTATTATAACTTAGATTGCCGGTCATTGCCAGGGAGCTTTTATTTTTATTTTCTTTGAGTAGAGCTACAAACTAACTTTAAAACAAATTACACTGTAAACAAGTCTAAATAAAAGCATACCTTTGTGTGAAACAAATATCTCTCTATAGTCTCCAAAAAGCTCTCTGGCGATAACCTGCAATCTACGTTATAATAAGGGCAGTAGCCGACGGAAAGATCATCCAATCAGTCAATGAAAGCACCCACAGGGAGAGGTACTGATGAATGTGAAATGACGGGTCATCCTCTGCTGCTATATGAAGAGCTGTTTCACCCAAATCAACATATCTATTAATGCAAATACTGGTTTCTCTTTCAGTTTCAGCATTGGACAATCTTTTAATCTGTGAGGACAAACCCTCTGTTGCTTCCTCTTCAATAATCAATGAAGAATCAAAACAAAAGCACCTTACTTCCATACTCATAAATAAGAAGGAAACTCGCCAATTTGTTGTATGTAACATACATATATACGTTCAAAAAAGAAACAACAACAATTTGTTGTATACAAGCGGAACATCTGGGCATTCACATTCAATCCATTCACACAATTGATTAATTTCTCAATTAACCAGGAAATGATATTGTTACTTCTTTTACATAGTTGCAGGTAAATTAATACACGTGAGCACAGACAATTCTCATGTATAAATGTAAAAAATAAAAATAAAAAAATTTCCTGCCTGTCCAATATCAGTCTTGTTTTCTGGCATTGATGTTGCATACAGAGAATTGAACCATAAAAATGAATCAAATCCACTGAATCCACAAAGAACAAAAATGAGTCAAGCTCACACATAAATACGAAATCAATAGCAGAAATAAGCCAGTGATGAAACGAGATATACACTAGATAGGTATAGAAATTGTTGCACACCGTAAGGATCGCATCACAGACCGGTATAGAGTTCCATCATCGAAGTTTTTGCCTGTTTGTTGAGTTCGTTTCCTGTTGCCATTGGAATCTTCACTCCCTTGCTATCCAACATATTAGTTTTGATGAGAAGATCAATAATGTGTTTAGCCTGACAGATATGAAGGCAGTTATTTGATCTTGTAATTTCAAATCCAAAAAAAGAGATTAAGACTTCCCAAATCCTTCAAAGCAAAAGCTTCATTCAGCTTCTTGATCAAGTGTTCAATTCCTGCATTTTGGTCCGCGGTGATGATTATATCATCTACATATATGAGCAAGAGTATTGTCCCTGAATTATCAACCTTGTGAAACAAGAAGCATCTGATTTCGAGTTGTTGAAGGGCTGATTTCAATTTATCGAACTATGCTCTAGACGCCTGCTTAAGCCCGTTTAGTTCATTCTTAACCATATGTAGTGTCGATTCCAGTGGATTCCAGAGCATCATGCAACACCAACTCGAGCTCACTCGCCCCGTGTTGCGGCTACGATCCGCTACAGCATGCCACACGGTAACAAGAGGAAGACGACGACAACGGTTGCCCTCGTGAGAATTCCAACCTGGATTTCGGAAGAAAGAAATGATTTCTTGAACAAGTGCTTAGTGAGAACCCTATAGGGAGGTCGACAGCTGAGATGTTATTGGACAACCCATTAGTACAAGGATTGAATGAAGAAATATTCAGAGAGCTGCAGGGGGAATGTTCAGATAGTGAATTGTCTTTGCCTGATACAGTTGCTGTGCGTTCAGAGCAGTGTTCAAGTTTCACGTCAGAAGAGGTAAATTCGTCCAGGTCAGGATGCTAGGAGAAAGGAAATCTTTCCGCCGCTTGTGAAGATCAGCAATTCATAGGAGTTATGGAGGATCAACCATTACCGCGGATGAAGCTAATCACTGATTGGAAGCATCCTCAAATACAGAAGAGAAGTGCTCTTCCATCTCTGCCAAAATCCCTTGTGGTGCAAGACGACGATTTGTCATTTGAGTTGGTAATTCAGCAAGTGTTAGCCTTACTTTATACATTGTCATTCGTTAATATGTATGCCAAAAAGTTCATTTTGCTATTTCACGTATTGCAATCCCTGCACATGAATAACACTCAGTTTTGCTTCACGGTTTTCATCCTTTGGGACAAATTGGTAATGAACACCTAAAATTCATATCATTCCACTATGCTACTAATTTGGCATGCCAGTGTACCCAACCATTGTCCCAACTAAATTCATTTCCTTCCACTATGTTACTAATTTGACATGCCAGTTTACCCACCCATTTCCCTAACACTATCTCATGATACACACTATTCACTCATCTTATCCTTTACCACTCGGTCTTGCTAGAGCCATAGATAACTTTATTGGCTAAAAGGAGAAAAACAACTTATTTCTACACTCAAGTCCACCCTTGCATTTTGCATAACATTTAAATCCACGTGCCTGCAGAGCCAACAAAAACAGTAGAATTTGCGCAGCTGAAATTTATTGTTCAAGTGTCACTTGCATATGTAAAAAATTTAATTAACTTTTTTCATTTGATTGAAACTGGATTTAACGGTAGGAAAATTTGACTGAATCCTTTAGGTAACACATAATGGCAACAAGCAAACTTCTTCCTCTCCTCTTGCATATCACCTGGTAACTCTGTAGCTCTATAAAACAGAAAACAAAAGCAGATATCAATTTTATAGCAAACTAGGAACAGCTCCTCCAGTGATTTGTGCGCTGGAGACAATAAATCTCCATGACAGAGTTCATAATTTTATCATTAAACAAAATGAGTAATCGTACCTTAACTCGCTTCAGCAGATCTTTAGCTTTATCATCATTCTTGAAATGATCACGTACAGGCTTCAGGAGGTGAATAAATGAAAAATTAGCACCAAAAAAACCATGGCAGACTTCTCAGGAAAAATTAGCGCGCGCACACACTTTAAAAAAAAAAAACCCAATTCGAATGTCCATCCAATATGCTTTTCAAATACAGCCAACAATTGAGTATCAAAGTTAGAAACCTTGTGATTGAGAATGTTCTATTGTCTCACACACAGTTGAGAATGTTCTATTGTCCCACAGAAAGTTCATGCAGTTATTTTTTCTGCTGAATAGATACATTTGTAGCCAAAAATGGAAAGAAAAAACACAGAAAATTTTGACCTTCCCTTTACATCAGCATAAATGAAAATTTTATGGAGAACGTAACCATGGAAAGAGCAACCAGGCCGAGGAGGAGAACTGTTTTCCATGTGACCATTTTTTAGAGAAGTGAAAGAAAGGGTAAAAAGTACTGAGGATAAAAGAACCATTCACTAATGGTTCCCTATTCTTTTTGGGATTTCTCTTCTTACTGTAGGATAAGAAGGGCACAACAGAAATCATTTCAGAACAATTCCAAAAGGAGCACACAGAACATTCATACCCCAAACAAAACCAGACACAGAGTCATTAGATAAGTCTCTCTGTACTAAACAAAACTATGTAACATTTTGATCATATAATTTCAGATGAGCCAAAGAACTGATTGTTGATTTCAAGCATGAAATTGACTAGGGTGGCAACAAGATAGAATAGGATAGAGTTGGGCCATGTCAAATTC
>CP135555.1:7186753-7214249 GCA_032402905.1 Khaya senegalensis | reverse complement strand
ATTTTATATTTATTCTCCTTCTATTCTTTTCGGTATTCCTTCCTCAAATTCCAGATGAAAAAGAAGGAAGACACTGGGAAAAAAAATGTTCCTTCCCTTCTCTCAGAAGTGTTCAAGACTTCAATAACAACAGTGTCCAAAATTCTATGGATGTAATTCAATTAATTGCTTCAAAACATATCCAACTGTATCGGGAAAAAGAGGTGAAAAGCAGAATCCAGTACCAGCTGAAGCAGAATGATTAGGACCATATCCAGCCTCATTTCCCAACGACCAACAAATAATGCACGCATGATTTTTGTCCCTCTCTACCATGCCTATAACACGATCCATCATTGCAGCAGCCCAACTCGGCTCCAGAGTAGGATGCTTCAGATGTCCCGAATAACAAAAACCATGCGTCTCAATATTAGCTTCATCTATCATGTACATGCCAAACAAATCGCACAACTCATACCAACGAGGATGCTGGGGATAATGACTGTTCCTCACAGCATTGATATTGTTTTGCTTCATCAGAACCAAATCCTGTAAGCAGAAGAATAAGAAAATCATAAGCATAATGAATAAAACCATCAAAGTTGCAGTATGGAATTGACAAGCTGAGATATTAGCCAAGTGAAGCGAAGGAGCAAGTAGAACCTTGACCATGCAGGATTCAATGTTTGTCTTTCCAACACGTGGATGATGTTCATGCCTATTCACACCTCTTATTACAACAGGATGGCCATTAACAACTAGTTGTTTGGGGGCTTTTGATACTTGTCGTATGCCAACAAGGCACGATTCACAGTCAACAACAACACCAGATGCATCTTTTAGGACGACAACAAGCGTATACAAATTTGGCTGTTGATGAATGCCAACAAAAAGACAGGGCAATTAATATGCAAGAATATATAGGCATAAGTGACTGACATCTTGTGAAAAAGATCAAATGTCTTAAGCAGAATAAAGGCATTGACAGCAATAAAACTTGATGGAGAGTACAATTCACCAGGAAATTTATTAAAATGAAACAATAAGGTTCTGAGTAAATTTTTTCTCAACATCAAAGAATAATCTTTTAACTTCCTAGCATGAGAACAAAAGCATCAATCTCAAGCCAACTTCTCAGTTTGCACTTTCACATGGATGACCATAAAGAAACCAAACTAGCTTACATCAAATAATAATAATAATAAGAAGATAAATTGCTTCAAAATAGGTAACTCTATAAAGTCATTCCGGGCACAGGCATAGGTTCTTGATGTTTCTTGTAGGAAATTTCTCTCCCTAATGTATTGTTTTCATATAACAACACTACTTTCTGAATGTACATCAAGACGTATTGTGAGAATTTATGCATCAATACCCATCATTTCTCAAACCTTGAAGAACTATAAATTATTAAAACAAATGATATTAAAATGCAAGTGTTTTTCAGGTTTCTAAAATCTGACCTAATTCTACATTATTGACAAACTTCTTGTGCTGCTTATCCACTTTTCTTCTTTTAAATTCAGTGTCTTCTTATTCAGGGAAAAATAATTTCAAATAAAGCCACCAAGACATTAGCATCAGTGATCTTATTCTAGTTCAGCTTTCTAAATAGCAAGCCAAATCCCATCTTTTTTCCCTTACAAGATTAGCAGGCCAAAACCCCATTTGACTTGAACGCTATTCTTCATAACAAAGTTCTTGTATTTATTGCCAACCGAAAAAAAATGAAAAGATAGATTTCACTTAATGCTTTGATATTATTAAATATAATGTGATATCTGAATGAGCTGAACTTCCTCACTTGCTCTGCGGACCATAGCCTCGGCATTTCCACTTTTCCCACAAGCATGTGACCATGAAATTGTAGACTTGCACTAGAGGGACTGAGCTTTATATTAGCCACATTAGATGAAAGCAAATCAATGTATCCATCTTGGCTGTACCAGCTTCCAGTGTCATATAATGCAGCTTCTAAGACATAGTTGGCAAGGACACTGTCTTTAGATGTTTCTCGAGAGTTATCTATTTTCACTTCAACCTGAAAAAGGATTACATAAGAGAATCTCTAATGAGTCTGCCAAGTAATTAAATACAGATGAGAACATGACAACTTGAAGATGTAGCAGTTACTGACCACACAATTGCTCTAACAAACACCAAATGAGTAAGTCAAGTGGTTGGAGCTAGCATTGTGCTTACGCCATTTATCAATTATGCTTGAGAACAATTTAAAAAATCAAAATGTATAACAAAAATATGAAACAAAATCATTGCCATCCTTAACACCTCTTCAGCCTCTTCTCAATATACATTAAGTATATTCCTGAAAAGAGCTCAATTTAACTAAAACAAAATAGGGTGCCTTGTTGCCTGTGTTTGTTTACCACCCTAAGTTATCACAGTTTTATACCCTCCTACCTAGGTTTCCTTTGATGATTTTTTGATAAGAAAGAGAACAAATTTTATTCTGCAGAAAATGAGGTACAGGAAGGTGCACCAGTAGTCCACATATTTTCATCTTATTACATCAGTGGATGGTAGAATTGCCTCTACCTAATATTTTAAGGTCCAGACTACCAAATTTGCACCTACAAAATAGAAACAAATGTACAAGAATCCTTTGACGTGAGCAATCATGGCAGCTGCTCAAAAGCTATAAATATTTTTGCCACTTGGCAAGCTCAGCACTTGGGTTTTCCCACAAACCTATTTGCAGCCTGCTTGACAGTGCCTGTTAAACACCCTAAAAGAACAGACTTTGAATGCTAAACGTTTAGATAAACAAACAGACTCTGCCTCTTAAATGACCATTACTGATCCAAGTTGATTATAAACTCTTCAATTAAATGAGAAGATGAAGACAATTTGACCAAAGTAGAAACATAACAGAGCCATAAAAAGTACTCACAAAAGATAAACAAGATAAGAAAACCATTGGAAGCACAAAATAAGTCAATTTTGTAATGTCACATAACATAGAATTTAAGAAGGTACTTAACCACTTAATGAAGTGTACATGCACTAGAGGCAGATAGGAAATGTGTCTTTCAGCATCAAGTATGCTAGAAAGGTTTTGCACCAAAAAGGCAAAGGTTCTCTGCAGATATACCGTTCAGAAACCTAGGGAATGAAGGATAAAACCCACACTAAATCTTTCAACTAGTAATTTGATTAGAAGTGTAACACTGTTGCAACATATAAAAATGGAAGACATGATATCTCAAGTGGAATACAGATGTTTCAAGCAAAACTGTCCAACCAATGGCATATAAAGACAGGAGCCAATGCATTGCAAAATGTAAAATGATAAAAACTTAAATTAGAAACCTTATATATACTTAAGAGTTCACAAAAAACAAAATTAGAAAGAGTATAAGTGGGTATTCTGCAATATTTTCCATCCAAGGGATCAAGACAACTGTTCAACATCAGGTACATGTATCAAATTCCTGATTTCAATACTCCAAAAAAGTGAAAGCTCCACTTATATTGATAAGTCTCTACCTGTACGTCTGCATATGAAAAATCCTCAGCCAGATTTGATTTAAAGAAATAGTCTGCTATGAATACCTGCATTACAATTGGTTTATTTATTTAGTTTGTTATACATGGTCAATGAGTTGCCACCAAACTCACAGGATAAAGAACATTACAAAAATGAAAATAAATATAGTATAATTTAATAGCTCATACAAAGAAATTAGCAACACATTAGAAAATATGGCTCCAACTTAAAAGCGTGGAAACATTCAACTAATTATAATACTTGCATATGGGTAAGGTGTGTTAAATCAGTCTTAAGAGTTTACCAACCTTTCCAGAGGTCTTTTTTACTTGTTAGATGTGCTGTTAGTCAATGAAAGATCTTATGGTATGACTTCCATTCTGGTTATTTGGTCAATCTAGAAAGGCATCAATATCAAGGACATTTGTGGAACAAATACACTTTTTCACAATTAGTCAAAAAAAGTGCAATTGGTTTGATTTGTGTTAATTGTTTTCTGATTTATGGAAGTTAAGGGAGAGAGAATGTGATGGCTAGATCTTTAATCAAAACTCTTTGATAAAAAGAAAAAATGAATGTATCAAGAGAAAAGGATATTTACAATAAGTGAACAAGCCGTCTGTTAACCCCATATATACTGCAAGAATGTAAATTGAAAAAAGAACATCTCTGTATTACAAAAAATAAAAATAGAAGACATCTGCAGAAAAGAATATCTAGCTTGGGAGAACTAAACAAATTCAACAGCAATAGGAAAGCTAGAGCCCTTCTCAAACTACATAAAATCAACCCAAAACTCCTTCCTAATTTACATGAATTAAGAGAAACTAAGTGTCCTGATATTCCTTTGAGAACATACGCAAAGAGAAGAAAGTAAAGCTAGATCTATCCCAGAAAGAATTGAAATCTTTCTCTCTACAAACTGCAACAATATTTTGTTCCTTTCTCACTCTTTTCTCTCTTCTCTTCTTTCTCTATCTATTCTCTCTCTCTCTCTCTCTCTTAATTCTTTTTTTATCACTCTAACTATTCTCACTTCTATCTAAACTCTCTCTCTCTCTCTCAGTTCTTTTCTATATACTTTCCTCCCTTCTTCCCTTTGCTTTCTCTTTGCTCTGCATCATTTCAAAGTAATGTACTAGTATATTTAGATCAAACCAAGTTGCACCATTTGAGAACCAATTTTATTACAAGTATTGTCATTTGGATTGGCATTCTCTCTGTTACTAATCAAGAGTACTGTCATTTACATGATAAGTCTCTGTTAATTAAAATTGTCCTTTGCACATTGTTCCAATTTGAAAAGTATTGTTGGGCCTTTACCTCAAGGCTTATGCTTTTCGGTCAAAGTGGTTACACAACATAAAATCCCCCCATTGTATTAATTAAACTATAAAAAAGTTGTGTTATGTATTGTGGTTGTATCTCATCCATGTGCATTGCAAGTGAGGAAGCATGGCCCATGAACTTAAGACTTTAAGTTGAGTGATGACTTTCTTTTTCATGAGAAACTGAAAATTCTATTAAAGATAAAGAACCAGTAGAATAATGTGAAGCAGTTATCCACTAAGAAAGAAAAAAGCCAAGAGAGGGGAAACAAAAACTATATTGCACAATGTATACCCATTCACCAATGGAAAAGGCTGGACCAGCTCTTACAACCTTACCCCAAAACCCCTTGCAGTTGAGATGAATGGAGAAAAAAGTAAAACACTTAGCACACTAGATTTTCAATAAGGTTGATAAGCCTTTTTCAGTCAGCTTAAGCTTTTGCAATTAATGGTTCCTCATTTCAGTAGAATTATTCACCACAAAACAACTAGTAGCAAGTCTCAAGTTTCACCGCCTAAAATATCAAGTACAGAAACACGGATGAAGCATTGATCTAGTATCCAAACTGGCAGATTTGGTTTATGAGTTAGATGATAACCAAAACATACAAACTTAACTTAAAATCCTGCATACATACTTAAAATCCTGCATACATACTGTGAATTTCAATTACTATCAAAAGTTTCAATTTAACTGAAATGAAAAAACAACACTTATTAAGGAGGCTGAAGAGAAAACAAACCTGTGGCTTAGCTAGAAGCAACACATCACGATGAATACCAGACAGCCACCAATGATCTTGATCTTCAAGGTAAGAACCATCACTCCATCTAAAAACTTGAACTGCTAGAACATTTTTCTTGTCTGAACCACATGGATAACAGTAATCCGAGATTTCAAACTCTGCAGGTAACCTACTATCCTGACTGATCAAGTACATTTTAAACAAGTTTGTTAACTCCCTTCGGTCATCAAGGACACCAAGGCATACGTATCATTGCTCTTTGACACAATGCACAGCAGTAAACAATGATGACATGAACATGTCTCTTTGGGACTTAGCACTTCCTTTGTATGTAAACCAAATCAAGGCTTCAAGAAAATTCATGATAAGCAACCTTCAAAATGAAACTCACTAGTATATACTATTTTTCCTTGGATTTACAAGTGTTATCATTTATCAAACAATATATATGTGTGCGCATGCGTGTGTGTGAGCTGTGTATTTATATACTGAATAAATTTAAGAAGACAAACTGTTTCCAAAATATTGAAATCAATATTGTTTCTTCCTTAATACAAAATTTGGGAATTCAGTTTGTGTGGAAAACAACTGAAAAATCAAATTTTTACTCAACCATGGACTGCTGCTTTAGTTTATGTTCTCCACCTCAGAGCGACATTTTAGGCATGATTTATAATCCAGCAAATAATATTTAAGCACTCATTTGTAAAAAATTTAAATCCGTTCACCCACCCCCTTTTATCCATTAATTGCAGGATTCAAGAAAAATTAGTTTCTTGTTCTCTGGTAACTGTATATCAAACAATTGCATAAGTGCTCTCAAGACTGAGGTCACCAGAATTTACATGAATGGGTTAAATGTCAACTAATGTTCACTAAGAAGACTACAGAACTTTCGATGCAACAATACAGTATCAAAAAGAAAATAACTGTCTCCTAGATACACAATAATTACTATAATTCTAAAAAAAGTCAGTGCAAGCATGCAGTAAGTACCTATACCCCACGGGGACTCCATTAATCCATGCACAAAAAGCAGAGTCAACAGCTTCAAATTGCAAGAAAATTCTGCGACCTGCCAAATAGCAATTGATTTATCACATAATTTTAGTATTAGTGATTACAATGAACATATAACTGAAAAATTAAAATAAAAAATTTGTTAGAGAAAATTCACATTTGTAAAACCATCATGCACTTGATACTTATTAACTAAAATGTTAAAAGGTGCCCTATGTAAACAATTCTATTTATTTGATCTTTAGTTCTAAATCCATAGTATCTAATTTAGAAATTAAGATCTACCCTTTTTCCTTTCTTATTTGAAAAAAAGAGAGAGAGAGAAACAAACAAACAAAATAAAAGAAACCTACCCTCTTGCAATATGTATTAGGAGACTGTCATAGCTTCTATCCAATATATATTAATAAGCAAGCATAAATTGAATAACATGAGGAAAAAAACAAGGATCAAGAAGCATTAGCAAACACAATCTAAACTATCAACATACATTAGTAGATCATACCTTGCCATTCTTTAGGAATGTGAAAGTATGTTCTGTAGCAGCCAGTAGGATTATCTGCAGGGACATTGGGAGGATCAAGTGGAAATGGATATACAACATTTGTATAAATCGGGCAATCAAATCCATGCATTTGCCAATTGGAAGGAACTGCTCAAAATAGGAAAAGGATAAGCTTGTGAGACAAATTGCAGAGAATGCTATAAGTATTAACATAAGAATAATTAAAAATTGTTCAAGACAGACATGAAAATAACTAAAGATAGTTCAATACCAAATGACAACAAAGAAAAAACTATTAGTGCCCCTTTCCAGTGTCAGTGATACCAAAACTCAAAATAGCTTAAGAGAGAAGAATATTATCAAAACTACTTTCATCTCATCATGAGTTTGAATCTCTAAATCACAACATTTAGAAGAAGCAATAATTACAAGTATCAGCTTGCACTTACGATAATCTCTTCCAAGAAAAATTCTTAAAAAGTAAAGCTAGAAGGTGTGAAGAAAAAACAAAAAACATATATGCATAGACTGTTTAAATTTTGAACATACAAAATAGTGCAGGAAAAAAAATCACGATGTTCACTAACCATTTATCTCTTCAAAATCTAATATCAGTAAAGAAGATGAACTGCATATCTACACATACAACACAGTTTTCCAGTTAATACAATTTTTCAGTTTCTTACAAAAAAAATAAAATAAAATTCAGGGTTATTATGCATAGTAAACTAAGGTAAGTATGATTCTATGACTTATACAGCTATATAACTTCATGGAACTGTCAGTGGTGCTGCAAATATAACTAAGACACCTAGGTTGGATTAGAAACCTAATTCTAAAGGGTTTAAATGACAGAAAAAGGACTTCAAAAAAGACTAGACAGAAATGTAAATTTGCTAGCTACTCATGAACTGGCTTTGAGTTATTCTTGGTACCAATACTTGGAAATAGTAGGATCTGGCCCCAATGTTCAAAAATGGAGATGGGAGTATTTAGATAAGATCCAGGGAGCAATAGCCCTTAATGAAAAGTAGCAAATCAAGAAGAGAACCTTCAAAAGCCACTCCAGTAGCACTACGTTTTGATCCTTTACTAATTTGTTGACCTCATTCAATTATGTGATCATATAAGATGTATGAATGTCATTGATGGTTAGTACAACCTTTCTGTAACTACCTTTGAAATTAAAACTTTTGGGTTGTGCTATCTACAATGTGAGTAAGAAACTTGAACTAGAAGTACGAAGAACTGTGCAAGTATTTTTATTGAACTACTATTGGTATAATTTGAGTTTTCAACTTTAGAATGAGTTATTGCTTTGCAAGACATGTTCTACAGAAATTCTTGATATTTGACGTTGCTTATAATTTACAATATTTCAGGTATTGTTTCTGCTTTTCTAGGTTCCCAAGCATCCAATTAAGTATGTTTGTCCATTTTTATTTTTTTTTCTTGCAGACTACAAATGTGTAAAGAAACAAGCAAAAAAGAACTTGTCTCTTGTTCTACAAATCATGTGTATCATATGAAATCATAAACCAGAAAGGGTAAAAATTGACTTGGAAGGTCGTATTACTTTATCAGTTAACATTTCCTCCAATTTGGATCTGTTACAATGCAACACGTTGCAAACTGGGAAGAGCTAGAGAGAGAGACTTAACATACAATGCCTTGAAATTAAATTACATGCTTACCAGGTAAAGTTTCCCACTCAGAATCCTGAAATGAACTGTCATAAAACTTCATAGGAATATTGGCAGGACCAGAAGCCAGGAAAAATTTCCAGTAGCCAGATAATGACTTAACGAAAGGCAAGCCTTTGACCCAAAAGGCAGCACAGTCGAGAGCTCCAAGAACAGCATCATCATCCCAAACAGCAGAGTTGGACGAGGAAAGATCCACTTTATTGCGTTCATACCAGTATCTAAGAGAACCTATCCCACAGAACCCAATGTCAAATTTTCATGAAAGAAGAGATATAAGCGTCAACATATCTGACAGCTAGTCAACAGCAATAACGAAACAAGAAACTTGACACCCAGTTGAACCCTACAACATGAATTAAGAACCGAATTCGCTTAGAATTGAACCCCGTTAGCAAAATCAACAGGCAATTCAATTCAGTTTGATGATCGAACCAATCAGATCATGTCCAAATATAACAGTAAAAACAAACCCATTTGATAAAACTTAAAGTTGAAGGAAAAAAACAGCCAAATAAATAGGATTAAATGGAAAAGTGAAAGGTGGGTTGGTTACCTTCAATAGAATCATGGCAACGGAATGTGACATGAGGGTCTCTCTTTCTCCACTTGATGAAGGACTGATCTTCCCAAACTTTATACCCATTCGCATTTTCTAAGGATAACACAAGTGCTTGCCCAACCAAAGAAACCATTTCCACTTTCTAGCGTTAACGATATACGTACGTACGTTTAACTATGAATAAAATAGTGACTGAGGAATGGATTGTTCTCTGACTCTCAGAGGGAGAGAGAGCAAACACCTTCGACAGAAACTTGTTTTCTTTCTTGAGGGTGTTTAATTTCTATTTTAAGCAGAACATATGCACAATTTGTGTAATTTTAAAGGACACTCAAATTTTTTTTAAAAAAAAAAAAATCTGTTCTATTCATGGGGAATGGATCAGACTGAGTGAGTGAACTGATCCATCAAATCAATTCTTGGAATTACTATACTTGGCAGATTTCATTTGCATAGATAGACAAACCATTTGGTCGGCACTGGACTAGAGTGGCCGATCATCATTCTCACCGAATTTTCAGAGTAAATAAGACGTGTAACCCAATCCAATTCATTGCGTCTTATTTTCTAACTTGGATAAGGTCAAAGACTAATACCTAACACTAATCATAAACACGCACGTTCACGTGATTCTACAGATTAACACCAACTCTTAGCTTCGACAATGAAACGTTTATTAATTGTTTGAAATGAATATTTAAATTACACACACACACCTATAATTCAACATTCGACATTCCGAAGAGGTTTGACAAAGTCCGAGTCTGTCGCGAGCTCACGTTAGACTAACATCTTAAGGCCAGTGGGGGGCTGGGTCAGTCCAAACCCCGTCGCGAGCTCAGGTCAAGCTAGCATCTTAAGGCGAGGGTTGGAAGGGAGCCCAACCTAATCCGGTAATCTGTATGAATCTTAATTTGACACGTCGAACCGAACCGAGCCGTTAGACACCTTTACGTATATCCAATTGGATATTGGAGAAGAAGGGAAACTTCTTTAACATCCTCCTAGCAAATTGTCTGCAGCAAGAAAAGCAACATTAAAAGGACAAAAAACAAAAGAAAAATCTGATTTCTGATCATTCCCATTATCAACAGAATTTGCAGAACACACATATTCATAGAAATCTATAGCAACACAAACGCCCTGCGTCTCGTTGGTTGTTTTGTTCTGATACTAGGGTATTTGAAATTTCAATGGACTTAATTAATTCCTGGGGTGGGAAAAGATGATCAATAATTGAGACAACCAAATACAGCATCATTCATTTAAGCCATTCGATTAGCTACAATGTATGAACAAAACTTGAAAACTTTTGTGGATGTTAGACCGCTATGAACATGAACAATATATGCATATATGAACTGCACCGCGCATGGAAAAACCTGGCAGCCCATACCCTATTTCAAATTTCTTCAGAGAGCAAATTCTCAGACAGATATGAGATGACATCTGCTTGCTTTCTATATACAAATAAAAATTGAAGATAACAAAAAGGTTAGTATCCAAGTAAAACTCTTCGAGAGAGAAACAGGTTTGTCTACTGCCTAGTCTTGGTCCCTATTTTCTTCTGGAACTGGAGGAAAACTATGCTCCCGGTTTCCCCCCAAGCGAGGTTTTCTGAAATACTTTGCTATGAATTCATCAACAAGACTTGGATACTTTCCTCTAATGAAGCTTTCCAAACATTTGCGATATGAGAAGTCTTGTTTGCTGCCATCGCTTGAGACAACATAGAAACACCTGCTACCCTGGAAACTGCCGTGCTTGTCAACCTGTCATATCAAAATCCCAAGGTTAAGAATTGGAAATACACAAAAAGTCTTTGAATACATAAATTGTTTGCGAAAATCATTGACGAAATTTTCCTATCAGATTGGAAAGCTACTGTTGGCAACAAAGAAAACAACCTTACAATAGAAAAGTGAACAAGCACCTACTGCAAGTTTATCAAGTCCCTACTGGAGGTCTAACTATTTAAGATCTACTCTTGCTTCATGTCCAGAAGCTATGAGCATTCTCATTGAGAAGCCTAAATTGAAGTTCGCAAAGAATATATGCTATTCCACCAGTCTCAAATTAGGATTTCCAGCAGTAGTAGGAAAATCACTAACAGTGTTTTGGTTTTGCACCAGAACAAGGACCGAAAAAATTAGCTCTCCAAACTTGGTTGAGTCCAAAATTTCTTGACCTCAGCAAAATGTTCAGCTGGTACAATCAACGTCTGTCTGTTATAACAAACAATAAGAACCTTGCAGGTGAAGAGCTTGAGATTTTCTTTTTCTAGGTTACAACACAGCCCGTCCCATGCACAAACACATAAAATAAATTCCCCATCCAAGGTTGGGGAAGGGGGACTTTATCCTTTAACCTCTTGCCTCCTCAGCAAGATGCCAAACTAACTGGGCTATCCCCTTGGGGCTTGAGATAGAGGATAGAAACTTATCACACATTCTTTATCCAGAAAAAAGGTCCAACTCAGATTTCATTTGAAATAAAAACCACCTGGTATCAAAAGGTTAGTCCACCATACCATGAAATGATCAATGCCAGCACCCATTTTCACCGCTTTATCTGGATGGTAATTAAAGACATTGTCTGATATGAAAGAATGATCGTCAGCTGATAACGGATCCCCATCATTGTACCTTCACACAAATTTTCAAATGATGAAATTTAGTAAGTGGACCGCACTGCAGAATGCAAGACAAATATTGAAGGCAATATAGAATTTATGCAGAACATGAGACAAAAAGAAAGGAAGCAAACAGAAATAAGAAGAGCATTATAACACACCCCAATATTGGAAAGGAAGGGAAAGATAGAAAGGCAAAGTGATCAAAATTCCCCAACATGCAAGCCTAAATACCAAGGTATTTTTATAGAAGTTAATTCTAAGTTCATAAGCTACTATTACTAACTGTTACCTTGGTGCCACCTAAACCAAAACTGTTAAGGCCACATTAAACAGCATAGGTCTTATGGACTGTCAAAGCAGCTTCAAGATGTTACTACCTTGGTAGTGGCCCACATCAAAATAATAAAATTTGATTTGTAATGTAATACTAGCCTATGTTAATAAAAGAAGATAAAAAGTACAAGAATGCGTGCATAACTTAAAAACCTACCCAGACTGATGCATTATTTTTCTGATAGACCGCATAATTGGCTCAATGTCAGAGAGAATATCTTGTTCTTCAGAAGTGAACATGTCTAACCGCTGTCGTGTCACTGTATACATTCCCCTCACAATAGAATTGTCATTCACCATCCCAGGTGACCTAGGAGGGCGATTCTTCTTACCTTTCCACTCCCCTGAATTTGAAGGCCAACCCTGTGAACCTTCGAAACGGTTTTTCTTGAAAGGTTCTCTTCTCGACTGTCCCCACAGATGATTTTCACTCTCATTGCCACCTGTATCATTTGGCAGATCCCAACCACTTAAACTTGCTGCCAGACGTGACTCATTCTCAGAGGACTTCTGTTGCCCCCAGGAATTATCATCATTATCCCTGGTATCTGGTACACCCCATGCACCAGAACTTGGCTGTTTTGTTTCAATCTCGGCTGTGTTTGGCTGACCACAAGAATGATTAATAACAGGTGAACCTACATGTTGCACAGCCTGTGTCGGTTGTTCATCCATGTCATCACAAGTATTTGATTTGGGCAAATCCCCCCAGGCTTTTGAAGAAATGACTTCTTGAGACCCCCAAACTGATGACGATTTTGCTGCAGCAGATCCAACATCATCAAGTTTATCTTGAGCCTTTATTTGCCAAGAAGCAGTGGTATCCCAGCCAGATTTCTCTTCTACACCCCTTCTCCTCCAAGCAGCAGCAGCATTGGCATTGTCTTTCCCCTCCCAGTCACTGGATTTGGCACAATCCTCTGGAGATTTTGTAGAGTGACCTTCTGACCCCCAACCTGACAGTGGCTTTGCAACCAGCATCCCTACTTTTTCTAATTTATTATCAGTTCCTTTCCCCCAAGCAGTTTCTCTCCCCCATCCTGTTGATGGCTTTGTAACAGGAGTCCCTACTTTTTCCAATTTGTCATCCAAACCTTTCTCCCATGCAATTTCTGTTCCCCATCCCAATGATGGCTTTACAACAGGAGTCCCTGCTTTTTCCAAATTATCATCGGAGCCTTTCCCCAAAGCAGTTTCCGTCCTCCATCCTGTTGATGGCTTTGCGACAGGAGTCCCCACTTTTTCCAATTGATCCTCGGAGCCTTTCCCCCAAGCAGTTTCTGTCCCCCATTCAGCTGGTGGCTTTACAACAGGAGTCCCCACTTTTTCCAGTTGATCATCAGAGCCTTTCCTCCAAGCAGTTTCTGTCTCCCATCCCAAAGATCGCTTTGTGACAGAAGTTCCCACTTTTTCCAAATTATCATTAGAGTCTTTTCCCCAGGCAGTTTCTGTCCCCCATCCTGTCGATGGCTTTGTGACAGGAGTCCCCACTTTTTCCAATTCATCAGAGCCTTTGCTCCAAGAAGATTGTGTTCCCCATCCTGTTGATGCCTTTGCAATACGAGTCCCCACTTCTTCCAACTTATTATTGGAGCCTTTCCCCCACGCAGCCTCAGAATCCCAGTTGCACCAAGTATCTGACTCACGGCAGGAATCATTGTTTGAAATAGAGACATTTTCCCAGTTTTCATTTTCTTGCTTATTTTCTAACCACTTATGGTCTTCCACACAGTCCTCAAAGATTGACTTGCCAGAACTAAAGTTATGCTCTGGGGACAGGCTCCAATCCATGTCATCTTCCAACTCATCAACTTCTTCACCAAGACAACCGGTATCTGATTGCTCGACACCAGCACTACTTCTCACGGTGTGAAGGAAGTTATAAACATCTATTCCATCCTCTTGACTTAATCCTGCCTGGAAAAGAAAAACAATAACATTAAAATAAAGTTTCTGGAAAATTTAAATTATTTGGATAAATGCCTTAAGCACATAAAGTTCTTATGTAAATAGAAAACTGATACGGTTTAATGTATCTGAAATCTTAGAAAAGATTTTACTCCAAGCACCGTTGGTCCAAAATTTCTGTGAGATAGAAAATCTGGAAAAAACCTTACAACAATAGCTTTAGCAAATTCTGGAAAAACATTGATATTTTCTGCTGTAAAACTCTGATTTTATTCACTACATGTAATCCTCTTTTATGGTACTAGATTACAACTGCCTTTAATGTTTTCTATGATGCTCACAACTTTTGGTTTTTCTAGAATTCTTTTGCATCAGGTTACGCATAACAAGATTGACTTTTGACTCTCATTAATTACTACTAAATTAGCTATTGATGCTTGCATCGGAAGTATAAACACACATTTTTTGTGTCCCAAAGGATATCAAATCTTGATCCTGTACCAACAGCCACATGTTTGCCCCAGGAGCAAGCTGCTACAACACTTGATAAGTTATCAGTATGACATTTCTCAGCAGCTTTCTCAAAACATTTCCTTGGCGTCTGTACAACCATAACACAATGAGATATTAGTTCAGAAAGAAATTACAATATTTCTTAGATGTAGATACAAAAATGATTTGTCTGAGCAACTAATCACATACAAACAATGTTGCTTCTGTGAATGGAGCTTGGACATTTAATGAACGAGATAGTGCTTTGTAACCACCAGAATTGAAGCCAACCAAATTCCCAGCACATGTCATACTGTTTGCCAAGAGAATGAGATGTTCTTTGCGAATACCTTTCGCTACCATAGTCACCGAAGCTGAGAGGCGCTGCAAAATTAGCCACAAAGTTAAGCCCATATTAGAGCCATAGGAAAACTGGAAAAATAAATAAGTTCTGCATCTATATAGCAGTCATAGTCAGGTTTTCAATCATTCAAATATATGAAAATTCACAGGATGTCAATTAAGTTGTGGTAAACTATTCAGAAAAAGACAAACAATACATGCAGCTAAAAGGAAAAATTTAGAAGTTTGGTAAAAAGATGTGGAAGAAGAAAAAAATATCTTGAAAAAGTTACATGACAGAATTCACTGGAAGTAGATTTAAAAAGAAAGAAAGAAAGAAATTTAACAAAAAGCTAAAGAAACAAGAAACCCAGCTGAAACAAGAAAATCACTGAGGTGAAAAAAGAAAAAAAAAACACATTGTATGCCCATGCACAACAAAAAGCTTACACATGGAATGTTGAATGAGTGCAACCATAATGTTCCAAATCATCCACTGTTAATCCCTCTATCTATGTATGAATTTGCTGTGCATAATGTATGTTGATTTGTTTTGCAAAACCATGGCCTCTCAAAGGATTTAATTAGCTAGCAGTTTTTTTTTTTTTTTAATAATATACAAAGAAACTTACAATAAAAAGATGGGATATACAAAGGACAGCTTCAGCAGAATGGTGGGCAACCAAGAAAAAATTACTCAATAATTACTAGGAAAGTAGTCAAGGCACAATAGAAAGGATGTCCAGAAGGAATAAAAAACATGAGCACACTGAGTACAAATTCAAAGGATGTCCAGAAGGAATAAAAAACATGAGCACACTGAGTACAAATTCTCTACAAGAGGATGCAAGGAGGCATGATCATATTGGGCAAGTATAAAGAAAATCATTACTTGGAAGATAATAGCATGATCAATTGAAAGTACATAAAGGAGGCATAAAACGAGAAATTAATGGAGAATATAAAAAGCTGGGCAGAGAAATGGCTTTTGAGGTACTAATGAAGAGGAACAAGACTGCACTACCAAACCTCAATAATAGTGGCAAACAACATACATTCTAAATACCAACGATGCACTAGCAACAGATGTTAAATCTTCAAACTGACAGGACTGTCACTAAAACTAATTTAAGAATGCAGGACTCTGCAATGGAAATGGTACACATCTGACAATACATGCACAAACATGAGAGCAAGGGATAGTGGGAAGAAGAGAAAGAGGAACTTCCTTGATACCTGAACTGCTTGCTCAAAAGCACAAGAAACCCCCAGCAGTTCCTGAACTTGTTTAATTGCATATGGTACAGAACGTCTGGTGTCAATTAAGTGAAATACAGGAAGACATGAGTCCAAGACAATCCTCCAAGCATCACCACTTTGCTTAACAACTGATTTCTCAAGAACAACATCCAGGGCCAATTCACCCTTCTGAGACTTGCTAGGATTTCTAATCCATGTTGTTGTGTTCGGACTGATCCAGATAATATTTGTTGAGCAAATCCGAGGGTCACCTGTCCATTAAAGCGACAAAATCTAGCAACATCAAATTGTTGACACATGATCATATCTTTATTGTGTCATTGATGACAAAGAAGATGGTCCTTCCATATCCAATGATTTTCAATGCAACAACTCAATGTTCCCATTGTAAAACAGAGAAAGTTTAGAGGCATCCAGCAAATTAACTCTCATGAAACAAAATTCTCAGTTCTTTCTAACCTGCCAACACTTTCTGCACAGGAAATTGAAATTAGATATCAAATGCATTTAGTAACTGAAAGTACCTTTGATGATTGTTTTCAACAGAACTGGGTAAATCATGTTGGCAAGAACACCAGAAAGTTTATCTAAATAACTACCACTTGTGCCTTGCAAAAAGAACATCAAACACGGCATGTTGGAACATTCATTTGTACAAGATTGCTGAAAAGAGCAACATTCACTGCCAAAAAAACAAGCAGAAACCAAATGGTAGAAGTTATTTTGAATATTAAAACATGTGATGACTGAAGTGCTAAGTAGAATAAAAGCAAACAAGAGAACAATACATGTTTGTACAAAAGTACTATAACAATCAACAAATCAAAAAATCAACATTTAAACCTGACAGAAATATTCTTGCTAGTTTTATGAGATTTACTATCTCTTTTAAACTTGAAATTTCATATTCTACTGGGTTCCTAGACCACAGACGCATCAATGAACTTCCTGGAGGAAAAAGAAAAGAGAAAGATAGGGATAGAGACTAATTGGGATGCTAAAAGGACAATAAAAGTGAAAGAGAAAGATGAGTCTGAAATATCCAAGTTCTTTGACTTCCACTACTATGGACTCACTGACATCCAAATAAAATCAGACACTTGAAAATACATACCGTGTGGGCTTCTTACAACATATTCTCTTCTTTGATTAATTGCTAAAAAAATTTGATGAGTAGTGGGATTCTTAAAATGTGGGTGATGACTGACAAGTTGGCAACTGTTTTGCACAAATTTAAATTACTAATTAAACTATTATATATTCAACCATTATACATATATATAGCCTTATTCATCCAATACAACCTCAGTAGGAACTGTGAAGCAGCAGAAATGAATTCTTTGCAAATCAATGGATGGTGATTGTCAACAGTTCAGCATTATTGTCTCAAAGCCTATGGAACATCAGAAATCCGGCAACACTTTTGTGTTCCTAAGTAACTAATATATAACTTAGGCCACCAAAGTAAATATCTTCACTTTTCGCATAAACCCGCCTCTTAACTACCAAAGAAGGAATAAATCTACCAATTTATCAAAATAAAATCTACCAAAAAGCTTGCAGCCTCAAATCTTCTTTCATGAGTTCCATCCAATCTCAAAGAGTAAATTGCAACAATAGAAAAATATTACTTGTTATGCTCATACTGAAAACACAATCATAAACTAAGAATACTAACCTGACAGACAAACTTGTACTCTTAAAAAACTGAACACCAATTTTCATCTTTTTCTTCTTGCAGAATGATTTGATAGTCTCTTGGCACTTGGATAGAATCTCATGCATATTGATGTCTAACTCATTCAACAACATCTGTTTGACAAAGTTTCAGTCACTCACAAAAACAAGCATTCTTGCCAACAAAGTTACCCTCTTCTTACCTTGTTGAGATGAATGTGACCAACAAGGCCTGCATCGGTATCAAGATTTTCTGATACAGTTTGTCGTTTCTTGTATCTGTACAGAAGAAACAAAGCTATTAGAACTTTGAGCATTACATCAAGCATAATAAAAAATATCCAGTTAGTTTGCATAGTGAATAAATTTATGAAAATATAAAACATGAACCTAAAAGTTACACACATATATGAAAGGACATTAAAGTGTACACATACCACTTAACAGAATAAACAAAAACATATACATAGAAATAGGAGAAAAAAAAAAAAGAATTGCAAACTGAGAACCATCTGCTGGACCAGCATCATAATGAGAAACTGATAGACAAGTTTGAAAAAGAAACAAAGTATTGCACCCATTTATATATCAAAGCATACATGTGTACATACATATGCCTAGGTGAGAGTGCTGAAGAAGAGAACAAAAGCCAGATAATTATAATGAGAAATCATACTCAATCAAGAACTCGATAGCACTATCTTTAAGACTGACTCTTTTCAACTGATTCTTAACCATGTAAGCAGCACGTTCTCGGCAGTACATTCTCCCACAGCCACAATCATTCAAGTATAAAATTACGCGACGATCAATTGTGTCGTTGTTGAAATTTACTCTACAAAGCAGTATTTCCTGAAAAGAATAAACATGTTAACTAAGGAAATATTTATTGCATCTGCAATGGTATAAGAGAATAAAATTTAGTGTAGAATGCATGACAGTTTCATTTTCAATAGAAGACTAACACTTACCTTCATCAGCTCCCATGAGGAATTGCTACTAGGAGTAGAATCAAGAACAGCCTTATAAGCAGGATTTGACATGGCAGTTGCAGCTAGCACACCAACAGGCTCACCAGCAGGGAATAAACTAGGAGACTTTCTTCCAGCATTCACCCCATATTCAAATTGGATGATAGAATTGCTACAAACATTTCTAACAGTGCCATCATAACAAACAACAACATCGCGAAGAACAGCCATTAAATTCTTAAATAAGGTTCCTGGTTCAGACAATCCCCTAGACGAGCGGACGATGACTTCTCGAGTAGAAATTGAATGAACCATCTCCTCATATGCATCTAAACCATGAAAAAAACAGCCCTTAATCAATCCGTATTTTGCAGAAGGGTAATTTACATCCATAGGATATTTTCTGTTAAAATGAGAAGCAACATCCTCAACGAGGGTCTTTGAATAGAATTTTCCCTTGTCCGATAGCTGCAGGCCTAAGAAACCAGCCTGCTGCACTACCTTGGTGACAGCCGAATCGCTCTTGGAGTCAATCAAATAACCCAGTGTAGATGACTTTAAAATAAGTTTTGCAACCAACATTTTTACACGTCGGATGCAGTTTTCAACTTGCAACTCCACAGGCTCATTTTGTGTAGATCTCAGGTGATAAAGCAATGGACAAATATCTTGAATATCCTTCTGAATATTCAGTAAAGCAGCCTTGGACAAGGAAAAATCCTCCAAACCAACACTAAACCCTTCAACAAACAAATTCTCCATAAGTAGAGGCTGTAAAGAATCAAAGAATTTCAAAACCTCTTCAGGACCCTTCTCGAAGAAAATAGATGTTACAACTTCATTAATCAGAGACGGTGCTATGTCCCTATCAAAATCAACTTTCAACACATCACCTTGCCTAATCAAGCATCTCTCACCACAGCACTCAAAGCAATCAGGCAATACAGACTGCAGAATCTGCAATGCAGTCCACCGAGGGCCAGAGCATTGAGCCTTCAACAAAGCAGGCTGAGGCAAAGGGGACAAGACATACATGGCCAACTGTTGAGAAACTGCTTTGTCCAGCAAATACTTCTTAAACAACACTTTCAGGGACAACAACGAATCAGTGGCCAGTTGCAAATTGAGATTGCCATTATGAGAGCTAAGCAATTGTTTCTCCACTGAGAAAAGCTCAAGAACTTCTGCTTTTGCAGCCAGGGACTGGGGATAGAATAGGTGAATACAATCACCATCAAAATCAGCACTTAGAGGGCCACAGATGAGAGGATTAATCTTCACGGTGTGATCATCATGAACGTAAACAGAGAGTGCCTGCAGTGAATGTTTGTGTGTCGTGGGTGGCCTATTGATAAAAACAGTATCCCCATCCATGATCCTACGATGCACCACTTGACCAGGTCTTAGAAATGTATGGCCCTTGGAACCCTCTCTAAGGGAATATGTGGAAGAGCCATCTCTGTAGGTTAAGCACAACTTGTTATCAACCAGCTCTTGCAGATACCTCATGTTGTGCACATTAACCCTTTCCTCAAATGTAATTCGTTGAGCAATTTCAAATGGTATACCAATTTCATTAACCCTTTTATAAGGATCACCAGTGATCACACTGCGGGAAGAGAATCCTGATCCTTTTCTGATAAATAATGTCCTCATTTTTTCAAGCCATGCTTTTGTTGAGGAATTAGAATCTTGGCTAATCCCATATCGCGCATCAACATCGCGGGATGCTTTTGCAGTACCCCTAACTTCCAGATATTGACGAACTGCTAACTGCAAATCATTAGCTTCAACTTCCTGAGATTCAAAGTTTGGTGTTCCAGACCTTGAACTATTAATTATCTCAACTTGCTTCAGAACTTTTTTAAGCATCGATAGTGACAGATCCTGGGGCACAAGATGGAATTAAAATACATCCTCAGGTTAACTGAGAACACAACTTGCAACAAAACAAGCTGATTTGTTCATAATTAGCTTACCGAAGACATGATGCTAACACCATCAGAAATGTCAGGCACAGACAAACAGTTTGGAGGGACAGGAAAATATTCCACAATATATCCATCTTGAGGGAAATACCCTTTCCCAGCCAGCCTTTTTCTAGTCTCCTCGGGAATTCTTTTGAGCATTTCCTTCACCTTTTAGTTATTGTGGACCCCCCACCACCCCAAAATAATAATAATAATAATTAATTAATCAAAAAAAAGTAGTTGAACTAAATGTGTATGAAGAAGCAGTTTATCTCTTAGCAAAACTACAAAAGTGAACAGATAATACAATAAATGAATACAGCCTTGCACCAAAATACTTTCTGAAATATAACTGATTTGCATGACAATAATTCATTTCTAAAGTTTGAAAACTCCATAACATAAGTTATTTTCTGAAATCTGCATTAGCTAACAGATAATACAATTGATGGTATTAGCTACTCCTCACAGGCGATATCCAATAAGTGAAACTTTACAGTCCATGACAAGTCAACAACAAAATGGCCACACTGCTGAAATATTTGACTACAGAATCTGAATATGCACACTGTCTTAAACATAAGAAATACATGCACAAGTGCATTCCAGAACACAAAGAAGTATAAGAAATGTATGACTGAACATAGAACAATAACGTCAGATGCACAAGGGCCATAAATACAAAAAATAGAAAAACAAGAGAAATTGTTCAACTAATATATGATGATTCCCGGGAAAAAAAAAAATTAATCCTCAAAATTCATCATCACACCAAAGATCAAACATAAGCATGTGACCGATAGATGCCAAACCTCACTAGGAAGTAGAGTTCGAGTTAAGCTATCGCCATAACGGAAACCATATCTTTCTAAGAAATTCCAAAAGCCGCTGGACAGTCTAAACTTTGACGGAAGCTTCAATTCCAAGTAGCAAGCACCATCTGTTGTTTTCACCTCTACAATAGAAACCTGTGAAGCTTCCTACAAGAATGTGGGGAGAAAGTTTAAATAGAAACTTAAATCTTGTAGCACAAAATACAAAGAAATGATAATATGGAAAATTCTTCCGAATATGTGAAAATTAGAGCTGCAAGTAGCTCTAACTCTTGCCCAATTTTATAAGAAAAAATAACACTAGCAGAAAGGCTGGTATTAATATAAGGCTAAAGGCAATTTCATGATAATCATGAACTAAACTGACTAATTTTATAAGTGTAAGAATTGACACATCTATGATAGTTGTCCTTGCATTTGTCTCCAGCACTTAATCCAAGAGAGTAACATCCATACATGGTGAACAATGTAGAGAAAGAGCCAAGAGATCACAAAATGCTTCCGGATGTCCAAAATCTGTTATATCATCCTTCAGCACTTCCCATTGTTGGTTAAGAGAAAAATAGGACATTTACAATTAACATATTTGTGTCAAAAATTGGCTCAGGTCTCTTGGAATTCTAACATGCATAAACCAATAAGGCCAAACTGAACTGTACATGTAAGATATAGACTTTTTATGGGAACTCACTTAAAGGTATACAAGCCTAGGAATGTCTAAGCAAACCCAACTCTAATTAAATTCCCATCACCTATTTTACAAGCAATATCTTCAGAAAATCCTCCATAACATACAGTGCTCCTTCAACTGATAGATAATTTTTCTGAGGGTAGAAAAAGAAACTATTGGAGAGCAAATTTTTAAGGGACTTGAACATCAAAAAATGTCATTGGAAGATTCTTTGCAAAGTCTAACAGAAATCTAGTATCACTGTCATTTCTTTCTTTTCATAATTTAAAACTCCCACACTCTTAAATGAAAGAACCACAAATAAAAAATACTGAGACAGTAAGCACATGCGACATGGTCTATAAGTAGTCTCTCTAACGGTTGGTTTTGCCTCCAGTGTAACCATTCCCAATTCATGCATTAAGACCGTTTTAGGATGGTGATCATGTCATGAAACAATGAAGAACGGCTTTAGTCCTTTTACATTCCATTTTCACATCAAAGCACATTCAAATATTTCCCTACTCTATATGACATGATAAACTCTGATATTCCCAACCCTCCAATCCCTTAAAATATGAACTCTTATCTTGAATAGCTATAAGAGCTGGCTCGTCATCTTTCCAGAAAAGTATGGAATAAATTAGAAGGGAGTCTCGTTATTGGAGCTCATTTAATGTAATTTGAATCTGTATATTCAAACTAGCATCTTAAAAGATGAGGTAAAAAAAAAACAAGTGTCCTTACATCAACTAATTCTAACACACAAGAGCATTGCAATATATGTGCAGCTAACTCTATTTTCTTTATTTCTATTAGTTATTCATAGTTCTTCACGGAGAGAAACAGAGGAGGGGAGCCAGAAAAAAACTTATTTACAAACACTTTAAATACACAGAGGTAGAATATATTTACTACTAAAAACACCTAAACATAATGCAGGTAGATCAACTAAGAAAAGAGTTCTATTTTTCTATACCTCACAGCATGAAGATAACAATCTTTGGGCCACACCATCGTTCTTGATCTGAAACTGAAAGACATTCGAGCAATTGAAGTACAACCACATAATAGCACAGCAAAAAGAAACTGGACCACAAACATTAACAAAAGTATGATTTTCACATGAAAGAGATTAGAAATATAAAACAAATAATTGCAGTCTCAAAAATAGTGTGAGTGCATTATGCATAAGAAGTTTCAACATTTCTCATCCCACAAAGCTAATATAACTGATGAATTTCATTAGGCATAACAAACATATGCACAGTATATAAATAAGCATGCTGCTCAATCAACATGATGCAACAATCGCAATAACTACAAAAGATAGGGGAGAATAAGTTTAATTTAGTTATTAATTACAAGAGTTTCATCCTAATTTCTCTAGGTGTTTTAGAAGCATGCCTTGAAGGTATCAAGGTTAGGCATGGGGGATTTATATGCTTCACCTTAGCTCATTGAAAATAAAATACCTAATTTACGGTACAGTTTTTGAAATATATGCTCCAGACATTTTAAAAACACAAATAAATAAATCCTTTTATATTCCTCAACCAACATAAAAAGAGGCCGAAGGGATATATGGAGCTAAAACTCATTTACCTTGCTGTTCTTCAATTTTAAACACTTCAAGCACACTAAGCTCAACATACGCTTCAATTCACTAATATGGTTAGGATGATATATTGGTATTGGCAATTCAATAAATCCAAAATGACCTGAAAAGGGACAAAATGGACAAAGCTCCACGTTTACTCTTACAATTTAATACCACAATATATATTTCGGATTAGAAACTTGCACCATTTCCATACACAACAACAAGATCAGAGTAAAATCTTACTCACCTTCACATTTACCAGCTTCAGAAGTACCACAAGATTCACATTTACCAAATTCAAGTGGCAAACCAAGGAAGGGATTTGCAAGTTGACTTGGATGAGTAATAGAACAGTCACTGACTGATGCTGTACACTAGAAAAAATATGACATATCATGAAAATTGCAGAATACTCGCTTCAAAACAAAAAACAAGATTTGTGATTTTGGCAATGTCTTCAGTTACTTGGATGCCATTTAAAGTTTAATTAATTCTTACCAAGAATCATGCAATAAGAACAATATATGCTGTTGCTCTTTTTAATAAGAAATGATGAATAATTTATTAGTAGGCAGCAGAAATTTACAAGAAAGTGAACAGGTATCCACAAAATTCAGGACCATCATAAGAAAACAAGGGAACTTTAAGGGGGGAAAAAAGGTTTACTTTAACCGAATAGTTCACAGAAGAGAAACTATTCCAAGATTTTTACAACTTAAGCAAAATCTCCTCCCAATTTAGCTGTTCAGTTAAAAAGAAGTATCTTGAAATTCTCTTGATACAGAAGCTAGTAACTGAACTCTCTACTACAAAAAGTAAATGTCTTCTTTGCCTTTAGCTTCAAAAATTCTACCATTATTCACATGCCAAATCGCCTTGTATCCTTTACAAAAAGCATCTGTAAGCTGCAGGAGTAAAGACCTACAGAAGACTTGAATTGCCAATAGTACCCTGGCTTCCAAAATCTTGCACCACAAACCAATACCAATGATACAGTAAAGGAAGACAAATTGTTGCCTGGTAAATCATAAGGAATATGACCACCATAGTAGTTACGAATACAAGTTCCAGAGCTGTTTTTATATTACCAACTAGTCAAATATTTCATATGGCTACTTAGACTAGTTTTAGCTCCACAGCCATAGCATAAGCTTTAGGGTAAGATTTCCTAACATGTATTAGAGCCAACATTCCTTAATGGCTACCCCATTTGCCATCTTGTCTCACATCAAGGCCACCAATTGGTTAAGTTCTTCTTCGCCAGGCTATCATTCATGTTAGCATATCCCACACTGGTAACTAAAGCATATACTATGGCTACATACACACTAGCGTTTGGCCCTCCACCAAATAATTTCAGCTTTCAGGTGGGAATTCGTAACAGGGAGAGCTTCAGGAATGGATAACATTCTTTAGCGAAAAATAGGGTTCAAGAATTAAAACAATAAAACCATATTATACATGATGCAAGACCCATAACACAATTATAAACAACATAAGCTGAAAAAAAATGCAGAAGACGCATTTCCACTTACAATTTCCTTGTGAGTAGCTAAACCAAATCGGATGCCAACTATTTGCCCGTCTAATATAGTTGATGATGAGTTTTCTTCCATCTCTTTTGACAGTAAACCTTTAAGAAACACTGCACAAAAAACCTAATTAAGAGCCAAACAAACTAAACAAACAACAAACGCAGACGTACTTTGACCCAAACCCATAAAAACAATGGGTGCGGTTCACTCTAAGAGCTCAAGAAAAAAAATATGAACCAAGGAGTTTTAAGGAAATAAAAACTCTGTTTGGTTCCCGAGAAAATGATGAAAAGGAAAGGAAAACAAACCCACCCAGTGACCTGCATTTCACCAAAAACACCTGAACACCACACAACCCATAACTTTGTTTGATACTCTAAACGTTCTTTTGGCAAAAGAGAAAAAAAAAATTAAACCAACCCAGAACAAAATGTCACTACTTCCCCCATTTTCTTCACTTTTCCTTCGCTGCCTCGGCAACCAAACACAAAAGAAACAGAAATGCAAACACAAAGTGAGTGAAAATTTTACCAAATTTCTGCTAACTCTCTTGCCTTCGTCTGGACTTTGACTCTGAGATTGACACCCAAAAAAATTAATTAATTAAATCCAAAAAGAACACACCCAAGAAATGGGTTTTACCACAGCGGCTAGCAAGACGAAAATCAAAACATTGTCACTCAAAATAACTCAGAAAACGAGAGAGACTTGTGATTTTCTTCGTCTCTCGTCTCCTAAGAGAGTTAAAATTTGGACCCTTTGCATGCAAATAAAAATTTTATTAATTTTTATCGTTTTTCTTGCTTGCCGTTTTTAACTTTTTTAAACGGTACAGCCTTATTGGTTCGTTCTTTGGGTTTTGTGGGCTCTGAAATGACTATAATATTCTTACGACTTGTCTGTTTTGCTTTCGTTACATAAGGGTAATACGGGTATGCAAAATGTATCGCTTTTGAAGCCAAAGAGCCGGTGAGGCAGTTACTGGCCGACTTACGGAGACTGACCGTACTACTAACTCGTTCCCTAACTTACATATTAACCATGGTTAAAAAACTAAACATCTGTTGGGCTTGCATGCCTCTGGGCTTGACATGAACATGATTGTTCTTCAAGTATGAAGTTGGGCTCGGGGCCTCACAAATGGGGCAGGAAATACGGGGCATAGGTTATATTATTGAAGCAATAAAACAGACTATGCTTCTGCTCTTACAGTCTTTACGATTTGATCTCTCCAACTGTTGGGAGTCCCTGGCCTCTCTAAAAAATGCCCACGACATTGGAGACCTGTGACTAATGGATTAAGCAGTGGAGGAGTTGGTTAGCTTTCTTGTCTTGGTGGGCACTGCAAATTACAATGCTGAGATATTGCTAGGCATGCATTATTCCATCTTCCAGAAATGTAGAGGAGGAGACCTATGACTGAATAGTGGAACTATTTTTTGCAGGACAAATGTGGCTGACTTTTCCTGCAGCCAGCATGTACAGTGCTTCTAGAATGGCATGCGGATCCTTGTTGCCATTTGAAAGTATACTTACCCAAGTGATAAGAGTGTTTGAAGTGTGTGAATTGAGAGAATGGAACGAATGGAGAAGAGAGCAAAAGGTGTTGGAAAAAAATTGGTGCCAAGAATGTTAATGCACGTCAATCAAAACACACTAAGTAACACTGTCATTGACTATTTATTGCATTTGCATATGCAATTTCGATTGCAAAAGCAAAGTCAGCAGGTAAGCTACAGTCCCAGTTTACTATTCTGCCATGCCACTTGAATGGAATAGAAAGGAAAGGAATAGAACTCACTTTATGGCCGGCCGGCCCTCCTTCTCCTCCCAAAGTTATTGAGAAGAAGAGAAGGTACAATCATTTTCAAAATTAAAAATCATACGCGCGCACACACACACACATATATATA
>CP135555.1:7172480-7186253 GCA_032402905.1 Khaya senegalensis | reverse complement strand
AAATTAATATTTATTTTGTTTTGTGTTCGCTTTGACATTTGATATGTTTATTTGATTGATTGTGTATAATTTTTTTTTTTAATTTTATTATCTTTTTATAAATAAATTAATTATTAACATTAAATCATTCGCAATTATTAAATACGCGAGAAAGTAAATAATTTGAATATTACACACATAATAATTAAACCGAACCAAATAATTTAGTTTGCATGGTTGAATTTGGATATGAAAATTTATTAGTTTGATTGATTTTAAGAAATAAATTAATATTTTTATTTTTAATTTAATTTAAAATCTAACTCAAACCAAACCCTGCACACAATGCCATCCTACGTTTGACATGTTGGTTTGATTTGGTTCTCTTCTCGGTGGAAATTGGACATCTTGCCCAATTCACTGCTACCAAAAGGCCCAAGCAAGGGAGCCCACCCAGCAAGTCTCTCAGACATTTGGGCCATTTCACTGCCACAGCCGCCAGACCAAAGGCTAAAACCAGGAAGCCCTACTTGCTACTTCGCAAGCCCTGAAGATGTTAAAGGGCGGGAAGATATTATTAGGTTTACACACAAAGGGGGGCACAGGATGGACGACACGTGGATGACAGGGCAAGGGGGGCCAACAAAAATACAGCCCTAACATCATTGACGTCGTGGATAAAATAAAATAAATTAATATTTTAAAAAATTAAAAGTCGCCCAAAGAGAAAACAAGAAAGAAGAAGAAGAAGAAGAAGAAGAAGATCCCATTGGAGATCGCACGGAACACTGCGTTGAGCTGGCATTTGGGAGTAATCGGAAATCAGCATCAAATATTTCTTGAGAAGATGCGGAACAAGGAGGAGTCTGGAGGAGCGTCTTGTGAATTTGATGGTTGGGAAAATTTCGGAGACGATGATATTATGCAGCAGCAATCCGATATTCGAGCCGACGAAGCTAACAAGATTCCTTTCGTCGCTGACAAGGTAACAACATAACTAACCCATTATCGTTGTTATTATTTTACTTATTGTAATTTGTTGCATTTTAATCGTTAATTTGGGATATGGGTCTCTGTTTTCGAGGAATTTGTTAAGATTTGCGCCATCGCCATGGATATGATATATTTTCTTATTTATTTTTTGTAGCTATAGAGTGAAACGGCAATGTTGAATTGATGTCCGAACCTATAATGAATGTAAATTATACTTTTTATACTAGGTAGTAACATTTATAATCAGAAATCACACGTGTGATAATTGGTAACTGCTCGGACCGGTAAGGTAGCTAGAACCTGGTTTTGATTGATTGCTGAACTTGAAGGCTTTTACTGCATTTCATTGCACTTTAAATGATCAATTTGTTATATATATTGTAACGTAAAATGTCAGAGCAGGACTCGTCCAAGCATAATATATTTCTGTTTGTGTTTGAGTGATATTTGTTCAGAATTTGTATGTATGTCTTCGTATGCTAATGCGTTCTTGGTGATGACTTCTGATTATTTATAGCTAATGTATTTATCACAGGAGCCTCTCTCTGCATTAGAGGCTGAATACCAGTCAGGCAGCCCAATTCTATTGGAGAAAATAAAGGTTTTTACTTTGTTTGTTTGTATATTTTGTGGGGTCATTGTTGGACATGTTTATGACCCTTTGAAGCTAATTATTGTTCCTTATGCAGGTTCTTGGTGAGCAGTATGCTGCCATTAGACGTACACGAGGCGATGGCAACTGTTTTTTTCGAAGTTTTATGTTCTCCTATCTTGTATGTCCTATAAATCATCATATTGCTTCTATACTTTCTGATTTTTGTTTTTGAGCCCCTTGCTGGAGGCAAGTTAGTATTCCAGGTGAATTAAACTACTACACAAACTGGGTTGCTGAAACAGGAGCACATTTTGGAATCTCAAGATCAAGCAGAAGTAGATCGTATTAAAGCCAAAGTTGAAGAATGTAGAAAAACACTTCAAAGTTTGGGTTATGCAGACTTTACCTTCGAAGACTTTTTTGCGGTAAATCCAGTGTCTGCATCTTTGCTTTTTCAATAATGGGGTCAATTTCCCTGTTTCTGAATGTAATTATTGCTTCTTAGATAACATGATAACATTCTCGTAATGAAAAGTCTCAAGTTTTAGCTACATCAGTAACAGAAGTATCCAATTTGCTTTCAAAAATTTGCAGCTACGTTACTTGTTGATCTTAGTTTGGCAGTTACGCGGGTCACATGGGTCTCCATAGGAAGTGCTCCTCTGATAGTTTATGTGGTTGGGATTAAAGCTTTATTGAGCTCCATTGCACTAAAGTTATTTTTTCTCAGATTTTGTCAAAGGGAAATAAGTAATAAAGTTTATGGTCAAATTTTGAAATTCAAAATACAATCTCATCAATTAGTCATTAACTGTTGAAGTTTATTTTTTTTAAAAGTTTTTTACTATGCAATGGCTTTCATCATGATTGCTTCTAGACAATGGTTACTTGTCTTTCATGCCAATGCTCTGCATCTAATTCCCTCTCAAAATTGTTCAGTTATTTCTTGAGCAGCTGGAAAGTGTTCTTCAAGGAAAAGAATCTTCCATAAGGTATGCACCTTGTGTCCATGATATTGTCATTTATAGTGATAACTTTAAGTACAAAATGATGCTCTTTAATCTGAATATTCAAGTTTCTTTATATTACTATGGAATGTCTGTCAATAGTTTAGAAACAATGTGTAACTTGCACTAAAATTTTGAGTTATCTTCCTGAATGAAAATCAAATGATTCCATTAGCCTGTTCAATTAATATAGTTTTCCCTCTCTATTTCTCCTTTTCCAGTCACGATGAACTTATAATTAGAAGTAGAGATCAGTCAGTATCTGACTATGGTGAGTGAATTATAAACCTGAATGTATCATAATGTATTTCCACTTTTTCTCCTGACAAGATTTGGTTGGTCAGTTGTAATGTTTTTCAGATTTGTTACCTCTGGTGAAATAAGAAGGCGCTCCGATTTTTTTGAACCCTTCGTATTTGGGTTAACAAATGCAACAGTGGAACAGGTGTGTACGATATTCTTAAATTTTATATACATATGAACATTTGCCATCATTCCATTCTTTATAATATTCATGTATAAAGGAGGTATGGAAAGTTAACTAGGTCTTTTAATTGTGCTGTAAAATTCAAAGAGGATCTGAGACATGGAATAATTGACATAAATTCAGCAATTGTCTCTATACATCTGATCTAAAATTTTCATGTTTAGTGTGGTTTATCTAATTCTTGCAATGCTTTACATGCTGTTAGTCATTCTTAATGACTGAAATGTAGATTTAGATCTATGAATTCGTCTCAAATTATCGCTTGCAGCCTCTTGGTTCTTGATTTGGATTCTTTCTGTCTCTCTCTCACATGTTATAATCTGATTTGTTATAGTTCTGCAAGTCATCAGTGGAACCAATGGGTGAAGAGAGTGACCATGTGCACATTACTGCCCTTTCAGATGCATTAGGTGTGCCAATCCGTGTTGTATACCTTGACCGCAGCTCATGTGATTCTGGTGGTGCCAGTGTTAATCATCATGATTTCATTCCTGCTTCTGGTGATCTTCCAAATGCTACAAGTGGTAGCACTGAAACCATCAGTCCTTTTATTACTTTGCTGTATCGTCCGGGCCACTATGACATTCTTTACCCAAAATGATGCCCATTTTGGTTCCTGTAAGTCTTTCTTCTTTCTTTGAGGACACAATAAAATGGTGCTCTACATTACTTCATGGAGATGCCAAATGAGCTATTAGGCAGGAAATGTGTTCATTTGTTTTATTCAATAAAATTTCATTCATATTTTGGACTTTAGATTTCCTTTTTCTGTATGAAACAAAGAAAACTGTATCATATAAGCAAAATGAAGGTAGATCTGCCTATCTAACAGATGTCCGCAAAGAAAACAGAAAAAAGAATATTGAAGAAACAATATCATGCTCAAATACATAAAAAAAAAAAAAACCCTATATATGGTCTGCAAGTATATCATCCCTCCCCTAATCCAAAAAGATACCTTTCGATGCAAAATTATCCCAAAACCCTTATAAAGCAGCCCATGTCTTCTCTATCCTTATTGAAGATGCTGTTATTTCTTTCCAACCATAATACTCATAAAACATAATCAGTCATTCTAAACTTTTTGGAGTTGACCTTTCTTTATAACTGACAGTACACCATACCATTGTATGGAAGTGTCTATTGTCATGCCAGAGAAAAGTGAAACGTGTCACTAAATTACTTTACTTCAATGTGCAAGCAGCCCCGTTGCTGTAATTGTAGCCATATTATTGTTAACACACTGGCAATGGCATATTACAAATAGCGGTCTCACCAATGATAGATTTTCTTTGTCTTTGGATGGTTAGGAAGGTTTTTGTTAATTTATTGATTTGTTCTTTTTCCTTTGTGACATTTATTGCAGACCGTTGACAATGGCCTGGCCTGGGAAAGGGACTCTTGAGTTAATCTTGTGTTGGTGGTAAGAAGAGCTAAGCTCATCATTCTTGCAGTAACTTGTGGTTCTAAACTGTAAAATGCTTTGACATGTCTGGGAACATGACTGTACTTGTAGCCTTTTGTTTGGAACTGCTTCAGATAATCATGTCCTCACCTGCTATTCATGTGAAATTGAATTGTTGGAGAAAAAATTGTTGAATCTGCAAAGTCCATACTTGGATTAAAATCTTTATCCTTCTAGGTTGATTGTGAACTTGAATGTTTGATGTTGAAGGATTAGTTTGAGCAAGGCCCTAGGACACCTAGTGCTTGGATTTTAGGTTTAAACTTCTCTGAACAACTACAACATAACAACATTAACAATTCAAGTTCTGGGTTTTGTAAGTAATCGCCTCTTTCATTTATTGGTTTATTTTTTCCTGGGGGCCGGGTGTTAAAAAGCTTTTGCAGCTTCTGGTGCACTTTTGTCTGGTTACTGTTAACCTGATTTTTAATAATATGCATTTTGTGCGTGGAAAATTATTTTAATACTTATGGGATTGAGTAGCGCAGCCTGTTTCAATGAGGGTTTCGAGGATGCATTTTGTTGCGGAAAATTTTTAAAAGTAATCCCTTTTATTTTTTATTTTAATAAATGAGTTATTTTCATAATTCATTTAGTAAATAAGTCAAGTACAAACAAAATTATTTTATAACTAAAATAAAAATTTTAAAAATATTATCAAAAATATAACCAAGAGTTTACTTTCATTCATTCCAAAAAGTGGTATGTTTTGTAATGTTTTAAAGTTTTTGTTTTAAGTTATGGCTATGAGTTATTTTTGTTTAAGTACATTTTTTTTTGGGCTTTTTTGATAAATGAATTATGGAAATGATTAATTTGACAAAAGGAAAAATAAAATTGAATAATTTTAAAAATTTCCCTTTAATTGCTGAATTCAAGTATTCAACCAATGCTAAATATCATCTGAGCTAAAGATCATTGTTACGTTGTTGGTAGAGGCAATAGACAGCTTGAAATTAACAATCGAGGGTTTGCGATGAGGAAGATGTGCAATTTATGACCTTAAAAGAGTGAAATTTTACCCCTTCTGAAAATATGAGCAATAGGACCGAAGACAAATGCTCCATTGCTTAATTCTATCGTGTTAGGTTAATATAAATGATTGTGTTAAACGAGATTAGGGCTTTAGATCATCAAACAGTGTGGAACCTGGATCATGTTACCATCAATCCTGGTTTATTGAATAACATGCGACCGCAAACCTCTCATGTAAAAGCAGAGAGAAGTTGCATCTCATGAATTTCAGGACCATAGGCCAGGAATGAATCTGTTTATATGTGAGCTTTACCCTTGGCCCTCAGATTGCAATAGATTGATCTATTTGTCTATTCACGGAATAAAAATTTCATGATAATTGTAGTGCTAATCAAATTAAAATCATTGCAAACTAGAAATTGAAATAAAAACGGACGAAAACAAAAAGAAGAGCCTGATACTGACATCATCTCGTCACGACTTCAAAATTTCTCATGATCACTAAATAACATTTTTCAACGATCACAAATGGGAGCCATGTCCAACAATCAAAAATACAACAAAACCAAGAAAATAAAATAGCCAATATCATCAGCAGCTAAGCCTCATCAATCATCAAACAGCAAAGAACTCCCGGAGTGGCTCATTTATATCTGTTTTTAAGGTACATTCTCAAGGCCGTCCAAAATTTTGGAGCTCCACCTTATGCGCCTTTACTAACCGTTTTAGGATTGATGTAAATGAAAAGAAAATTATGAAATTAACTGGCCTTTGCCAAGAAACACCGATTTTTTTCAAAGCTTCTAAAAAGCATTAATAGTTTTTTTTTTCTTTCTTTTTGGGGTGGTATTTTATGCACAGTCACCCCAATACAAGACAAGGTTTGGATGATCAGATTGCTGAGTCCTATTAGGTTAGTGCCCACCAAACATCAGTAAACCTGTTCAGTCCGACTCCTTTGCAACACCTGAAGGGGTGTCTCCGCAAGACAAGTCCTCTCCTTTTGGTGGGCTTCCATGATGATTTTCCTCGTGGTTACTGTTACGAGCCTTTCCTGGTCTAGTTCTAACACTAACTCCCATTGGGAATGGCACCTACAATTCAAAATGGTCAATATAAGATTTTCCTTATCTACCTTTCTTCATTGTCATCAACATCATTATCAGTGGCACACAACTTGTGTTCCATTGTGATTTCATACCTGATCACCTGCATTTGGGCCATCAGTATTGAAGAGAATTGGGCGGCATCGCTTATCCTCATTCATCAAGCTTGAATTCTGGAAATGTGCAATGAGAGCAGCTTTTCCTTGTATACGAGCATAAGCAAGTGATGCCACCTTTTCACTGTTGAACTTCTCCCACTTCTTGCCATTGAATGACTACAAGTATTGCAATTTGTCTATGTTTAGTCTCAAATACACATTCTTCTAATCATCTAGGATATTTAACAAAAACAAACCTGATAGAATGGAATGATCTGCCTAGCATCTGTCATGTTGATGAACGCATACCCGACATTGCATTTGTTCTGCAACAAACATAAAGGCCAAATAAATTAAACTTGTATGATTTTCAAATTGCATTAACATAGCAGGTTTAACTTCTTCCTGCAACTCCACTCTTCACCACAAAATTACAGGGATTCTTCTAAACAAAAAGACACTTGCCTTAAAATCAATAGGTAGATATATAAAATCGTATGTTCCTTTGTGACGTTCATCAATTGCAGCCAACAGCATTTTTGAAGTATACCTGCAATTATCACCATGGTAATATCATAATCTTTGTGACCAAAAGCAAAATGACAAGCATGTATGTAAAGGATTCTTCCACTTGCAGCAATACTGTATATAGATGAGCAATAGGTATTTAATGTGATATCAGTAACAATTTGACCGAGTGGTTTTAATCCAATTCCCCCATTATAACACTAACGAAAACGAGTTGCAATTATGTTTGTGATTGCTTTTATGCCATTGGGTTTGGATTTAATGCACATGTCTAGCACACGAGTTGTGTGTCAAAGCTTAAACAGTATGGTTGAACCATTATATACAAGCTTAAGCTTTGAGTTGAGAAGATAATTAACAAAGTCACACCAAATGATGTGGAAGTAATGCTAAATAAAAATAACTAGAAATACCATTTAACTAATTGAATTCTAGTACCAGAAGTGAAAAGAGGAGCTACTTACTTGTTCGGAATATTCTTTATCATGAGTGTTGTTCGGCTGTCTTCCCCTCGCAATATGCGGTCAATATCAAGTTCATATTGTTTCTTGTCAGCCTGAATCACAGCACCTTCATTTCTACGATTTCTACCACGTTCACCTGGAGGATCAAATGAATTCATCATAGGAATCATTTGACATCTGCCAGCAAACATCATAGACCTCTGATGATGGGATTGGAATGCTAAATCCTTTGAGGGAATTGGCATATCCATGCAATTTCCACCAACACGAGGAAAAATGTTTTGAGAAACAAATTCCATGGAGTGCATTGAATTATGAGAAGTTCTCATATTCCCAAGGGATCCTGGATGGAAACCAGAAGCCTCGGGAGACTCTGCTACATAGGCATGCCGCCTTTCCCATAAAGAAAGATCAACCGCAGGTGCTGATCCCACATGGTGATTACCAATTGGTAAAACCATATTCACCATATGAGATGGTGCTCTGGGAACTCCATTCAGTCTTGTTGGCGAATAAGCATTACAAATTCCATTAACAATTGATGGTGAGTTTGGCCACATCATTCCCAGAGGCTGGGGCCGATAGGAGTTACTCCAAGTATACTGATGTCCAGGAAGAGGGCTGCTCCCACTACCACCAGATCCAAAAACTGAGAAAAAGAGAATAAATAATCTATCAACATAGCAAAAACGTTATTTTATGCTGCTCCAAGATTCTCAAACTTTACAATGGTTCAAAATTCAATATGAAGCTAGCAAATTAGGAAGCACATTAGATCACAAGTTAAGTTCAGATGCCACCACATCAAATGGGAAGTATGAGTTTAAAAGGAATTGACTGGTAACTTGATGTTGTTAAAAAACAAAATAGATTATCATATGCAGTACCTTGTTGTCAATGCAACTTGACCCACTAGTAAGACAATATAGGTTAAAAGGACTTCTTAATCAGATAACTACAGTCAAGCATTGAAAATCTATTCATATCTTTCTACAGTTTCATGATAAGAGATGATAGGGCAGTCTGACAAAGTTAGTTGCCATGATTCAAAAGTTGAGTTTACCAATTTTTTATCATCTTTGAATGGTTTTAGTTTTCATAGGATCTTGTAAATACTGTTACAAAACACAGATAAAAACACCTTTACCAAGTGATCCCATTTTACTTACCATCTTCATTGAACCCGATGGAATGCCCTTTTGAGCCAACTCTGCAGCGCTGCCCGTTATCAGTTATTTCTGGTGGTTTAATATTGATACTTGCAGGCATAGGACCCGAAGAATTGCAGTGAAAACCATTATTTAAACCACCATGATACTCTGGAAGTGAATGGGGATGAATACTTGGTGTGCTTCGGATATCAAACTCTAACGGTCCCCGAAAGTGACAAGACTTGGCAAGGCCAGATTGTGCGCCAGCTGATTCCATTCTTGTCAGAGAGGGCAAACTGTTAGGACTTGAACAAATCCCCAGATGAAATGTACATTCCAGAAGTGGAGCTTTTATAGTAGAGCACACACCTGAAACAATATTACCATTGTCTGTGCTGCTAGATGAAGTTGAACCACGTGCAAATGCTCCTGTTAAGAATGCTTGTGAGTTGACAAGTAAATTATTGCTTATGATTTGACACTTTAATGGGGGTGGCATTGAAACAGTACAATCATACCTGGAAATTCACTGGTTGACTTACCAGGAGGGCTATTTTGCTGCAGACAATGGCCAGCATCATCTTGCTCGAACTGTCGAGGAAACTGGTTCTCCAAACTGCATTAAAAGGAAGAGGAATGTCATACAGCAGTAATTAGACAAATAATAGCAACATCACTTAAATATGTAAAAGAATTTAAATATATCAGTCTATTCTCCTTTTAAGTTTTTGCTAATGAAATTTGACAGTCATTTAAGAACTTCAGTCAAGTGAGAATGACTACGTCAAAGGCAAAATATAGAGAAAGCATGCTTCGACAATACCACTGTCTTGCACCCCTGAGAAAGATTGGCTCAAGCTTAATCTGCTTCCCAGCAACATCACTCCTGTTCAATGCTTGAAGAGCGGCCTCTGCAGCTCTAGTATCATAAAATTCAATAAATTTGTGTCGATTTTTGTGAGGGGATTCACGTATCTGTAGCACGGAAGCAAGAATGAATTAGTGCCTCATAATGTTTTAACTCAATTGTAAGACTCAAAACTGAAACACAAGCTTACCTCCTTGATGTCTCCATAGGCACCAAAAATTTGATGAAGTTCATCATTTGAAACAGAAGAATCGAGGTTAAATATCACAAGATTGCCCTGATTTATATCTTTTTCTGAACGGTTGTCCTGATAATAAGGAAACCCAACAAGGCAAAGAATCATACATCAACATTATCCACAACATAGAAACATGGAATAACTGCAAAATTTTTATGATAGAATGCAAACATAACAATGGACTCCTAATCACTGACTTTCTAACAGCAGCAACAAGTAACAGCACAATTATTCATGAAGCTTGCCTTTGGAAGTGAGTAATGAATGTCAAGTTTCCTACGCCTCATCCATTTATTCTGGAGTGCCTTCATTGCACTTCGGGCAGCTCTAATATCATAATAGGAGATCATAGCAAAACCACGATGCTTGCATGCTGTATAAAGAGTGCGAATATCTCCATATTGCTGTCCATTCAAATAATGGAATGATAACAACACAGGTGATCGCTCAATCAAGATAGAAAAGAAAAAACAAACACAAAGCACCAATAAGAACAACACAATAGATAAAGCAGCACAAACCTCAAAAAGGGCCCTTAATTCGGAATCTTCAACACTGCCATTTATGTTTCTCACAAAGAGTGTTCTGGAAGGGTGCTCACCATGCAGGTGTTCCCCACCTATTGCACCATTAGAAAACCCTGTAGAAATTTCAGCTTTCATTTGTGCTGCAGAAGAACCATCATCCCCCAAATCCATCCCTCCAACACTGCTGAAAAAGTCCAGCTCATCCATATCATCTCCACCAGTGGGATGAATAGTGTAGTCAAGCCCATCAGTTACCCCAGAAAACAAGTCTTCGTCATTGGGGAGAAGATTTCCAATGGTTTGAGCCTCAATTTCTTCAAGAGATTCCAAAGGCTCCTCTTCCTCATAATGCGAGACTACAGTATCAACTGAATGGCCATATGAAGCAACGTTTGAAGACAATCTCACTGCACCAAGAAAGTCCACATAAGCAGGATGAGTAATTATGATGTCAGTGAAGTTTGTAACACCTACCATAACTAATGGTTAAAGCGCAAGCTCTAGCACCAACACTAAAATGCTTCTGTTAAGAAGCATCAAAAGGAGAGCAAGACTTACACTTCCTACTAAATAACTCTGATAATGAGCTTGAGAAGAGACTGCTTTCATATTGAGCAGCCATCATGTCAACTTTATCACCTTCTGAAAAGAAAGATGTATGCTGCATGTTCAAACTGGATCTTGTCCCTGGCTCGGGGTCTACAGGTCTGAATAAAGTCACAGACTGATTGGCTACTCTCTCTGCGCCCACTGTATGTCTATCTATGTAAAGATTCACTTTCTGGTCTCGCATTCCGAAAGAAGTCTGACATTCCGCTGGAGTATGCTCTAGCGAAGTCAAAGCAGGTGATGACCCAGTGGCTGTCTGTGACATCATATCAGATTTTACTCTTCGATAAAGGCACAACACTGTAACGAACCGCTACATTTACACCGCAACTATATCAACTCAAACAATCAATTGTAACTGTCTATTAGTTATATCAATAAATATCTATATCCAGACACTTTTTGTGCATGCATCATAAAGTCTTCTCTAGATATAATACATGTTAGAGTCAACAAGCCTCAACTTTACATTGATAATGAAGCACACAAAAATTTTAGTCAAATTAAAATTACTTCAGATAGTCAGCTCTTAACTAGCAGATTTTCAAAAAACAGAGAACTGAAAAGGGAAATACACGGCTATGCATCTTTTCTTCCAAGGATCCCACTTATTTTACTAACCAAAAAACCTTAAGCAAAAGATGATATAATCACTACTTTAGTTGAAGGTTGACAATTGTTCTTTCTTGAGAATGTAAGAAGATAGTAATCATTTACCAAGTATTCCCCCCTTTCAACTCCCCTAACCAACTGAAGCAGCCAACGGTTTCCAGGCAATTCTCCCACAAGGCTCAAATATATGATCAGACACATACATCCAGTCTTTCAACCATACAGAATACATTTGTGTAGTTAGGTGTCAAGTATTTAGGTAATATTGATATATAAATAACCCAAAAAAGAGGTCCAGATCCTCTTTCACCATATAACTTGCAACAGGACCAACAACTCAAATGTCAGAATCCCATCCTTTGGCAACTAAGGCATCACAAACAGCAAATAAATATAAAAAAGCACAAAGACTACCAAGTCCATACTAAAACTCAGAATCAATTCATTAAATGCTATTATTTACGAGAGCATCATGTGCACATCGCATGTGTTTCGACCACTGACCAGATCAAATGGCACAGGGAACCAGAACACAAAACTGTAACTTAGACGATCTTTCTTCAAAGGCAAGCTACAAATTCTCTGTCATTTGGAAACTAAAAAGGATAGGCCTTATATTGCTAAGTGGGCATGGAAATGTAGACTGGCAAGAGAAAGAGGAAAGATTTTAATCGGTTGAAAATAGGAACATATCATTCTACCATATCAGCCTTTCTAGATACACAATGCAGTATGATCTGTTGGTGAAGATTAACTTCAACCTTATCCAACTCAGTAGAAGTAAAAAAATTTATTGTAGAAATTTCCTACAAAAACTAACATGCCATTCAATGTAGCAGGACATACTTCAAAATTACTTCACTTTCAAAAATAAAAGAATGGCCAATGCAATTTTCTTCATTGTTAACCAACAATTAATTTGGTAAGACCAAAAATAGAATTGAATTAAATTAACCAAACCAAAAGAATAAAGACACGAAAATTTGCGAGCACTCAAATGCTAAACAATGTGAAATTACATAAAACCAGATTTTCCCTCCAGGGTGATTGAATTTACAAAACGACACAACTGCACCCGTAAAACGCAACTATATTAGAAAATATTGTAGTAATTTTATAAATTTCAACTACCTGAATCAGCATGAACCTAAGATCTTGCATTTTCTATATCCAATAACGATAATTAAGGGAATAATAAGCATTTAATATTAAGATTATATTTTAGAAAAATCATTAACTCGAACGCTAACATTTAAAAAATAAATTAATTATAAGAGAGAGAGAGAGAGAGATGAATTAGAGATAGACGGACCTTTGATTTAAAGAGCGAACGGAGAAGAATTGATCGAGAGAGAAAACAGAGGCAAGGAGAGGAATTTAAACGAAGGTGGAGGGAGAATTTAAAAAAAAAAAAACACAGATAAAAGAAAATGAATAATGGAATAAATTACGGCTTAAGGCAAGGAAAATTGAATGATGAAGAAACAAGGCAAGGCATCATCTGCGCATCTGTGCCTTGTACGCTCTGCTTTGGTTCTGTTCTGTGCTTCCCTGCATTGCACGTTAACCGCTTCCACCCTCCTTATTGTCTCGTTTCTCCATTTTTATAATGAAAAAATAACAGAAAAAAATAATAATAATTACAAATTTAAACCGAAAACGAAAACGAAAGTCTCCGGCGAGATTTTCTATTCTCGCCAGAGAGGAAAAGGTGGAAGAAAACGGAGAAGGAGGTCACCGTTAAACGGTTAATTGACGACGTCAGGTCGTGATCCGTTGACACAGACGGTGGTCTGAGGAAATAAAGGCAAAGGCAAGTCTTTTTATTTTCTTTGCTGCGGTGATATTTCTCTTGTCTCGGAAAGCCACGCTGGCAATTTTATGAATGCGCAAATGACGAGACTGACCTTGAATAAACAAATGTGTTTTCCAATTTTGTCAAAACTATTTCTGGATTTAGTACAGATAAGTCCTCGTCAAATCCTAATTAAATCTTATCCAACTTTGATTTTCCTCATAATACGCGAAAAATAATGGAATTAAAATCTAAATTGTAAATAATAAAATAAAA
>CP135555.1:7093468-7172258 GCA_032402905.1 Khaya senegalensis | reverse complement strand
AAAATTTTATATTATGCGTAATTTTATTCGTTAAAAGATCTTTAATAATTTAATAGTTAAAATTTATAGAATAATTGGTGTAAAAATATATATTAATTTTATATATTAATTATTAAATTAAAAATATATATTTTAAATGAACATATAATATATATATATATATATAAAGAGGTATGATGAAATATATAAAGGTGGCACTGAAATATTAAGTAACATCAAAGTTGACATGAAAATGGTGATAGTCACAAAGTGCTTACAAAACGGAGAGGTTAGGAAAATATCAAAGTTGGTATGCAATCAAAATCTAACCAATGAATTTATGGTCGGCAAAGCAATTAGAATATCAAGGAATTGTACAAAATTATTGACGTACATATTTTAAAATATGTTAAGTAAAATTTATGTCAAATTTGGAATGATTTTGATACGAACATGTGCATTAAAAATGTATAGAAAGTAATCAAATGGGTATAGAATGATGGAATCGAAATGATCTCAAATGAGAATGTATGTCCATCTTGATATCACCATTTACATTTGGTTTTAAAAATTATATTTATAATTATTATAAATAAAAATTTTGTAAATAATAAAATTTTCATAGAAAAATTTTATTATTATTTTATAGACATAGTTTGTTGCTTGACAGTGAGACAGAGAGAGAGGAGGGGAAAACACGACAGGTCATGGAATCTTGTCCAAACACATGTCAGTTCTGAGATGGTGAATGTGAGGACTTTCGGAAACTGCAACGCTTTTTCTCAGAGTGGGGTAAAAACGTAAGACCACACCCACGAGAATGTAATTAAATCTCCAGGCTGGTGACCAACTCAACCCAGCCTGCTGATCGGACTTGAAGTTACAAAACTACCCCTTTAGCGACAAAAAGTGTCATTGTTCAGATTACGAGGAACATAATAACATAAAATAGTAAGGAAGGATCAGAAACGAATAATTTAATTAAAAGAGAATAAAAAAAGAAAGAATGGTTGGATAAGAACACGTGGGTGCAATCATACATGTTTTGGTAACTGTTTGTACGATCCCTTGTTTGATTGGTCTGATTGGGCAATTGCTTTGTCATCCTACGACAGATTCTCTCTACAAATCCCCGTACAATTGTACCACGTGCTTTAAAGCTCCATATATATATTTTTTGACACACAAAGGGACAAATGGAGCTCAGCCCAATCTCGATCTGCCACGCACTGGGCCAAGGTCTGTTTTTGTGGTCCAATAAGAGTTGATTGCTAAATGTCCCCACCATCATAATTAACTGTCCTTAATTGGATATATTTTAATAGGTTGGCAAATTGATTCGCTTGCCATCTTTTCATGATAATGAATATTTGAATTAAGAAATTATGGTAAAATATTTATGTTTTACAGTAATTATTGTAAAAATATTACCTAATAAATTAGTATAAAATTAAATATTTAAAACGAATTAGTTGATTTTTGTATTTTTTTAAAAAAAAATTGAATTAAATAAGCGAATCTACGAAGAGAGCCGGAAAGCGGCTACTGATATGGTATTTAAGCCATTGTTCCCGCTGCACGCGGCCTTCGAAAGAATACTAGGAATCAGTTCCTTTGTCGTCTTATCTTATAAAATCCCCCGATATTCACGAAGCTTCTTGTGCCAGTTTCCGCAAAAATCTCTCTGGGCGTTACCGTTGCTCGTTTGCTTTCTCTTCCTTGTACTGGTATGATTATTGAAAATTCTTGTGCATTTTGTTCTATAGATTTTCAGTTCAAAAGCATGTAACGCTTAACCTATATGTACATTGGCTTACCGTTGATTTTTATGAATTTTCTTTAAAGGTTTTTGTTATTGTTTATGGTGGAAAACGTTAACATGACCGTAAATTAATTGTTTACCGGGCAACCTTTTGAATGTTTGAGAAGCACAAGATAATGGATAATTGATCGTTGAAAATTGAAGTTTATCGGTCTCCCGTATTGATAATGATAGAATGTCGAACTTGTGAGATTAAAAGTAAAGTCTAACGGGCAACTTAGATTATATAGACAAAAGAAGCATCACTGGTAATATTTAATGTCGTACTCATAACATGAACGTCGTACCGGTAATATTGAATGTCATACTAGTAACATTTAACGATGATAAGACATGGGGCGTCAAACTGGTAATAGAGCTTGACCCTCTTTCTTTTCTTTCTTTGAAAGTCATTATTTTTGTCTCTGTTTTCTTTTCCTGCTTTCAAGAGTGTAGAATATGTTGGATAATATTTACAGATGGTTTTTCAATTCAAATTGAAGGGGAATTCTGTAAATGCAGATTTCAGTGGCGATGCAAGAAAGGTTAGGTCCAGAGATTAAAATTATATCTGATGACAAGAAACCATATCAGGGCAATGATCAGAAGAAGCTATTGGATGCTCCTATAGACCAAGGGCGACGAACAAGTCCAAGGCTTCGTAATATACCTGATTGCAAGAAACCATATTATGGAAGTGGTAAGAAGAAGTTGTTAGAAGCTCCCGAAGATAATACTAGAAAGAAAAATATTAAAGTTGATCACTCAATTCAAATATGCCAAGTTAACATGGCTAGACAATTTGCAGAAGATGAAAGTGGTAGCAGTGATACGAACACGGACTCTGTGTCTGTTGAGAATAGTGAGAATTCAGATGATGATGACTTGAAATGGACAGGTTTTAATAATTCCCTAGTTGACAAATTTGGTAAAAGTACATTTCTGAAGGTGAAAGAGACATTGAGGTTATTCAATTTGCATTGCCTTCGCATTGCTGAGGTAATTTTTATTGACTAGGATCTGTATCTAAATTTAGATCCACACATGAACAAAGATCTCTTCACTGAAGTTGAAATAACTAGGAAATGCTCAATAGTTATTTTTAATAGCTTTATATCTCTCATTTGCTTTAAATGCGTCATGGTAATGTTGTGGATCCAGTGATAATTTTATTCATGGCTGTGTGATATGGTATATAGATGTAGCATTCCTTTCAAAAGCTGGTTATTTTGTTAATTTTGTAACATGAATTTAACTTTGAAGTTGGGTAAGTAAGCAAAATAGATAATTTTTTTGTTTGAGAGAAAAATGTATGACAGTGAAAGGTCAATAATGAGTACTGCTCCTACTGAAGCAGGATCCTAGGGGTGTTGTGGACACTGTCTTACCAACTATTAGTGCTTATCAGTCCAAGACTTTGATTATTACACTAACAACACATATTGCTGGCAATTTGGACCTTTTACCTCTTCATTGTTGTAATTCTTGTAAATGTGGTGCTAGTTGGTTCAACTGGTAAATAGTGATACATGAGGTTTCAAGAACTAACCCAACCTCACCTCATGGCTGGAACGCAGTTTGGTTTACATCTATGTTATGTGTGAAAAAAAAAAAGAGAAAAAATTAAGTTAAAGAATTATGAAAAAGTGCCATTTTTATGCATTTATTTAGATTTGATGTTTTTAATGTTTGAGAAGAATCTAACTAGTTTGCATTGATATCAGTGAGGGGGGCTAATAAATCTTTATATTATTTCAAGGGCAAAAAGGACATATGCACTCCTTGAGCATGGAGAAATTCACTACTTCACCCGTATTGTTTATAAATACCCAATTAGCTCTTCCTTTAGTGACTTTTGTTAGTTTATTGTTGACATTATTGGACTTTAATTTTTCAGATCTACGTGATGGTGTGATAGGTTTTAGCCAATGAACTACGAAGGAGGTAGACATGCTATAATTAGCAGCAGAGGGCATTTATTTAGGTATCTTTGAAATATTGGTGGTGAAGTTGTTAATTCCTTCATAATTAATGGTTGCATATGTCCGTTCTCCTATTTCATGCCTTATGCCTTGGCTCGGAGAGATTGACACTTAAGTGCTTTGGACTTCTAATGATTATGATTGGACTTGAACTCTATGTTATGGAATAAGTATTATGTAATAATGTTTGATGGGATACTTTGTAGATGATTATATGTTTCTTCGATTACTAGTTGCATTAGTGATATATCTTGTGAATGTTTATAGTATATGATATTAGAATTTTGTTGCGCTCCAGTTTTTTCTTTGATATATTGTTTATTAAAAATTGTTGTCACTGTGAAATAGTTATCCTGCAAATTTCTCTTCTTTTTTACCCCAGCATATGTTAGTGAACATTTTTTGTTATTTGATTACAATTTTATGATTATGCATAGGAAAAGAAGAAGAGATGTAGGAAGGTGGAGATAAGTGATCTACAAATTGCAAATGGTCCAAAATGCAAAGTGAGGATCTTGACCTTCAATTTTCTTCTTTTTCGCTATGTTTTGGGCAGTTAGACATATTTCTTGAAGCACACTTATGTTCAATATATGAGTTTTCTTTGAAAATTCTGGTTGTATTTCCTTCTTTACCTTATTGATACACTCCTCTACTGGTTTTGTATATAGCTTATTGCTGTTTTTCATTCAAACTCCTTGTGTGAAGATGAATTGTTTTGGTTTGTATGCCTTTAATCAGTAATAATTGAGCATCATATCCTCGTTGTTGATGATAGGTTACATTTTCTCACATAGTGGGTTGATTTGATTGCCCTTCTTGCCTGCTTTAATGTTTGTTTGGTTGAGGAGAATGGTTGAAATGTCTTGGAAATGCTTTTTCCATCTGAATCAATAACGGGAATAATGAAGATAAGTTTAACAAGGGAGAAGGGAATATGAAAATTTCTCTTGGTACGCTAAATTTCCTTCTCAAAGTTATTTGCATTTGAAGCTAAAAAACGTTAAGTGGATGTTGAAATCCTTTGTCTGTTATGGACTGTGGTTTTGGTTTTTACTCTAACTCTTTAAAAAACATGAGTTGCTCGTGAAGCCTTACTTTGGTATTCTTGACCAATTTGTAACTAAATAATTGTTTTGAAGCTGGGTAGTAGATTCTGATTTTCTTTTATATGAACATTTTTTATTATTCTGATTTATTGCACCTTGTAGGATCTATTTCTTTATTTCATTTACTTAGTATGGTATTTTGAGATTCCATGCAGATCTTGAAGGAAATTGAAATCTTGAACCATGACAAAATGTTTGGTCAGCCACCAGGTTGGTGAATTATGTTGAAGCTGGTTTGGGTGTATAATGATGTTATACTGCCCCTTTGCTTTTGTTACGTTCTTTTAAAATTCATCATAAATGTGTTTTGTCCTGCAAGCATGAAAGCACTTTAGCTAAAGAGGATTTTGGTTCTGGTCTTTTTTACAGGTATTGAAGTTGGGGATCAATTTTTCTCTCACACAGAAATGGAGGCTGTAGGTTTTCGTGGATGCTGGTTGGATGGAGTTGACTACATGAAGAATACTTGGAGCAAATCGGTATTTTATCTACAATTTATTATTTTCTTGACAGTTAAAACATTTATTTAGTTTGTTTCCTGCATTATTTTAGTTTTCTTTATGGTAATTACATTTTGTTATTATTCTCTCTATACAGAAAATTTCCATACCAGTCCAACTTTCAGAGAATCACACCCTAGGTCTACGCAAATCTTTAAGTTCAATCAAGTACATTGATTATGAATGTGAAACAACAAAGGAAATATATATATATATATATTTTAAAACAGACTATTAAATAATCAATCAGCAGTAAAAAATTATGGGTTTTGGTTTTCAAGGCCTGGCTGGTATTGAAAATCTAGTTACAACAGTACATGCAGACCTCCAAATTCATGATGGATGTGCTTGCTCTTTATTTCTCTTCTTTTGCCTAGTCTATAATGGTAAACAAATGGCTTGCATAGGAATTTGTATTTGAAAATGATACCACTTGTTTTTATGCTTAATTAACTTTCTATTTTGTTGTATATCATGATCTTTGAATATCCAAATTGAGGATTCTGAATACTATTAATCTGTTGGAATCTTGTACTAATTCAATGGTTCAATGGAGTGTTGTAGGACGATTACCATGGTTATACCTTCCCGCTTGCAGTGACAATTGTGTTGTCTGGCCAACATGGGGATGATGTTGACAATCTAGAAGTTGTGTATAATTGCCTAGGGGGAAATGATTTGCTTGGAAATAAAACTCATGTTGATGATCAAGTTATGCATCTTGGTAATATGGCTTTAAAGGTGAGTAGTATGGAAAAATGGTTGTAATTCTTTTGACCTGTTTTTCTTTTCTGTTGTTGTTTTATTGCATAGATACTGACATTGTGCTTGATGTGTAATTTGTAAATACAGTATTTTTTCAAAGTTCTTTAAATAGGTTTTCTGAGGATTCTTGTGGGGAGGTGCTGGACTTCTTATGAGATAAAATCTGACTTTGGTGTCTTTAAGGGAATTGTATAAAGTAAATTGGAGACATACCGTATGTCTTCACCAATGCGAAGTGGGATGCCATAGTTTCAATTTTTGGGCTTTGTCTAATGATCTGTGGACTGGTTGCTCACCATCAGTATAACTTTATAACCTTCTTTCCTTTCACAGATAAAATTTTTTTTTGTTTCCTATCAAAACTTAAAAACAAAATAAATGAATAAATAAACACCATTTCACTATCACTTTTGGAAAAGGAAAAGAGAATGGATATTGAATTTTTTGTTCGGTGGAAATCGGGAGCATCCTCCACTTGCTGCTCAATTTGACAGTTAAGCTAGCTTTAACTAAGGAAAAAAGGTTCTTGGAGAAAGCTTAGTTGAAGTCCAGTCAATGGAAACAATGACCTGTAGTAAACAATTTTTTTTCGCTTATATTTGTAAATTGTAAATGTATGAGTGTTGTTGTCCCATAAATCTATTCAATTTTAAGTAAAATTTGTTTATACCATTATTGGTTTGATATAGTTTATAACCCCAACATAGATGTTATACAAAGTTCTCATTCTGCTTCATTATTAAACTGTAGATGGTACTTTTTCGTTGAGTAATGAACTAAAACAATTTTCGAATTACAAAGTCCGTTCTCTATGATAGTGTATTTTTGGGTGCCTGGTGTGACAACTTTTTTTTTTTTTTTTTCCCTGTTTTGACATATTAGGTGGTTCTCCACCATGGTGGAATGAAAAAATAATTTTTTTACTGTTTTATTTTCTATTGCAGCATAATGTGGAGTACCATGTACCAGTTAGAGTGATTCATGGACAGGAATCTGCTCATGCTTATACCGGCAAAGTTTACACATATGAAGGCTTATATAGGGTGGAAAATCCTTTCATATAAATGTGCTCTGTTATCAAGAATTTTGTTTTACGTCATAAAAGAGAAATTACTTTGTCTTTATTGACATGCACAATTTCTAGTTAATCGTGCTTAAGGCTTTCCAAAAGTATTTATCAGTAACATGGATGGATAAGATACATAATTTTCTATACTCGCCATTATGTCAGTGGATGTCTAAGTGTGCTTGTGATATTTGCAATAAGATACGTGTCATTCCTTACATGAACTCATTACAGTGTTTTTACAGTTATTTGCAACCTTGATCCTCATTGAATAATGGCATCTTTATTTTCAACCATTCCTGTGTATTAAGAATATGCAGAGAATTTCTAGTGCCATTTTGATATATTGGTGTGTTGGATAGGCTTATAGGTTAGTGTTGCTTTGTGTTCTCTCCTTCTTTTTTTTTTCTGGTTTTCTTTTCTTTGGGGAGTGGTGGTTTGAAAACGGGCAATTTTGAATAGGCAAGTTGATTGCCAAATGTAGATTAGATGGTTGTGGTTTGTTAACATGATTATGTCACAGAGTCAGGTCTGTCTATTTACCTTATTTTTTTTCTTAAATATTACATGAATATAAACCGAACCCCTTTCCAGCCTTGATGTGAATGAATTTGGACCACAAACCTCCCATACAACCCCGAGAACCTTTACCAATTGAACCAACGAACACCCACATTTGCTTATTACACTTCAGATAATTCTATCTGAATTCTGAATTATTATAGAAAAAGAAAAACTAGATGGTCTGTCACTTGTTAAGTTTTAATTAAATGATCTAACATAATCTCTGTCATGATTTCAATATTTCACAGGTTGTTAATTGTTCAGCTGACAACAATATTTCTGGAGTTTTTAAGTACTGTCTGAAGCGGCTTAAAGGACAGCTGAAATTGGCCTCAAAAAATCAGGTCAGCAGTTCTTCCATTTATAACTTCTATGGTAGGATTCGCTCATTGGGTTCAAGTGTCACAATGCTTAAATTGCAAATTTCATCTAGTTACACTGGTGGACAAGCGTAATTCTTTTGACAAGTTACATTTTATTCCAGATTACTGTAATTAATTTCTTAATTTTTTTCCGTGATTTTTTCCTCTTTTTGTGGATGTTACAAGGCTGCGCAATGAAGCTAGTTAACCTTTAAGGATGTAACCAAAGACATGAGTGTCTAGAAGGGCGAATGTAATGTGTTAGATGATTGAACATATTATATGATTAACTTGTTGTGCATCATTACTGTATAATTAATTTGCTTCTTTTTTTTTCCCTAAAATCCAAAAGATCCATGCCTGAAAAATTTGAGGAGAATAGAATGGATAAATCTAAGTAATATGTTTGCTCTTTTTCATAATGTCTAAAAATCTACAAGGGTTTGTGGGAATGGAGATTTTGAGACAACAAAGAGGAGAGTGGAAAAAGTATTTTGGTTAGAGATGAGATTTTGAGAAGTGAAAAAGGGAGAGCATGTTGTGGAAACAAAATATACTTTCTAATACATATATTGCTTTAAGACATTTGCCTCTAGACAAAAGTTAGTGTGATACTAACATTTTTGACTAAAAGAACAAAATCATAAATGACCATTAGGTTAGAAATAAAAAAAGTTCCCATGCTGTAAAGAATTGCACAATGTGTTTGTTGTGTGGGTCAGCATCCTTTAGGACAGATATCATTTGGCATTTATGTTATCTTTCTAGCTTTCATTGAGCCTTAGTGGTATTTGTTACTTATATTGCTATTATCTTTCTACTTTGACTTCATATTTTAGGATCATTTCATAAGAGAACAAGTTTCTAAAGATCGTTATCAACCAGTCGGGTATGAAATCTCTAATCTGCCATGGAAATGAACAGTAAATTGTTTCTCATGTGCATCTTATTTGTGATTTGAACTTAAGGTACTGTTTGTTTTTTTAAAGGTTGGTGTGCATTGACATCTCTAATGGTCAAGAAGATATATGTATTCCCGCAACCAATGTTATTGATAATCCACCTATTGCACCTTCAGGCAAGTTCAACCATCTAAAATACTGTGAAGGAGCAAACTTGTGCTTTATTAGAGTGGAGTAAATCTTAAGCAAGCACTACTGTGCTCCAGTTAATTAAATCTTGCATCTTTTTTCAGAAGCTTCATAAACACAGGCTTTCTAGAAAATTTGCACCCACTACATAAACACACTATTTGAGAGATATGTTTACAGTGGAATTATCTAAATATTCATGAGGTTTGTATGGTTTTAATGTTTGAACGAAACTTCTTAGGATATTGACAAGAGATGGTTAACCATGATTAATTTAATAGATCAGTGTATTTATGACTTTTATTGTGCATTCACATATGCATAATATACTTAAAGAAAGTGCTTCCTGTCAATAGAATAAAATTAAAATGCAAGAATTACCTTTCAGATAAGTTCTGTTATTTAAGATATTTGTTTACCAAGCATTCTAACTTTAGCTATTTTAAAAGCTTGTTTAAGTACTCTAGAGTTTAAGTATCAGTTATTGATGCCGTAGCATGAATGGTCATCAAATTTTGAGCTTGCAACAATACTATTTTTCAAATATTAGAATACACACATTCATCTGTAGCTATCATTTCACAGTCTACCAATCTCTTGCCATCCCGTCCTAAAGCATTGGTAGCAATAACAAGAGAATTAAGCAAAGTCATCGACTAATTTGTTCTCTAGTAGGACAAAAAGCAACTTTGTGTTTCCTTTCTGTAGGTCAAAAATTTGATCAATACAAGAACTTCCTTTATTTACCTCTTTCCCTAGGTTAAGTATTTTTTATAAGTGTTTGTTTAATTGATTTTACTTTCTTTTTTCCTCTCCCTTGCTTAATTTTCTTGATATTCTTCTGCATTTTTGTCTTCAATTTAGAGATGCTCATGCTCCACTTGTTTCTTTTATCCCTACTGGTATTGGCCTGTGTTGGTTGACTGTATGAAGTATATCTTGTGGGTGCATTGTCAATAACAGAATTTGAAAATTATAGGCTTTACATATATCCATTCTATTCAAGTTGCAAAAAATGTGATTGTCCCCCCGGATGAACCTGGATGCAATTGCAAGGGAACCTGTATTAGTTCAAGGTCTTGTTCTTGTGCTCAGCTTAATGGCTTTGACTTCCCATATGTGCGTCAAAACGGGGGAAGGTGAGATTACATTATGAGTCTGATATCAATAATGTAAATGGCAACTTTTAAGATATTTTACAGCATGTTTGGCATGAGGAATTATTGGAAGTTAGGACTGTGCATAGCAAGAGTGAATAGCTAAACAGGATTCTGTAACTGAATAATTTTGTTGTGACGTAGACTTGGGTAAATCATACTTCATAAATATATGAGATATTTTGTATCATATTTGCTTATTTCTTTCTATCTATTCAAGATATTCGTGTTATACCTTTTATCTAAGCTTAATAAACCCTTGTGTCAAAGCATTTATATTTTGCTCCATTATGACTTGTACTTTCTGTCAAAATTTTCATGAAAGGTGAACATACTTTTCTCCCTGCCACACAGTTGCTGTTCATCCTTGCACTCTATAAGGGCATAGTTTCTACTAATTAAAACTATTTTATATAAAATGTGTTGAGATGTTATTCTGCTTGCTTTTGCAGCTATTTAAGGAAATATTATGGAAGTTAGCATGTTAATTCAAAATACAAAATATTTTGTTGGTAGATAATATCGATGGTGTATTCTTTTCTATTTAACATCTTTATTTTTTAATTTTAGCTCCACATTGACTTGACTATTTTCTTGCCTTTCCTCTTACAGATTGATTGAAGCAAAGGATGTTGTTTTTGAATGTGGTCCAAGATGTGCCTGTGGGCCTGGTTGTGTTAATCGTACCACTCAGCAGGGTTTGAGATATCAACTTGAGGTAAGGCATGTATAACAAATTCATAATGTATATAGATGCAGTAGTAAGTTGCTTAGTTTGTTACTGTTTCTTTGAATAGGTTTTCCGCACAGAATATAAAGGGTGGGGTGTTAGGTCTTGGGACTTTATTCCTTCCGGGGCACCAGTTTGCGAATATGCTGGAGTTCTTACGAGAAGCAATGAGTTAGATAATGTTTCTGAGAATGACTTCATCTTTGAAATTGATTGCTGGCAGACAATGAACGAGATAGGGAGAAGAGAGGTATTTTTACAGTTATGCAAGAAATACAGATTATATCATTTATTGCTGTCACATAGAATAGAGGAAAAAGAGAGAATGCTAAGCATGTGGTATGACCACTTCAGCGCTCTCTCAAAGGCTAAGTTATGATACCAATCATGCCTATTTTAGCTAATACATCTCATATCCCTTTGGACAAAAAATTTCCTCTAATTGACATCTCTTGGGAAATGTATGGCTAATAATACTTTTATGTAATTTTTCACAAATGAAGTGACTATCAACACTGATAATATGACTTAGTCATTTCTATTACTTCAACAAGAGGTCATCTATGAGCTCTATATCTACTGGAGAATTTTATTCTCAAGAAATGTTAAACTGTTACTGAAAGGGGTGACATATTCTATTAATAGAAATGGGAATTCACAACATTTTTGATATTACAAATCCTGTACCTTCGTTAGTAGAAGGCTGAATTTTTTTTTGTAAACAATAGTTTGGGTTTACTGAGTTAAGGATACTTGTGCGTATTAGATGTACACAACTCACAATTGTCCTTCAACTTCCATGTCGAATAAGAAAGAAATAATGAACACTTAATAATGCTGATTCAAGATAAGATAATTGTTCAAGACTAATTAGTGTCTCCAAACCCTATTCAGGTTAGGTTTCATAATTATCATAAATTTTAGAAAAAGTTATTGCATACGATCCATATATTGGCAAAATATTGAAAATTTTGACAACTTATAGGTTGTTTAATTATTGAGCGCATTTTTATTTGCAGAGGCGACTGCGTAATGTACTTGTACCTACAAATAATCTTGTGGAGGAAAAAAATGACAAAGCATCGGAAAATACAGCAGAGTTCTGCATAGATGCTGGTTTGTATGGTAATGTTGCGAGATTTATTAATCATAGTTGTCAACCTAACCTCTTCGTGCAATGTGTTTTGAGCTCTCATCATGATATTAGACTTGCACGAGTGGTATTATTTGCCGCAGATGACATACCACCCATGCAGGTTAGGCTCTACTTTGTGTTCCTTTCTTCTTATTTATTTGCTCATTGGGGGAGGGGGTGTGGATTGTTTCCTTATTTGATGTCCTACAAAACGGAATAAAACTTTTGATTTTGCTACATGATCTGATGGTTCTTTGATTCTCATGTTTGCTAGATTTCATATTTGGATCTTCCTTTATTTCCCTTTTCTGACAGTAATTTTGAATAGCAGTGTAGTTAGATTTTACAAAAGTTGATTTGGCATCAAATCTTATACATGTGGAAACTGATGAAGAGTTTGCCGATATTATCATTTGCTAGAGGAATTACCGTGAAACTGTGGTGTGGGGATACTTAAACTGTATGTCTCAAAAAGATTTGAAATGAGCTAGGTGTTCAATGTAAATTCCACATTTACAGTTCGTCGTGCATATTGGATCAGAGAGAAGTGGTTTGCAGATGGAATGAAAGAATATGTCCAATTTTATTAGTTTATTGGCTAAATATTTGTGATTTATAGAGTTGTTGCATAAATGATGTATTTCCATTGTTGCATGCACTTATATGTGGTCAACTATTTAGCTGCCAAGTTTATAATAATTGTGAGTTTTGGCAGGAACATAACCAGGAGTTTATCTTTAACTAGTGTAAAAAAATATTCTCAACCAGTAAATATATTAATAAAAATTGAATAGATGTGGAATTTTGTTAATAAAATACACTAAATGCAGCTAATTGCAAAGTAGAAACTTGATTAGCTCATGTATTGGTAGTAACAATAAAACTTAGCTTCATGAAATACAGTCAAACCATGCACATTTTTGGATGTTTTAATTGCAGATATTGTAGCTTAAATCTTGAATTCGCCAGATGAAATTACTCAATAATTCAACTGCACAACAAAATAATTCAAAGAAAGGTTAAGTTAAGAATATTATTGAAAACTTGGGAAGAAGTGAATAACAAGCCTATCTATAGTAATTAGGTCTAAAAAATACAAGAAAAAATAAATCTACCTTGGCAAGACAATAAATAGACACTCCCAAGTTAAGAATTAAGAAAAATACTTGCATGTAAAACAATTATGGGAAATTGCACTTCCTGAATCTTTATGCTTAAAATGTTCTTGTGCAGTCATGTGGCCAATTACTGATGGTGTTGAAGTTCTTCCAATCTAGTATCTTAAATATATTGGTTTCTTTTACTAACATTTTGCAGACTATTCATTGCATCATTGCATGCATTGTGATATAGTGTTTTACCATAGCTTTCCTTTCAGGGTTATTTTTATTTTTTATGAATGACAGGATGCTGTTTAATGCTCCAAACAGGAACTTACGTATGATTATGGTTACGAACTAGATAGCGTTGTTGGTCCTGATGGCAAAATAAAGAAGATGCAATGCAACTGTGGTACAGCTAACTGTCGAAAGCGTTTATACTAGAAATTGTTCATAGGTCAGTGTGGCTTTCTTTACCTTAAATTGTTGTGCATATGGGAGTGCTGGACAAATTTTGTTTTCCATTTTAACCTTTTAAATATTGTATAATAGAAAAAATAACAATTTTAATGTGATTTTCATAAACAGGTAAAGTTATCAAAGCAGTTTCAATATTATTCTATGAATATGAAGGCTTTGATGTCTCATAATATACATGTGTCCATGCATGCATGTATATACAATTTTTTGTTTTAGTAGACAAGGTTCATCTTATATTGCGAGAGGCATCGATATGTTACACCATGCTATAGGCAGCATGGATTGTGTAACTCTCCATGGAAAAATATCCAGCAGCAAATTATTTTGGCCTAAAATTTGTGGAGTCAAATCTTTTAGCTGGATTTACAAATTTTCATTCTTTGCAATGCGCATGGTATCCCATTGTTCACCCTTGGGCAAAGAACTAATTGCCAGTTGTAGGAGTGAATTGCTGCTAGTGCTAGGAGACTTAACTGTAATGTTTTCTATTAGATAACCTATTTTTGGGAACTTTGTTGTGTTGATAATTGGGGCAATCTGTTTTACCAAGCAAGAGAACAAAGGACACTATGTTATGTACTATTGTTTTGACCCTTTTTTTCTTTCACTCTCTCTTGTTAGAAGAAAAAATTTTAAGAGTAGATTAGTAATATTCATAAGCAAAATTAAATAATGTGATAATTATTTTACAAGACATTCCTCTTTGTCTGCCACTATACATAGTTCCTTAAATTAAATGGGTGTTCTTCAAACAAAAGTAAAATACTATTATGCTTTAAGTATATATATATATATATATTACCCAATTCAATTTTAATCATTAGGGTTCCATATCTTTTGATATTTACTTTCACTTTATTGACTATTGCTATTTCTAAAACAGTACAAATATTATTTATCAAACCACAAAAGAACTTCATTGACCCGATTGTCATATTCATAGGGAGAATTGTAGCCAGCAACGCTATAATCTTCGGAAGTAGTCTTCTTGTTGTTGAATAAAACATATTCCCAAGCAGAACCCTCAAGGCTTTTCTTCAATTCAGAAGCTTCAGCAGGAATGTTAGTGTCATTCATGAATCCACTAAATCTTCGAACAGCAACATAATTGTGTTTAGGCAGCATCACTGGGTGAGCTTCTGTAGATTCAGGTGGGTTCTTTTGATACTTCTGGGGAATGTAAAACTGAACAACAAACGATGAATTGCCAGTTGATGGAATAATATTTATCAAAACTGGTGCTGTCATTGGTATCTTCGCTGCTTCGCCATTGTTCCCTTCAATGTATGAGAATAGGCTGCAAAACTAATATAAACTAAATAAACAAATGATTGTGCACCCGTTAGTTCTTCTTGCAATGCACCCAACAGTACCTGGACCTATACCTATCTTAATTAAGTGAAGTATAACACCATAATTAACAAATTCATGCATGGTTTAATCTTGAACCCCACAATTTATCCGAATGATTATTGGAAGAACTGAGAGAAAGAGGGATGTGCTTACATTTCGAAGCCTTTAGAAGCAGCATCTTTGTAGGAAGTAGAATTGATAGGTGAAGTGGAAACCCACATAGCATTCCTATAGCTTCTGATTTCAAAATCATTTTGGGTTTCAATAACATCATATTCAGCACATTCAAGCTCCTTACAATTCTCAGGCAAATCATATCCCTTCCCTTCAATTTTCTTACCCAAAACCACCACCACAACCAACACCAAAGTCACCAAAATACTCCATCTTCCCATCAAATTCAAACCCATCTTTACCAAACACTTAAAACCCCATGCCCCTATTTACCACTTCGCTGGAAAAAATTTGTAGATTGAAAGGAATTAGCATACAGCCAAGCCATTTACGTGGTGGGTATTTTAGTGGCTAATTCAAGTGCTACGTTGCATGCTTTTCCTCCCTTTCTTTTCCCGGTTAAAGTCGTTTGTTATTGCAATACCCACTACTTGTATTTATAATATTTATTTACAAATTATTTATAATTTCAATATTGGTTGTCAATAAACAGCATATTTATGATACAAGAATAAAGATAGTAGCCATGTATGCCAAGAGTGTGGACCATTGGATCATTCTTAATCTTAAATCCTAATTTGCGATGATCTTAATACCTTGATTTATGATTTTTCAAGATTAATTAATATTTCATCTATGTAATTATAATTTTAAATTTATATTTTATTATGAATTATCATTTGTTAAATAATTATTAATTTTTTATATTATTATTATGAATATAAAATTATTATCATTTATAATTTTATGTACATGCACACGCACGTGCAAGTAAGCATATGAAATGACAAATTGAATTAGAAATATACAGACGACGGTATAAGATAAAAGAAAGTAGAAGGAAGATTTCGTACGGCAAAACCTCAGTAAATTGATAGGGGAGCCAGTAAAAAAGTGACACGTGATTGCCTAACCCTTCCACTATCTAAATATACCAATTACGTTGGAAGAGTAAACAAGTGAAATACATATTTGTAATTATTGAAAATCACATGCCACCAAGACTTTAGATTTATTTATTTATTTATTGGGGGGTTGGGGGGGTTTGGATTTTTCAAAGGATTGCATGCATTCAAGTCAAAGGTCAATTCACAATTTTTAAGAGAAAGCACTTACGTGGCGAGTTTTGATTTGTGTTTTTTTTATTCCAATCCTTGAAACGTGGAACTTCCAAGTTTGCATTTGCATGGACGTCCAACACAACTTGTTCAATTCCAAATTTCTTTAAATTACGAGAGAATATTAGATTAGGGTCAATTTTGAGATTTAAGATAATTAATTAAAATTGGAGACATTCACTCGCTGCTAACTTAATAATTGCTTCTAATTGCTAAAAACGTTATGATTAGAAGATAATTCTAGTGTTTTAAGGGATAGTCAAGTAACTGGCCCCATTAATTAATTTCTTAATTTATTATTATTATTCCTTAAATCCCAAAAAAAAAAAAGAAATGTGTTTAAAAGTCAAAATTATAATATATGGCAAAAAAGAAATTTGGAGCCTATGAATATTAGGGTGGTTTATTATTCAAAATATAGGAAAGAAGAGGTCTGTATTGCAATTATTGTTACTAATCATACCATTTGAATTTTCCCCATCTTTTCTTTCAAAGGTAGTAAAATCTTTATTCATCATTTCATGACCTATTCTATCTACCTATCTATCTATCCATCTATCTATCAATCGCATATCTACTTATATATATATATATATATATACACACACATATACATATACATATACACACACTTATTTTTACAATATTTATTAAAATATTAAAAATATTTTTGATTGAATTTCTAAAATTGAACCAAGTATTTTCCTATAATAGGAAAGGATCCACTGGATCACAAGGAGAATATGATTAAGACATTGTACTAACCCCTTCAAAAATCAAAGGCCCCCTTGTGGGAGGGACATGTGTTTCCAAACCCATATTCGTAAGCTCCTATTTGATGATTTAAATCTAATCTAATCTAATCTTCTTTGATTGAAATTAAAGGCCAGTTTCATTTGATTAATTATATATAAATTAAGGGCAATTGTGTGTTAGGATGGTGATATATTACTTACACCAAGAGAAAGAAACAAGAGGATGGAGGGGTGGTTAGTGATACCCTTGTCAATAAATATTGTCCAAATTCTAAAGAATCGAATGAAAAGAAAATTTTTTAAAAAAAAGTGACTTTAATGGAGGGTCCATGCCATCTATTAGGGTTAAGATTAGCCATTAAGTAAAGATTATATTAGAGCAGATGATTCATTGTGATAATTAGAGTGATTAACATTATATATTTTTTTCTTCTTCTTTAGTGGTAGGGTAGGGTCAAATGCCCTTATCAACACATAATCCTTTTTTTTTCTATCTCATAATACTCGTGAGTTTTTATTAAGACATTTAAATAAATAATTTAAATATTTATTTTAATAAATATTATAAAAGATAAAAATAATAGTGACTATTCTGGCTTGTATTTAAACAAAAATATATAGGAGATACCAACATAGTAATAATGATAATAATAATTATAATAATAGAATGAAATTACAAGACAAATATAAAAAGAGAATCATGAAAATAATAATAATAATTTAAAATAAAAAGGGAATATTAAAAAGAAGAGGAGGCATTTTCCACCATATTCAACCAAGAAAATCAATAATAAGAATGAACATGATCCTAACCAAAGCAAAAACAAAACGCGTCAAGTGCCATATTCTACACAAAGAAAACGACACCCCCACTTTTTATATATATATATATTTTAATTTATAAACCAATGAAATAAAATAAATAGTCAATAAATGATATTGATTAAAGACTATCCCATTTCATTTCATGTCCTAATCCTAATTCAGAAAAAACAAACAAATCCAATCCCCCCCTGTTCATGACAATCTCATCGAATCAAACAAAATCAAAGGTCATATCACATTTTCTTATTTTTCTAATAATAATAATAATAATAAGAAATATTACTTAAATTAAATATAAAAATTTATTTGAGTATTATTAATGTATTAATAATATTTAAGCTAGAATTAGTGTTCAAGACCTAAAATCACTATTTATCACAGTGTAATTGAGAAAAAAGCAATCTAATCTTTAATAATTAATTAGGGGATTAAGGTCAATAGCCCCCACACTACTAATCAACAATTAAATAAAAATAAATAAATAAATAAATAAAAGTCCCTCTAAATCATCTCTTCTCTCTATCATTATTTTCTTTAACACCCCCCTAATTCAATCTCTCTTCCCTCTCTGTTCAAATCACGGTACGAGAATGCAAAATCCATGGGATGATATGAGAGCACTGTTTTCTTTCAACGCCGTTACGGCTTCTTCTTAATCACGCCGTTACTTCTTTTCTTTTCACACGTTTCCTCACGTGCCAATAAAATTGGTCCTTTTTTTAGTGTCCTACTTTTTTTTTTTATTTTATTTTTAGCTTACTTTTATGGCTCTGGAACAGCTGAGCCTGGCCCCGACTCCCGTTGACAGGGAAACTGACGGCGTTACTAACGGAGTTGAACATCGGCCTCCTTCCGTCGACGGTGGAGACGACGGTTGCAAGGCTCCCAGGCTCCCGCGATGGACGAGACAGGAGATTCTCGTGCTAATACAAGGTAAAAGAGTGGCTGAGAATCGGGTGAGAAGGGGTCGGGCCGCGGGGATGGCGTTCGGGTCGGCACAGGTTGAGCCGAAGTGGGCGTCGGTTTCGTCCTACTGTAAACGACACGGAGTGAACCGGGGGCCGGTTCAGTGCCGAAAGAGGTGGAGCAATTTGGCGGGCGATTTTAAGAAAATTAAGGAGTGGGAGACGAAAGCGAGGGACGGAACGGAATCGTTTTGGGTCATGAGGAACGATTTGAGGAGGGAAAGGAAGTTGCCGGGTTTCTTCGACAGAGAGGTTTACGATATTCTTGACGGGGTGACGGGTGACCCGGCACCTACCGCGGCTCCGGGGTTGGGACTCGCTCGGGTTCCAGTGGAGGAGACGACGGAGGATACGGAGGCGGTTTTCGATAGTGGTAGAACTGCAGCTGCGGAGGATGGATTGTTTTCGGATTTTGAGCAAGAGGAGACTGGGGTAAGCACGGTGAAGGAGGAGGCAGCGGCGGCTAAGCCGATATCGGCTACCATGCCAATTCCAGGTAATTAGAGCTTGGCTTAGTGGACTTTTGTTTCATGTTATTTATTTATTTATTTATTTTTGATAATTTAATAAGAAATTCAGTGATTGGTCCGATTTTTTTAAAGAGGATGTCTTAGGTTCTCGAGACGAATGTTAGTATAAAATTGTTGGTTCTGTGTGATTTTTTTTTATTTTTTTCCAATTTGAAGTTTCCTATAATACAAACAAAACTTTTTTTTTTAATTTTTATAAAAATATATATAACTAATTTTTATTCTGTAATATTTCAAGTGATTATTTATTTATTTATTTATTAATTATTTAATTAGAACAATAGTTCAGGGTTTGGGAAAATATTGACGACATATATCTATATATAAAGCAAATTCCCTTTTAGGTAAATAAATATGTTTTTATTGTTTTGATCCTTTTGATACGCAGAGAAACAGTACCAACCAAATCTAAGAGGGGTTCATTCTCATGGCCAAGGTAACGTTCTTTCCTTAATTCTATGAACAATATATGTTATGGCCGATATTTTCTATATTTATTCCTATTTTATGAGTCATAAAGAAAATAATAATATGCTAATTACAGCTCAATTTATCTTTAAATTGAAGCTTCACTCATACCAAATCATACCAAATCAAATAATGACACTAGCAACCAGTTGGTCTCCTTGTTTGGAGTTTTCCTCTTATGAGCATGTTTCCCTTTTATACGATGTTGGGAAGTTTTGTTAAAAGACCTAGTACATAGTTATTTGTTTCAGTGAATTGCAGAAGAAGTAGATCTAGATCATTTCTTTGGAATAATTGCCATCTTTCTGCTATAAATGGCGGGTCTTGAATAGAAAAGTTTTATGTGAGATTGTTCATGCCTGTCAGGGTTGTTAATTGCTAACAAACTTATATAATTTGGGATATTTACTTTGAAATATTTATAATTATTTTTCCTAAGTGTTACTGCTTTTGTATAAGACTGCCCTTTAAATGGATATTTCTATTTATAGTGTTCATCTTTTAAAAATTGCAAGGACATATTAGGAAGCTCGGTTATTATGTGAAGTACAGAGGTAGATTTTCTATTACAGTGAGGAAAATGTATCTTGGGCACCCGGTTGGTTCTAAGGTGTTTGTGATTGACCTGCAGGCACAAAGATGACCGAGAAACAGCCAGCGGCTCCAAATCCTGAGATAGGCTCCACTTCTCAAGATGGGAGGAAGCGGAAACGATTCACAGTGGAGGGGGGTGACGAGGAAATGAACAATCTACAGAATCAGTTGGTCGATGTATTGGAAAAGAATGGTAAAATGCTGACTGCCCAACTTGAAGCTCAGAACAACAATTTCCAGTTGGACAGGGAGCAGAGGAAAGACCATGCAGATAGCATAGTTGCTGTTCTTAATAAGCTTGCGGACGCTTTAGGAAGAATCGCGGATAAGTTGTAGGAGGCAAAGTTGTAGGAGGCAAACAGAACAGAACAGAACAGACAGTATTATTGTACATAACAGAGAAGTTCCGAAGAACTGGTGGGTTTTCAATACGAGGATGACATTCGAGCTTGGATTTTTCATTTGTTTTTTATTTAACATTCTTAGTTAACATTTTCGACACATTTGTGTTTTACTGTTGCCATTATAGCATTACGTGGGAGTTTATATTTTTATACAGAGGACAGGTAATAAGTTTAGGGTATTTTTGGGGTTTACACCATCACAAATTCAGCTTATCCGCTGCTACTGCTGCTATTATATAACTCAATTAGTTTAACATGGATTTCTTTCTTTGCCTTTGTTGATGTTTTGGTTTTTGACCGTACGTACAGATCATGATTTTTGGTACAGATGGCAAAGGGGCCGGTCGGACCGAGCTTGTGGAGCTCTGTAATATTTTATTATTTAAATATTAATAAAATATTATAAACCCATTGGCCGACCTATTAAGATTTGGGCTTAGTAATTATTTACGGGCCAAGCCCGACCTAATCCGTGAGTCTATGTAAGCTTATATTTTGCGGGCCGAGTCGGGTCGACCTGTGTGATACCTCTAGTTTTTAGTCTGCTAAAGCTACTACACAGGTTCCCACAACTATTTTCAATTTACTGCATTTCAATTAATCCAGCAGCATTCTATTTGCAGCTCATATCTACCCTTTAATTAAGATTTTGCTACTATTTTATAGATGTAATTTTGAATTAGAATATATATTTAAAAAGGTAGAAACACTTAACTGAGATAAATCCAATCCTAGATCAAGATAACACAAATTATTACTAGGGGTTAATCTAAGCATGTTATATTTCAGTATCTACCTCTTAACTAAAACTCATCCCAGGTACTTGTCCGGAGCAAAATTCTATGATTTTCTCACCAATCTGCATTCTCTCAGTAATTATAGAAACTGAGATCGGTAAAACCCCATGAAGCAAAGCTATTATTTACAAAACAAAGAACGGTTCTTTAGGAAAGATTTCTTCAACAACACGGATATTTTCTATTCTAATAAAACCAAAGAAACATAATGAAGCAAACATGAGATTTCAATTCCCAAATGTCACGTGTAATGGGAACGCAGTCCAGAATTTCACACAACATTAAGAATCAGAATCATCTGACCTTGATCGTGTTCGATACTTGCGACCAGGTTTATGGATGCGAGCACCATCATCTGTTGCATTTGTTTCTGGTTTGATCTCTTGATAAGCAATAACTTCAATTTCTTCTTCTGCACTAACTTCATAGCGTTGAGAATCTGCGGCTGCAATACCAACAGGAAAGCCTGTACGAAGCAACGACTGCTTAGCATCATCTTCTTTGTTTTCCTTAATCTCACTAATCAGATTTTCAGCCTTAACATTGCCTGCTTTCTTCTTTGGGATAAAAGCCACGGATTTTGGAAGATCACCAGAAGCATTCTCTACATTTGACCCCACCTCTTTACCCTTTGATTTTTTTATCAGGCTCAGGACGTCCATAAAAGCATTGGTGCCGGATTTATCCTTAAATTCATCCGACAAATCAAAACTATAGCGTGTATATTTAGAAGGATTCAGTAAGTAAACTGGAACCCCAGAATTCCCGGCCAGTGGAGATGTATCATCTGAATCAGTAGCATCCACTGAAGAGGTGCCAGCTGAAGAAAAATGAATCTTTTCCGATGCTTCATCAGTGTCAATTTTACAACCAGGATCAAACCTGACACGTTTTTGTGGCTTAGAATCTGCACTGTTGTCCTTCCTTTTCAATATCGATTTTGGCTGAAAACTGTCTCCAGACACTTTTGCATGTGATTCTTTAACTTCTGTATCATTATCAGAACAAGTAAATTTTGATTTTTGACCTTCAACTTCATCTTCTTTCAGCCTAACTCTCGCAGCCTGGTGATTGGCACGTGGGTCCTTGGCACTACCATTTAATGAGTTAAGAATCACGTTGTGCATGTTCAAGTAAGAACCTTGATCGGTTACATCATTCATATACAAGCGCTCACCAGCATTCTCCCTGCCCAAAGCTACTTTATCAAATTCATCTTCCTCTTCCTGCAAGCAGCCGATCAAGATCATTAGGTCTAAAAATTCTCAAAAAGAAAAAGTAAAAAGAAGCAGAAGAAGAAGAAGGGAACAGCTATGCATATTCACAAAGCATACATTACCTTTAATTCACATACTCATAGTGTAATGTTTAAGATTAATGGTCTCTCCAACTAATGAAACTTCCTACGTAAAGCCGTAAAGGACAAAGCATAGCATTAAGCAATCAGAAATCAAAAGAGTCACAAACAAGTTCCCATAAGAGCAGCATTGTTTCCTTGTAGTTTTTTCTTCGTTATTAAGCATTAGTTTTTCGAGAATTACATAAATTTTTATGTAAAATATGTTCAATTTCTCAATAAATAAAACCATTATGCTGTTAAGGATCTTACAATGTTTTAAATACAAATTCATTAAAAAAAAAAAAATCCATTCCAGTGCTTTGTCTTTACCGTGTTGCTAAATTTAGCCTGAAATTTCTATATCATCCTAGAATTCCTTCACCATAACACTCAGCAATTCGATCACCAAACAATTTATTCAACAGAAAATAAATAAAAAAATTAATTAAAAAATAGAATACCTCATTATCTAGAGTGTTGTCCAAGCCGATTGAAGATCTGATCTCCCATTCATCTCTAATACTATCTCTATCGTCACCTTCACCGTCGTCAGGAAAGTTCCTCTGCCGTCGATTCTTCCTCAATAAATCATCAAACGACGACGAACACGGCGTTTCGTCTCTGGCGGATGTGTCTTTGTCGCGCCTCCATTCCCGCCGCTCGACCTCGTCATCGGTGAGAGACCAAGGAGCGGAAGTGTTCGAGGGAGCGAGCGAACCGAAGATCTTCTCCACTCGAACTCTGAAACTATCATCGTCCATCGATGCCATTCTTTCAAAGATTGAAAGTTCTGATTAATTGATGGGAGTGAATTCGGACGATTTTATTTCGGTGCTTTAAACAAGGCAAACTGGGAGCATCCAGCGCCTTCGTCTATGGACTTTCCCTTAACTCGCTGTATTTGAATTTTGGGCCCAACTCCTTGAGATAATTTACTGTATAGACCCCGCCTATTTACTTAATACACTAGCCCAATTAAACATAAAGAAACTAAAGGTTTTGACATCTGCACCATCGAAGTGTAAAGTGGCTCAACGCAACGACACCGTTTAACATATAGCATGTAAATCCAATCAAATGCCTGATTAAGCGGGAGGGTAAAGATTAGTTTAAAAGCAAAAGTTGTCAATTGCACTCCGTAAAGCATAGACAAAGTTGTCTGTCGGTCCTTTGCTTTTCTTTTCTCTCTCTCTCTCTCTTCCCATTTCAATTGGGGACTTTTTTTAAAAAAATTAAAAAATTAAAAATAAACCCACTTCAATTTTTAGGTGTTCCAAGCTAATTGTCGGTTTAGGTCACTAATTACGTGTGAATATTTATGTTATGAATCCAAAAAGTGAAGGCTTGAGCATGCAATCTGTGGTACAGAAGAAAGGAAGAAAAGAAATGCGAATGGTCAAAAAAGTAAAGCAAAATAGGCAATGTTTGTCACAATAAAGTTACTTCTCTCTTCTAATTCTTATCAAGCACGAGCGTGGCAAAGTGCTTTTCGTTGCCCATCTTGCACGTATTTTAGTTTTATCACACAAAAGTTTAATGATGCAATCATATGTATTCATGCACCGGAGACTTGTTCCTGCATTTCATGTGCCCTTCCATTCATGCCCCGAACCCATCAAAATATTCATAAATTAAAATCAAATCACCAATAATAAATAAAAACTATTGAACACTTGAAATGTATTTATCATACTCATTGACTCGGTAATTAACATTTTTCTTTAACACGTCAATGTATAATGACCTCATGCATACGAAATTCTCTTCTTTTGACAATGTCCACCTCCACCTACTATTTTTGCTGATGTTTCAATGAATCAAAGGAGAAAATAAAAGCACTAGCTATGCACTTTCTAAAACGGTAGGATGATGGCGAAAGATATCGTTGGAATCCAACGGCCCACAATCATGGAATCATGCTTCAAATCCAGTTCAGACTTCATTATTTTAATTGTTATTTTTTTGGCACCTGAGATTGGTTTCTGGTACGAGCCATTTGATGAAGAATGGCAAACCGGTCCCACAATTTAAGATATTTATTTATTATTTTAACGCTGTTGAAAAAAGAAAAAACAAAAAGCATGGGCTACTCCCACTGTCAGATATTTTATTTCTGAATTTATTATTTATTTTTTTTTTTGAAAAAAATTTTCTCTGAGCGAGCGGGCGAGCGAGAGAGCGGCTTCGTAGTTTTCTTTCTTCGGGACCCACTACTTCTAAGTGCTGAGTGGGCGTGACAGAAGCATCTCTCACACTCGATCTTCACGCCCACTCTCTTCCCCACTCTCGCCATTCAATAAAGAATAAACTCAATCAATCTCCTTCGAAAATTATTTAAAACATACCACCTGCTAATGTGTTTACAGCACGCGCTCACGAAACGCGTCGGTAGGACCAACCGTCCTGGTTTCTCTTCACCTGCGCAAGGGAGCTAATTTCAGTAGCGTCCTCAGAGCCCCTATTCTTTCTCCACTGTAAATCAAAGCCACAGAAAAACGACAGCGTTTCTTGGCATTTGCTTCATTTGGACACTACTGTTTAACACCAACATTGCCTTCTTCCAAAAAAGGCTTCCTGTTTTCTTTCTTTTCGCGTTTTTCTAAGAAAGTTATGTCGTTTTGACATTATTACGTTAATTGCAGAAAATGCCTTAATCAATTCTCTCAATTCCCAATACCTAAAACCAAAATTTTCTTGATGTTTTCTTGCCTCTTCTAGGGTTTTTCTTCCTTTTTCTATCTGGCCTGCATCCATAATAATAACAATATCAATATAATTTAAGCGCATAATAATTAGAAAACAACTTCTAATCCGTTCACTGAACTGGCTGTTGGTTTTAGTTAAGCGGTGAAATTCCTGTGAATCGAGCGTATTTTCGTTTTGTGAGTGCGAGATCCTGTATTAATTGGATGGATATGAAATTAGATTGCTTAAAGTTTGCAGAAGATCGGGCATTGACGTGATTTTATTCAGATTAATTGCGAAGAAGAGCTGAAATCCGCGGTCTCGAAAATGCATTTCAATAAGCTTGATGACTCGCCTATGTTTCGCAAACAGGTTAGTGTTCTGCTTTGCCCTCTCTTTCCTTTAAATCTATTTCTCTCGTTTCTGTCGCTGCTAGTTATACATTTTCATCGTTAAATTTCGTTTACGTTTGATTTTTCTTCGATTATGTTGCTTTTTTGCACGCTTGACTTGGTGTGCGTAGGTTGATAGTTTCCGATCTCCGTTTAACTACCGAGAAAATTTAGCCGAAGGAATGGAATTTTGAATATTGACAACTAATTTGTAATTAGAGTGGCATCATTTATGATATCGCACAAGAAAAATGGAAATTTTAGTTCTCTTTTTTCGTTCCCTTTCCATATATCTGTTCTTTTAGCTTATTTATTGAGTAGATTTGATATTCGGAATGGATTAGATTTAGAGAATTTATGAGCTTGGCTTGACCGTATAGAAGTTTAGTATATGGTTTTAAATTATTGTAACCTGACAATAAGTTGCATTTTCTTATAATCAGGTTGTATATATTGGAATTTTGATTTTAATAATTTTTGTTTGTAATTGGGAAGACAAATAATCAGGTTTGATAAATTTTATTTTTCCTTCAAGGTTGTAAACTTTTAATTACCTGAAGAGATGCTACTCTGGTAAATTCGTTTTCCAGCTTCTTCATCACAATTGACATGGTACATTGGGTAGAGCTTAATGGAGTATCTGCTTTCTCTAATTAACTTGGCTGAAGTCACAGCCAAAATTTAGACATCAATCATATTGTTTTCTATTTGAATAACTAGCCTTAGTTACAGATTTGACACCCAGCCTAATTTTATGTACTTGACGAGGTACTCACCAAATCTTGAAATGAGGGAGAGTGACCAAATTCTAAATTTTTTCTTTTGTTTTTGGTCAAAACATAGTATTAATGATTAAGAATAAAAATGATAAGATATATCTAATAGTTTATATGCTCATAATGTCATATTTATTTCACCAGTCATTTGATATAACTTTCAGCTACAAACATTTTGAAGAATTGAGAATGTAACTGGACGAGGTGAGTAGATTGATAATAATTCAAGCACACAATGTATTGAAAGACATTTCATGACATTGATGATAACATTTGTGAAATATTTAATATAAAGAATACATCACATAGAATTGTAAATATTTGAAATGACGATATGAATTAATATGATTTACTTCTTTTAGTTTGTTAATTTTTATTGCCTTCTGAAGGAGCCTCTTTAAAGAAAATTTATGAATCCTTCCCTTGTTAGTTTCTACACCATTCTTTTGTCTGCCTGATAACGATATATTGGTTGCAAAGTCACTTGGGATGAAAATATGGATAAACAGCTTTGTAGTTTTATTGTTACTTAAAAACTTTGTTGAGTAAATCTTATATTGCTTTGATGATATTGAGAGAAGAATAATGTTGGCCTTTTGTGCCTTCCGAAGCACAGAGCATGCTGGTATTTGCATATGTGATTATAGTGGACAGCTTTTAATGCATGAATGTTATGGAGATTGGCATTCTCCATAACCATGTCTCTCGAGCGTTTTCATTCATGTTTCCTTTACTATGCATTCCTCTAGGGATATATTGATAATTAAGTAATTCTTGGTGAACAGATACAAAGCTTGGAGGAAAATGCTGAAATATTAAGGGAGAGAAGTTTAAAGTTTTACAAAGGATGTCGAAAGTACACGTATGGTAGCTTTTATTAATGCATTTCTGCTTTTTTTCCCCCCTCTATAATCAATTTTGCAATTTTTTTTTTCTTTAACAAACATGTTAAGAAAGTTTTCTTTAAGAAAAGTTAAATTTCATAAAATTTTTCTTATTTGCAGTGAGGGACTCGGGGAAGGATATGATGGTGACATTGCTTTTGCAAGTGCCCTCGAAACTTTTGGTGGAGGGCATAATGATCCTATTAGTGTTGCTTTTGGAGGTATGCTTCTGTTTAAATGTCATTTGAAGTTGTTTTATTGGTAGACATTAATTGGTATATCCTCTCCCTGTCAATAGATTGTCACTAATATTTTCCTTTTATGGACTATCATAATTCTTGAGAGTTATTGGCTCAATTTCCAGGGTTATACAATAGTGTCCCTGTTTAGGGTTTTGTATTTCTTTGTGACATTTTATGAGAATTAAATTTTATTATGTGATTGAAATTTACATGCTCTTCATTGGTTCCCAGAATGAAGTGTGCTGTGTCTAGTGGTATGTTGATTGAACTTCTGTTTCCTTATTTAGGGCCTGTTATGACCAAGTTTACTATTGCACTTAGAGAAATTGGGACATACAAGGAAGTTCTTCGATCACAGGTAAACTTTTTGTGATGTATTTTCCTACAATGGATATTGCAAGCCTGTTTTCGAATGTTATTTAGTTTGTTCTTCAATCAACCCAATGCTTTTCTTGTTTGACCTACTTAAATTTATTTTCCTCAGGTTGAGCACATGCTAAATGACAGATTGCTACAATTTGTCAATATTGATTTACAGGAAGTCAAGGTACTGTAAATTTCTGAGTTTTGTGTCATTTCTATTTTTTGGTGTATATTCTGCAATCCATTTGCTGGATAGGTGTAAAATTAGGGAGCAATAAGAGCATTAGCACATTCAGTGACCTTCTGATATAAATGATCTTCCTGAGGGTGCATGCGTGTGGATGGCGTGTTTTCCTGATCTCATTAACTTTCACCAGATAATTTCAAACGGGTTAGGTGCATGGAACTGCATTTGTAAATAGCTAGTGATAAGTTTCTTTGTTACCCATCTAGTATAGATCACTTAGTCTTCATATATGTTAACAAGTCGTAATTTGGGGATAGTCAATTCACGTGTCTGTCAATTTCAATTTTCCCATTTTCTGTGTTCTTTGTTTTCTGTTTCTAAAAGATCCTGGCTCAGTACAGGAAGCGAGGAAGCGTTTTGACAAGGCTAGCTTTCTTTATGATCAGGTGTGCTGCTTCTGTTAATTTGTTAATTATTTACTATTGTTGTTGATGTTATTTTCTGGCAATTTAAAGCAACCTTCTTACTCTGACTAATTTGCTGGGATTAATTTCTGTTAAATAAGTATCATTCTTTCACTATTTTTATGCTTGGTGAAGTAAAAAATGAGACTTAAATGATGATTTATTTCTTTAAATTGAGGTTTGCTTAGATATTTTAGTTTTTGTATGTTGGTTAAAGTTTGGAAGCATGCACCAGAATCACACATTAATGCATGACACAGAAGGGTTTTTATTTTGTCCTTTCTTTGGAGAATAAGGGCAGGTTTCTGCATGGAGGTTTTGGATGTGAGTGTGCAAACCTGTTCTACGTTGTTAGGTTATTCTAAATAGATAATTGGTCTTTGCTTAATGGCTTAACTAGGATGTTAATCACATGCTAGGAGAGAGTGAGCAAGCGCATATGAAACCTAGTGGCAATGTTGAGAAACCTGTGTCTGTCTATGTTACTTAAAACTGTATTTGTGTATGTTCGTTTTCCTCTGTTTTTTTCTTTTTCAATAGTTTGCCCTATATTTTCAACGTTGGTGAATAGATTAAGAATCATTTGCGTATTGATGCAGCAATAAATTCTCAATGTACTTGCGTTGTTGATAATTTGACCAGGGTTTTGAATGTCTTACCCCTACTTTGACATAAATTGTGATAGTTAATACTGTTGGATGGACAAGATGTTCCTTGAATGTGATTCAAGCAACATTGTTGAATTGAAATGTGAAACTTGTTTGAGTGTTATGTTTACCTATTTTTGTTTATGCCACAGGCTCGTGAGAAGTTTTTGTCTCTGAGAAAAGGCACAAAGACTGATGTAGCCTCTGTTTTAGAGGAGGTATTGTTCGATACGAATATTGTGATCAGGCATTTTGCCCATTATCATCAATTTATTTATGTAACGTTGGAAATTGTTAGTTTAATAATTCCAATATCAATTGGATATCTTTAGGAGCTTCATAGTGCAAGGTCTGCATTTGAGCAAGCTCGCTTTAGTCTAGTAAGTGAATTTCTGGCAGTTGATGTCCAAAATTTCTGGATGTCCAATTGATGATTTCCGTTAGATTTCAGTTCTGTTACTGTTATTGTAATTGCCATTGTAAGGTTTTCACAATCTTGTCCAGGTAACTGCCCTTTCTAATGTTGAAGCAAAGAAGAGGTTTGAGTTTTTAGAAGCTGTCAGTGGGACAATGGATGCACATCTTCGTTATTTCAAACAAGTATGCCACATGTTGGGACTCTATTCCTTCTACATACTTTGTCATAAGTGCTTATCTGAATCTTGTCACATGTGAATAGGGTTATGAGTTGCTGCATCAGATGGAGCCATACATTAATCAGGTTTACTAATATATTCTTCCTTAGACTGAAAGCGTGTGGCTGTTTATTTATTTTTGGGTATTACTTGGCTAGTTTTCTCCTTACAAGGAGGAACAGAAAGAGATAACTTTTTTTTTTTTTTTTTAATTTCTTTCAACTGTTTGGTCGACAGAAGCACACTGTTTGTTTGACAATGTTGAGTTGAGTGGTTAAATTTTGTGTTCCTGAGCTGGATTTATAAGTCAGATAGTAGAAGTACGAGGTCTGTAGAAATTTGGCTCTGGAAAGAGTGGAATACAAAAAAGTTTGTGGCTAACAGGGGGAGGGCTTTATTTAGCTGACTTGAGGAGTTGAGGATTCTTATGTTTCTGATATTGATATTAACTGTGTACCGTGGGATTCTAAAAATACCAGGACTGCCACTGTTTTCCAGGTCTTGACATATGCACAACAATCAAGGGAAAGGTCCAATTATGAGCAAGCAGCTCTTAATGAAAGGATGCAAGAGTACAAAAGGCAGATTGACCGAGAGAGTAGGTGGTCTTCCAATGGTTCCAATGGATCTCCAAATGGAGATGGCATACAAGCCATTGGTAGAAGTTCACATAAAATGATTGAGGCTGTCATGCAATCTGCTGCAAAGGGAAAGGTTATAAAGAAGCTTTTTAAGTTATCAATGAGTTTTACTTGTGACCTTCATTTCTTTACCTTGAATGTTTCTTGTCTTCTTCATTATCTACTACCTCTAAGACTGTAAGCAACTTTTCAGGTTCAAACCATCCGACAAGGTTATCTCTCAAAACGTTCCTCGAACTTGAGGGGAGACTGGAAAAGAAGATTTTTTGTTCTTGATAGTCGAGGGATGCTGTATTACTATCGCAAGCAGGGTGGCAAGTCATCTGTAAGTAGTTTATTTGGAATATTAGTTACTATCTGGTGCAGCAAATTCTGTAAGTAATTGATCTGGAAAATTGGTTAGGATGCAGAGGGTTTGGAATTTATTGAGTCCTTAAAAAAGTTTTTTTTTTCTTTTTTGCCTTCTACCTTTTAGGGGTCGAGTAGTCAACTTGCCAGCCAGAGAAATAGTTCTGAGCTTGGTTCTGGACTGCTGAGCCGGTGGCTTTCTTCTCATTATCATGGTGGAGTACACGATGAAAAATCTGCTGCTCGTCATACAGTGAACCTGCTTACCTCAACAATTAAACCTGACGCTGACCAATCAGATCTGAGGTTTTGTTTCAGAATCATTTCTCCAACTAAGAACTATACTTTGCAGGTATGACTTATGAGTGTAGCTTGCATATGTAAATTGGAGTTATCTATATAAGTTGTGTAATTTCTATTAATCTTTCCTACATGATTCTGCTGGAACTTGTTGCATGGTTTATAAATGAGACTTATTGCTTGGTAGTAGGTCCTCAATAATGTTTGTTTGTGCTTGTCAGTGCAGGCAGAGAGTGCACTGGATCAGATGGATTGGATTGAAAAGATAACAGGGGTTATTACTTCATTACTTAGTTCTCAGGCTCCTGAGAGGGTAATTATTTAGAGGTTTAGCATGATTGCTTGCCCTTGGTTCTTCAAAATCAATTTGTTTATTGTACTTCAATGCATTTCAGTGTCTGCCTACTAGTCCCATGGGAAGTGGCCATCATCGATCAACCAGTGACAGTAGTTCATTTGAAAGTTCTGACTTTGATCATGCTCCCGTTGAAGAATATACGTCTGAAAGGATCCTTACAAGTGCACATCACGAACGTCAATTGAGAGGTTCACAACAGCAGAGATCCTGTGTAAAAAGTGAGAAGCCAATTGATGTGCTGCGAAGAGTTTGTGGGAATGATAAATGTGCTGATTGTGGTGCACCTGAACCTGATTGGGCCTCTTTAAACCTTGGAGTTCTTGTTTGTATTGAATGCTCTGGTGTTCACCGAAATCTCGGTGTACATATATCAAAGGTAAATTGTGTGATTGGGTACCTCTAAAGTTTTGATCACCTGGTGTTTTTACATTTTCTTGACCCATGAATACTTTTGCTTCTTAAATGTAGCATGTGTATGTTAAGATTCTTCTCACTTTTACAAACACACACACACAACAGAAATGATCTAGCGAGCAATGTCATGCATTTTATGGAGCACAACTACATTGTTCGTGTGATTTTATAACATCTGGCGAATGGAGTTGAAGCTGTGGATCAACCAGTTAAAGCTAGGTGGCAGTGTTGCTCACCACAACACTAGCAATGTTGCTAATTACATCATTTCTATACACATAAACTATGTTACTTTTGTTTGATGAGGAATACGCAAATGCTTTATATGTATATTTGTTTATAGATAGGTACTATTTGGTAAAGATATTAGTGATGCCTCCTCATGGACAAAGCTGTTGCCCTTTTGTTGAGTTATGTTGCAGGTAAGGTCACTAACCCTCGATGTGAAAGTGTGGGAGCCATCTGTTATCACTTTATTTCAGTCTCTGGGAAATGCATTTGCGAACTCAGTCTGGGAGGAATTATTGCAATCAAGAAATGCCTTTCATGTTGATGTTACCCCCACAAGGTAAAAATCTCCCCAATGCATGAACTAAGATTCCTTTATACACAGCCACAAGCAAATGGAATTTTAACTGGCAGTCACTGACTTTCACTTTTCATTCTGCTGCTGAAGCTTGCACAAGTCTGATAAACCGCAGTTGCTTCTCACGGGCAAACCTAATCACTGTGATTCTATATCAGTGAAGGAGAAGTTCATTCATGCAAAGGTACAAACATATTTATCTCTACTCTGGGCCTCTGGCCTATATGTTTCAATTGTTCCATTAATAATAGCATATGGACAATGTAAAAGTATGCATAACTGCTCATGGTTTATTTTCTTGGGTTAAGTTAAATAATTACTTCCTAATAACATTATTGGTTACAGTTCTTGGATTATGTTAAATCTGAGATGCTTTATTGATGTTTGAATATCTCCTTTTGTACTAGTAATCAATCTTTTAGGCTATATGGTAATTCCTATTTTCCAATCATGTTTTCTTATGATTGCAGTATGCAGAAAAGCTCTTTGTTCGAAAGCCAAAAGACAATCGATATCCCCATTCTGTTGCACAACAAATCTGGGAGGGTGTTCGTGCCAATGACAAAAAAGCAGTATACCGCCATATTGTCAATTGTGAAGTAGATGTGAATGCTGGGTATGAGCAAATGTCATGCATCTCCTCCTTAACACTTGCCAAAGCTATGCTAATGAATGAGCACACAACCCTGGAACGCAGCTCCAGCTGCTTAACAAGGAATTCATCGGACAGATCCTCCTCAGGTTCACTGAACTTGGCAGGTACAAGTGAAGGCCAGACCATGGATGATCTAGAGGGTTGCACTCTGCTCCATCTAGCTTGTGAAACTGCAGATATTGGCATGCTAGAACTCCTTTTACAGTATGGTGCAAATATAAATGCAACTGATTCAAGAGGTCAGACACCACTTCACCGCTGTATCCTCAGAGGCAAGGGAACGTTTGCTAAATTGCTTCTTTCAAGGTGACTTTGGACTCCTTCCTGAATAATGCTTTATTTCCTCAAGCAGCTTTAGATTGTTACGGACTCTGTATTTTGCCATACTATCCTATAGATTTCAAGCCTGTTTGTCTGAAACTGGGTTATATTGATCTATGGACCCTAAAATGATCTAATGCAATTTGCTTTGCAGGGGAGCAGATCTTCGGGCTGTAAGTGGGGAAGGTAAAACTTGTCTGGAGCTGGCAGTAGAGTCCAACTTTGCTGACAATGAAATCCTTGCTTTATTGTCAGACTCAAACGGGTAAAAATCCTGAAAGCCGGTATTTAAGGGTCAACTGCATTGAAGCTGGACAGTTAAAAAATGAAGAAAAAAAATTGACTTTTTTGTATAGGTATATTTAATGTATGAGGGCTAGTTTTCAATTGGAGGAAAAGATCACAAGTGTTCTGAAGGTTTTAGAGGACAATGGAGAGCGGTAGGTTGGCATGCCTGCCCCCATGCCCATGGGCATCGATGCAAATTCTTCAGTTAGGGTTATAAGTTAAAATGGCCCTATTGATATGAGTAGAGAGCCGCCGGTAGCTTTCGACCAAGGGGCTTTATAATTGTGATGTGTTATTTTTATTTTTATTTTTTTTTCTGTTTTACAAGTTTGGTTTTTTATTTTATTTTTTGATGGAGCTGTGATGATTTAGTTTTAGGCCATTGTGTATTGTTGTACATTACTGGTTTCTTTAGTAAAAAGCTTTGTTGTTGTTGTTGTGATTGTGGTTGTAACTCTTTCCATACCATATACCTACCCCGGGGGCATACATAAGGAATATCTTTTGTTGTTAATGTTACTTAGGAGAAACGGGTTCCCTTTTATTGACGATGGAGAGGAGCATAAAAAATTCTCAGCATTGGCTGCATTGAGTTGACCCAGTTACAATTACAACTAATAGCATTTGACAGTATTCAGTGGCGGGTGGTTGTTTACACTGATATATTGTATAAATGGTTTATTATGTTTTTGGGTCTTGCTACAATGCAATTTAATCTGTATGCACTTGGTTTTCTGTTAATATACGAATCATAAAATGGATTAAAAAACTTAAAATATCTAGCCAATTTTACTACAAGACTCCCTAATTTTTTTTATTTTATTTTGTTGCAATTCTCAAATTTTAATTATTACATTTTAAAACTCATGTTAGAACTCTGTTTTCCTTGAAATATATGTTAAAAATAATTAATAATAAATATAATCATACTATCTAATTTATTTTTTGTTATTAATAAGTAATAATATAGATACTAATAACAATAACGAGAAGGATAAGATACGAAGAATAAGACATTTGTTTAAGTAGCATCAATGATTGAGAATTATTGACTGTTTGTTCATCGCATAGGGCCCCGCGGCATGATACTACAATTCCATGGAAACCAAATCCCCAACGCGTACATCCCTTCCTTATCCACTCTAAAAAATATCTTCGACTTTGAGATTTCTTATCCATTTCAGTTCAAAGTCACCAATCAAACTGGATATATACATTCACATTTTCGATCAAATACTTCGAAAACAAAAACCCATCTTCCATCTCCATACGACTTAACATTTAAAAAAAAAAAATGCAGACAGCTTTAAGCTTTGCGCCATCATTTGTCCCGGTTTTCACACCCACAAAAACCCTGGTTTTGCCAAGCAGAGCCTTGCCAAAGCTGCATACTCCTCCACGTTCCTTCATTTTCAAAGCGACTGCTGGGTCATCTGATACTTCAACAGTTGATTATAGCTCCATGAGCTCGTAAGTCTATTATCATATTCATCGTTAACACCAGTTTCATCTATCAAACACTTGCCATCAATCCGATATCGTAACTTGCTAAATAATATAATCTACCCATCTTTGATCTGTCAAAGTTCTATCCGATATGGGATTGTGATAATGAGTCTTATTCCATGGAAGCAAAAACAAATAGCAGAATGGAAATATTGAGAAAAGAAGAAAATTGTGAAGCCAAGAGAAATTAAGATTTGCTTTTCTACATGATTTAACATGTTAATATTTTAGGCTAAGATTAAGTTTATATTTCATAGTGTGTTTCCAGCTGAAGCTTGTGAGATAATTGGAGGTGAAGCTTGTGATGCTGAGATGTATCCTGAAGTCAAGCTCCAACCTGGGATTCAGAACAAGGACAGGAGTACTTCGGAGCTGGTTGATAGAGACTATCTGGAGTACAATAGTCCGAAAACGTAAGAAAATAAAATGCTATCAATAGTTTTAAGAGTTTCAGTTTGCAACTAGCAAAATCGATCAAAATAAAAACTTGAACAAATGCCTATCTTGTGTTTGGTAACTTTTGCAGGGTATTTCTAGAAGAGGCTTGCGATGATCTTGGAGGAGAATTCTGCGAGCCGGAGTATCAGACGGGAGTCCAATAGAACATCTTATGGAGGACTGTAGTTAATAATAATGGATACTTTTCCTTCTGTTTTGATGGGTAAATAACCACGCTTTGTAGTTTATCTAATGTTCTTGAATCATAATCTATGCCACTGCTTTGAAGCTAATTGGATGTAGTTTTTGCATAATTAACAATTTCTAGCCATCGCTAAACTGAGCAAAAATGAAATGAAACAGAAGGGCCATAATAACATTATATTCTGAGATAACCAGAATGAAATGCACAAGTGAATCGCTAAACTGTCTTTACTTTTAATCGACTCTCTTCGAAACAGATTCTGGAGAAGGGGTATAGGCCATTGTGCAGTTTGCAGAACAACTTGGAAACTAAAACTTGAGAAGAAAGTTAGCAACATCATTGTTCACTCTCCTCAGTTATACCTTCCAAAAACAGATACTGGAGAGCTATGGAGTATTTTGCAGTTCTTGTTCTCCCTGAGCCACAACTCCCTGAATAGTTGTTATTTTTCAAAAAAAATGATCCAGAACCATCACCTTAAACACAAAAACCCAAACTAATCATAGGTGTACCAATCAAATAGCAATAATTAGACAAATGAAAAGGTGTATAAATAAACATACAAGAAAACAGGCATTTATCTATTATCACTAAGATATATGCTTTAGACATTCAAAAGTGGATGAACCTAAAACAGAATTTAAGGTAATTTGCTATTTCTACAATCTAAGCTTTAGATATGTAATATGCCATCAAGGACAACTATCACGAAGACAAACTATAACATAACAACTATTTACTCTACAACTTACCTCTCACTGTAAAGATGCTTGAAATCCATCTCTTATAGAGAAATAGCAATCTTGGGGAGTTCCCGTGGTGCGTATCAGATAACAGAAGCTTGCAAGGTCCTTTTTCGCTACAAAAAGAACAAAAAAGCAGATAGATAGCACTACTAGCCATTGAAGTAAGAATATAAATGGATTTGGCATTGTCTTGGAGTAAGACTATTTACTTTGCATGAACTATGGCATTGGAACATAAAGCTAGAATTCGAACCATTGACAAATCTCTTCCGCGAGGATTAGCATATCTTTCTTGGCATCTCCTAACGATTTACCAGGGATGTAAGAAAAAGGTAAAATGAATTGATTCGCATTGAAATAGATAATTTGCAAAAATAAAGAAAAACCTTTCATCAAATAGATCTCCAAAATCATCAACAATAACAGCAGCAGGAAATGTATCATGTAGGTGAAATGCAGCGAAGTACTTTTTAATTCCTTCATCATCCTCCACATATCTTCATCAAAATCGAAATGTAACAAATAATTAGCAATCACAATTTTCACAACCACTGTTTATCAGCATTGCAATGCTCTAAAGAATGTTCAAACCAGTATCATAACAAGACTTAGTGCGAAAAGGGCGGTCAATTCCTTACTTCATCTGTATACGCTTAAAGACATGGGATGAAGGATCAATGCCTTGTGAAAGAAAAGGGGGTCTGGTTTCAAGCCTGCGGCGATTACATATGAAAACTACATTGCCATTGCTCTCTAACGCGGAGTTGTATGCAAACTGGAATAACAGAGAAGTCTTCCCACTGTAGCAACAACAACATCAAATAATAACAACCCAATCAGCCAGTAAGTTAATAAAGGAAGAAATATGAATGAAAGAGTGTGGTGAATATATTAACCAGGAAGGAGGGCCGGAGAGAAGCAGAATTGGGTCGGATTGATTATGGCTAGTATTCGTTTGCCTTCCCAAGAAAAAACTATCAATCATTGTTCCCTGATCTGAAAAATTGCGAAATTGTTCGATGAAAGAGCGCGTCCTGCCCGCTTTTCAAACCATGAAATTTGGCCTGAAGTCTCCAAATGAGACGAGTGGAAGTGGCAAAGTCTGCGGATTTTCAAGTAAATTGAAAGGACATTACCGACAACTTAAAGCATGAGCAAACAACTAATGTTAAGGTTGAATCTTATAGATGTTGGGCTTGGCTGGGCTGGGCTGGGCAGGTCCAATTAACGTGGCAGATCAGGACCTGCAAGATGAGGCAGAATTAATCAACCTTGAACATGAAAGGTAAGGCTGTCTTGTCGAATATCGACTAGAATCAGTTTTAGGATATCAAACTCTGAGAGTTGCTAAAGTTTGGACAGTAGTTAGGTTCGTGTAGGACTTGAATCCTGCCTGTATTGATTTGAATCCTACCTGTATTGATGGTTATGTTACAATTTTAAATAAGAATTATTAAAATTTAATATTATTATTTGAACTTTTATCCATCCTTTCTTGCCTGAAAGGCGTGAAAAATTTCTTTATATCTTTTCTAAATGTGTTTTGAGTCGCTTTCTCTTTTTGCCCTGGTTCGTTTTAGTACAAGCAGCAAACTCATTTGATAACTTCGACACTAGAGGGTGGGTGGGTTGTTAGAACTCAATATTTTAACAAAAACAACTGGAGTAGGGATACATATTATGACTTTAGGGTTAGGCAATATGCATGTGCAAGCATGAATGGTCTCCTTGTCTTTAGGGCGAAGGCATGCCCCAAATGCATGCATGCGAACATTCACTGGCATGGGCACGGTATTAACATGCATGCTTCTCATTGCTTTTGGCTACTTACTTCCTCTTGTGATGGTAATGCAATGTCGCATGCATTTTACAGAACTGGAAAGTTCTATCTCTCTGCCAACTTAATCATTAACTATATGATCATCAATAATAACATAATCAGCCTGAATTCAAGTTGTCTGTCTTAACGTAGATGTGGATCGACTGCTCATTTTGTAGTTTTATGCCTTGAATTTCATGGGTCACGAGTATGGTTGAAGCTTACTTGGGTTAAAGCTACTGTAATTGTATGTTTGACCATATATGTATATGGATTAAAAAAAAAAATCAATACATGGACCACATTTTCTTCAACATAAACCTTTGAAAGATGAGTAAATAAATATGTGTATCTGATTATCGATTAAAAATAACAAGCTTTAATTGACTACACCAATTTTTTTTTTTATATAATTTTTTATAAGAAGTAAGAAGAACAGGACAATATGGAGTTTGGTCGAGCCAATGACAACAATGGAAACAAAATTTTGGTCGGCCAACTAGAAAATAAAGAACACACACAGAGTAAATATTTGTGAACTAAGAAATGAATTTAATTATGCAATGGAGTAGAGAGTAGTAAGTATATTCAACAAAGCTTCTGTCTGGGTTATGTTCCTCATTCTTCCCTATGCATGTCAATGAAAGGACACTGCCACATTAAAACAACAACACAACTAAAACACCAATAAAATAATACCTGCTTCATTTGACATCCATGGCTTGGTATGGACCCCTCTATAATAATGATGATAATGGTAATAATTCAGTCATTTTTTAATACAAATATGTGCAAATTTGTAATTTGGAAAATAAGAAATTTAATAATTAAAGGAAAAAAGAGAAGGAATAGTTAGATGGGTTATGGGTGATCTTTTCTTTTTTATATTTAAATTCCTGCCATTCATATGTCCCCAGCCAGCATTGTATGGACAAGAACCAAATTGACAGGATGGTAATATTCATCGAAGATAATTGAACTCACTGATAAAACCTTTACACCAAACCCTATTTTCCTCTCCCTCTCTCTCTCTCTCTTTTCTCTTTAGCTATCACTTCTCGACTTTCCCATAAATCCGACACTGTCTCTTGGATCTGACTCTCGATTTCCATGTCCGAATTTCCGACAACCAAACTCTACATCTCTTACAACAATTAGTACTTATTCTTGTCTTACTAGCTGTTTTCAACATTTTCTTCTTTTATTTATGTGATAAAATCATTAAATTATTACATTACGAGCTTGAGAAAGTGGATCGAAGGCATGGAAAGCGGCCACTTCCATCGGAAACATCGGAGGAGAAAGAGAGAGAACATAACAACAACTTCCCTTCTTATTCATCTTCTTCGTATGAATCGGACATGTCTGCCATGGTTTCTGCTCTTACTCAAGTAATCGGCACCGGTAATGACCACTCCTCCGCGGTACAATCAAACCCCTCAGATTTCCCACCTGCCCTCAAAGAAGAACGAACTCAAGATCAAGGTATTTCATTTAACTCAGACTCCCATTTCACTCTTTTAAGTTCTTTATCGATTTCGAGGGATAAGGCTACTTACGTCTATTCTCACTACCTGTTCTCCCCCAATATATAGAAGCTTAAGTTCAGTGATATTGATGGTTTTAGTTCGATTAGTGTGAAATAAATATACATGCAACTGTTAACATACATCACTCTAAATTCTCAAAGGGTTTTGTCTCTGGCTTGTATTTTCAAATGTTGTTGAAGTTTTGTCCATTGATCCATCTTTGTCTAATTTCTTCGGCGTGAATTATTGACGAGATGTGAATAGAGATAAGAGTCAAGATTTGAAAGGCTAGCCAAATTCAATGAATACTAACTTTGCGTAAAGAACTCACTCTCTCGCTGAAAGTGTAAATGGTCGTACCATTTCTAGGCTTTTGTTTTATTTTATTTCTTTATTCCAAGTTTCAGGAATTACACACGTATACTGTTTATCGGTGCACGTGGTAATCATTATTCATGTGTTTTTAATTTGATCGATCCATTTCAATTATCTCTTTACGACAATTCTATCATTCCATTATGTTTCTGCCTTTCACTTCACCTTGGACCTTATCTTCTTGTAATTTCTAATCCTATTTTCTTCCTTCAAGATTAACAAATCTTGAAAATGACAAGTATTTCTGCTGTTCTTCCTAAAGTTTTCCTATTTGACGACTTGTTCTCTCTTTCCTTCTACAAATTTAAAAGCTCTACACTTCCTTATAGTAGAATCATCCAGTAACATCATGCCATGTATACATTTTAGTTACTGTAATTATAAATAGTATTATAGTATTGTATTTGTTCCACCCAATAGACTTAGATATATTTATATGCTACTAAATTCTACACTTGTCCAGCCAAACCAGTGCTAGAAAGGAAAGTTCTAAAAGTTACTTAGTGGGCTTGGCTAACCTTTTTAGGCTAATAGTTTGTGAACCGGGAGAGAAAAGAAAGGAAGTTCTCGCCGAAAGTTGGGCGTGGGAATAAAATTTACTTGCGAAATCATGAATTGCAGTATCATATTACTGTTAAGAAAGCTTTAAGTGCCACTAATGTCCCACTTAAACCTTTCTTAATTACTCATCGTAAGTGCATGGCACACTTGAGAACTCATGCTATAAAAAGGCTGTACATGCATGAAATAGTATATTCTGTGTGCTAATACCCCTACTAATTACCATCATCATTATGAATGTTAATTTTAAACAGATTTAATACATTTTAAATATCAAATTATAATTAATACATAATAAATTAAACAATTTTTAGATAATTTTTAAAATTTTAAGAATTTAAATGATATTTTATATTTTTAAAATTTATTTTTTGAGTGTTAATGGTGTGTTAATAAGTTATAATAAATATATATTTTTTTAATTTATGAATTATCTTTAATTTTTTAATTTTAATCGGTACACGTAATATTAAAAGGCCTAATGAGCCAAGCTATTAATAAAAAATGGACTATATATGTTTAGTTTACATGATATTTAGAAGCATTAATTTGTGACTTTATGATTAATTAAGTGACACTTTCATGATATATATTTTCTGATGTTTTTTCCCTTGAAATTCTATATGTGCATGTGTTTGTGAAGAAAATACAAGGCGGAGGCATTACAGAGGGGTTAGGCAAAGACCTTGGGGAAAATGGGCAGCAGAAATCCGAGATCCTCGAAAAGCAGCCCGAGTTTGGCTTGGCACGTTCGAGACTGCTGAAGATGCTGCCATGGCTTATGATAAAGCTGCTCTAAAATTTAAAGGCACCAAAGCTAAGCTTAATTTCCCTGAAAGAGTTCAAGGAACAACTGAGTTTGTCTATTTAATGGGCGCCGGAGATTCAGGTTCTTCCTTCCACGAGCAAAATCCTAGGCCAGCTGCGGCTCCCCAAGTTCCTCCTCCTCTATCGCTGCAGCATAATGCTTACCCGGACTTGCAACAATATGCACAAATTCTGTCGAGTGATGATGCTAGTTTCAATTATATCACTTCAACTCTATTTAATCCCCAGCCATTTTCGCCGCATTCTTCTCGTTCAACGTTTTCAGCATCAACCAACTCATCGCGGCGGCAGCAACAAGAGGAGATAACGAGATTGTCAAACTTGGGTAGCTCTTCTGGTTCTGAACCCCGAGATTATGAGAAGGATGACTCTGATAGCAATAACCCACATTAATATTGGGTAGCACTATTAATTTTTGAGTTTCATTGATGTTGTAAGATTGAAAAATATAGAAGGATGGAATTTTTTCATCCTCAATTCAAGTATGATTCCATTATCAAGAATGTCTATTTCAATATCAAACAATCTGGCCATTGAGTTGCAGTGGATTCGACAACAACAAATAGAAGAGCTTCCAAATATTTTTATCACAATTGGGAAGCTTGTTTAATCTGTTCCTACTGCCTTGTTATATCAATAGTCTAAAGAAGAAGAAATCATCCTGCCAAGTTTTGACTGCGCCTCAAGCTAAACAACCATACATGATCTTGGGAAGATTAAGAATCTCAGCGAAAGCCGATGACTTTGTGGTCATCGTGTGCAATGTTGATTCAATATATAAAAACGAGTAAAGGAATTAGGATCAGGATAGACATCGACAATCAATCTATTTCCATTGACTCAATTATAGAAGCAGAAGTCCACAGCCATATGCCTCATTGTCTAACCCTCCCTTATGGCTTAATCAATATGGCATAAAAGTCAATCTACGTAGCATCATATTGTCATTTAAATGTCAATCCTGTTAAGACGTAAGGCTAGGGGGAATATTTTGATGGCAGTATTAGACTAGTCAAAAGAAGGAAACTATCCAATCATGGTGGACAAACTTTTAATGCAATACGCATGGTGGAGAAGCAGTGTTTGTTCAGGCATATCTCCACTTCCAGAAATCGTCCAGAAGCTTTTGAGAAAGAAAAAGAAATTAAAGGTGATTTCTGCCTCACCCTTAGTGATGGCAATGGCCAGGGATTGGTCGGGTATTATCATCTTTATTTTTGATTCATTTGTGTGAATGAAGTTAAATACAGTTCCGTTTTTCAACTCGAATCTGTCGAAGCTCACAGGTCCCAATCTATATGATATTTTTGAGTATAATTATTGAGTTAATGAGCTAACAAATGGGTCAAAGTCGGGTAACCAACCGTTTACAAAAACAGGATTAAATGTGGTTTTATTTTTCTCGCGGGGCCCCAGCCTGCGAAGAATCAAAAAAAATCTTGGGCCAAGTTTGGCCTAAGTTTAAGCCCAATGACGAAGAAATAAAAGGAAATCTTGGGCCAAGTTTCTCAACATGGAAAGAAATATCGGGATAATCAGCCGTATCTTCGCGCGTATAGAAATCTGTATACTCGCTTTGACGGACAGAGAAACAAACTACGTGAACTGGGTCGAGGTGAAGTGAATCTCCAAAGTACAAGAGAAAGAGAACACATTAATTAATCACCAGACAGACGTGTTCCCTTTTTGCGATTAGTTAATGGCCTCGCACGTATTAGCCTCGACCTTGGTGACTCCGTCGAAACTCGGGCTCGGCAAACGTTTTTCTTCTTCTTGCTATTCTTCGTTGTCTTTGTCGTTTAAGGTTTCAGTTGAGAGTAATGGGAAGAGGAGAATAAAGTGCAAAGCTGTCGGTGAAAGCTCTCGGGGTTCTATTGATCGAACAGTTTATCAAGGTGCCTATGGGCCCTGGAGCGTTAATTCCTCTGACGTGCGAGAGGTATTTGCTTCTATATATTCTTACGAGAACATAATTTGTATCTTTATTCCATTGTTTGCAAAATTTATTAAGAAATGGTTTCAATATTATGCACGTTAGCTCAGTTTCGATTCTGAACTTATGTATCATATCCAGTATCATAGAAAAATCTATGATATGTAGATTATGATTTTGGTATGCATTGCATGATTCTGGGTTCTTGGTTGAGAGTTTCAAGTGGTCTTTTGATTTTTGTGACAGGTGATTTTGTACCGGTCAGGCTTAGTAACTGCTTCTGCCTCATTTGTGGCTGCGGCATCAGCTGCTTTCTTACCCACTGACTCTTTCGCTAGTGAAATAATCAAGCAAAATCTGAACTTGTTTTACACACTTGGAGCTGGTGGTTTAGGGCTATCATTAGTTCTAATTCACATCTATGTGACTGAGATTAAGCGAACCCTTCAAGCGTTGTGGGTGCTTGGTGTCGTCGGATCTTTGGCAACATACACAGCCCTCGCTCGAACGGCTGGTGAGAATTTAGTACAGTATGTTGTTGACAACCCAACAGCTATCTGGTTTGTTGGTCCTCTCTTTGCCGCTCTTACTGGACTCGTCTTCAAAGAAGGTACCATCACATTTGTTTAGTTGCATCCTTTATTATCAATTATGATAATTTTATTGATTGATGAGAGATTTTACAAAGGTGAGATTGAACCTTCGATATAATTAGAACTTGAGAAACTTTAAATTAAGTTTTCCATGTTGGGATTTTGCATTGAAACAAAGATTAACAGGTCAGTAGAGAAGTTCTCATGAGTTTCATATATTTGCATTCTCTTTTTGCCAGAATGGAGAAAATTAAAGAGCCCCAATTGCTTTTTATTGGTTAATTTTTTTTACTTTTGATTCTTGTGTTCAACAGTGTGTTCCGTGAGTCAATAGGTGAAGAGAACAAAGCTAAGTTTTCTATTATCTGGCAAAAACTCGACTAAACTAAGCCGATGTCATCCTCTTCCTCTTTTCCAGAACAATATATTTTTGTTTAATTTTGAAAATTTTGTTTGATGCATGTATTCATCAAATTATGCAAGAAATCTGTATTATGTAAAATTTGCTTGGTAATTAGATATTCATAATTCTATTTTGGAAAAATTAGATGTTTAATCGTTCAGAAATAACGAGCTAGGAACTCAGTATCATTCAGAACTAATGTTTTTACTCAATGTAATAACAGTTTTATGATTATTGCATGACGCATTCATTAATCTGGTTGTTATGCTGTAGCCCATGGTGCAAGATATGCTTGTTAAAAGAATTGGTAGCATTTTCTTAGAATAATTTACAAGCTGAGTTCTTTTATCCCCCTAACAGGCCTCTGCTATGGAAAGTTGGAAGCTGGTATTCTTACATTCATTATACCTTCGGTTCTACTTGGTCACCTGGTACTCCGTTTTCAACTTGACAGTTATCTTTTTAATTCTAATGTGTTATTGGAAGCAAAAGTCAAATTAGAAGGAACCTGCTTGACCTTATTATTTTTTGAACTACTTAAGTTTCTGTGTATCAACAAAGAGGCTTAATACTTATAATTTTTTGAACTACTTAAGTTTTTGTGTATCAACAAAGAGGCTTACTTCTCTTTTATCTTTTTCGCTGGGTGTTCTCATATTGAAACTTATTCTATGTGATTTTTCTTTTAGGGTCTTGAAAACTTGAGCCCAGTGTCTATTCCTATCTTTTAAGTTCTATTTTATGGATAACTTGAAGAGCTTTACTTAAAAAAAATATGCAGACTGGTTTGATGGATGACGGGGTAAAACTTACTCTTCTCGGTTCATGGATGGCACTCTTTGTGATATTTGCTGGAAGGAAGTTTACTCAACCCATCAAGGTATGTTATTGATCAATCTTGAATATTGATGTTAGAGATCTTCTGGGTAGTTAGGTTCTTTAAATTAAGAAGGTGTGACATATTAACTTTTTCTTGTTTATTTTCAAGGATGACATTGGTGACAAGTCGGTCTTCATGTTCAATGCTCTTCCGGAAAATGAAAAGAAGGCTTTGATTGAGAAACTTGAGCAACAAAAATTATCAGAATCTTAAAAAGAGAACACTACCCTGTAAGTTTTGCTCTTTTCAGGAAAAGAGTTGAGGATCTTGAGAACCTGCTTCTGCCAGGGAAACCTTGAGTTTGGCTTCTTTGCCTGACGAATTGTTCCTATCTGTAGAGAATTTAAATCTGCAGTTCTTCGAAGAGTGCTTAGGATGCTTTAAACGCAATTTTGGCATCTGGGAAAAGCAATATAATTCGTGTTTATTCAGTGTAAATCTGCCGAGTAACACAATATATCAAATAAATAGTAATATCAAAATTTGTATCTGTTACTCTAATCTAAACTGAATCCCTCTAATTCTGATATCATGAGATTCAAATTCTGAACCTTCTGTACTATCTCAAAAAATCCCATCAATTTTGAATTAGTTAGTACACACTTGACATTTAGATTCATGCAAATCTACCTCGTTATGCAGCATGGACCACTGATTGACTAAACGAAAGTTCGCTTTGATCGTGGCATTGAGCTAGGGAATCGTTTATTCTGCTACCAGCAATATTAGCTCTTCCGCGCATGACCATTATGTTGGCTCCAAACGCAGACAGGTTGGCCCCATTCTTAAGACTTTTTCCGTTTACAAGTCTGCTTGATTACCTTATCCATCAGCTCTTTGGGCATTGACAGGCTGCCTCCTGTTTGAACTTTTTATCCACTGGCTCTTTTTGTATTTCCTTAGAATCGGCCATTTCAGGCTTTACTGGAATGAATTCAATTTCAGAATGAGCATCGGGCTGCTTACTCATCGTCCTTCTCGTCTGTCCAGCTAGATCTGACATGAAATTCCCAACGTTTGCCTTCTTCGGCTTGCATGTCAGCAACGGTACACAGGCTGCGTCTTCAAAGTGCTACCTTTAACTTGCTGATAAACTAAATTGTGTGTTTCTGTATCATCAGCACTCATATCTGGTTCTTCATGTATTCTACCAGTTTCTTTACTTGATTCATCGGAATTCTCCTGCATCTCTGCTTATCCGTGTTGTAGTGATTCAACAAAACCATCAATTCTCTATTAACCTGCCATAGAAACTTCAGTATCATCAATGGAGGTTTTACAGCAATACTTTATTCACTGCTCGCAATACTAACAACTCATTAAAAAAAAAAAAAAAACTTATCCATTTTTGAATAAGTAAACCCTTCCAGTAAGAAACCGAAAGCACAACATAGCCCTGCTCTCCTTGCAACCAGGCAGCAGTGTGCACTTGCAACTAAAAGTAGAAAGACTGGCCCATTTTATTGGATTTACCAGCACCAAGAAGTAAGAGATTCATTGATCAAAATGTTTAAAGAACATTTAAAAGATCAACTTCAAACTTCCATTGTTGGATCATATCTGAGTACTACATGCACCAAGATCAGACTCGAGAATGCTTTCTTATATACGCAGATGAATAAGTTCAGAATCAGAAACTAATTAAATATTTGTTTCTGTAAAATAACAGGAGACGAATGGTGTCCCCATTGGGGCTCGCGGGAAGTTTTCCTCCTGATTCGCGTCTTCGTAATATTTTATCCTTGACCAGGGCTTTTGTTTTAAGACTAGAAGGAGTTGGCACTGGTATAGGGTAACGTTATCTCACGCGAGGGATACACTAACTCGCTGGCCAAACAATCCCCTAAAAATACTACCACTTAAAACCCTAGAGACAAACGCGCCCAGATTATTTTCCCATGTTCGCATGTGCTCTTTCTACACTTTCTTAACCTCATCAGCTTCCGCTGGACACCATTTCTTTTGTCGTCTCATTTTGCGTCGATCGCACGCTTTCCCACTCAAACCCCGACACTTGACGTCAATGGCCACCGTCAACGAGGTATCGCTTCGGAGAAGCCTCGCCGAGAAGCAATCCGCCGTGGAAGCCCAAGGCAATGCGGTCAGGGCTCTCAAAGCCGCTGGTGCTTCCAAGCAGGAAATCGAAGCCGCAATTGAATCCCTCAACCGATTGAAACTCGAGAAGGCTTCTGTTGAAACGGAACTCCAGACTGTTGTTAGTGGTAGCGGCGGGGATGGCTCACTTAACCGGGAGGCATTCCGTCAGGCTGCCGTTAATACTCTTGAACGCCGTTTGTTCTACATTCCGTCTTTCAAAATTTACCGCGGTGTCGCTGGCCTTTATGATTACGGTCCACCGGGCTGTGCCGTTAAATCCAACGTTCTTGCTTTCTGGCGCCAGGTGAGTTGTTAATTTAGCGCTATCGTTCATTTTTCATCTCATTCTTAATCTTTTTATTTTCATTTTCATTTTCATTTTTTGATTGATCAAACGAGTTAAAATTTTTGCATTAATGGTTTTACTTTGTTATAGTAAAGAACAAAAATTAAGGAAAATAATCAATTTTATATAATTTTTTAAATCAACTATATATGATATTTTGTTATATGATGACTGTTTGCCGAAAACAGTTCTTCAAACTATTGTCCTTAGATGCATATTCATGGGATTGTCTGCAATACATTCCATATTCCTTAAATCCAAAATTTTCAACTCTTACATTAATCTATTCATAAGTTTTTTTTGGTATGCGTTTCAAGTTTTTTCAATTTCTACTACTGACAGGTCCATTGGGTCTAGAAGTGTCTCTTTAAGTTATGGTAATGTTACCGTCATTATTTCTTGATTTCGTGATAGAATTTTATTTTTAAGGAATGTAACTTACTTTTTTTAATTTTTAATTTTAGCATTTTGTTCTGGAGGAGAACATGTTAGAGGTTGACTGCCCATGTGTGACACCCGAAGTTGTCCTGAAAGCATCTGGTCATGTTGATAAATTTACTGATCTAATGGTTAAGGATGAGAAAACTGGGACCTGTTATCGCGCTGACCACTTGCTTAAGGATTTCTGCAATGAGAAGCTTCAGAAAGACCTTAGTATATCCGCAGAAAAGGCTGCAGAATTGAGACATGTACTAGCAATCTTGGATGATCTATCACCTGAGGAGCTTGGTGCAAGGATCAAGGAGTATGGTATTACTGCTCCTGACACAAAGAATCCACTTTCTGATCCGTATCCATTCAATTTAATGTTTCAAACATCAATCGGCCCCTCTGGTTTGATCCCCGGGTGAGTTATTAATAAGTTGTATTGAATAATTAAATATTATGTGGTCATTCTGCTGAATCAATATGAAATACTTGTGAAGGACTTTCCATTATTAAAGTACTTCAAAAATCTGCTATGCTTAATGATCGCTTGCATAACTCCATTTTATCCAGTGTTATATTTAGTTACACCAGTACTGATGTCCTGATTGTCTGCTGCAGGTATATGCGCCCTGAAACAGCGCAGGGCATCTTTGTGAATTTTAAAGATTTGTATTATTACAACGGTAACAAACTCCCTTTTGCTGCCGCTCAAATTGGTCAGGCTTTCAGAAATGAGGTCTTCCATCTTTCCTTTAAAACTGCAAAATACACGTACATGCTTTTTTGTAGATGTATGATTTTTAGTTTGTGTTGAAATGTCTGTAACAAGTGGCACAATTTGATTGCATATTGTTTTCTGCTATCAAGCTGTGCTTTTAGGGGTGTGTATTGTGTGAGAGAGTGGGAGGAAGTTTAACATAAACTTTTCATATGTACAGATATCTCCTCGCCAAGGCCTTCTGAGGGTCCGTGAGTTTACACTAGCAGAGATTGAGCACTTTGTTGATCCTGAAGACAAATCTCACCCGAAATACTCGGAAGTTGCTAATTTGGAGTTCCTGATGTTCCCAAGGGAAGAACAAATGTCTGGGCAATCTGCAAAGAGGATTCCCCTTGGTGAAGCCGTTTCAAGGGTTGGTTAGATTGTGGTTATTCTTACCATTTTATGTCCTTTCACATTTCTTGACCTCTTTTCCACATCCCTACCTCTTGCTGTTGATTATGCTGTCTACGGTTGTTCAGGGTATTGTAAACAATGAAACACTTGGCTACTTCATTGGGAGAGTATATCTCTTCCTAACGTGCCTTGGTATTGATAAAGAACGTTTGCGGTTCCGGCAGCACCTTGCAAATGAAATGGCACACTATGCTGCAGACTGTTGGGATGCTGAGATTGAGTGCTCCTATGGGTGGATTGAGTGTGTCGGTATTGCTGATAGATCTGCGTATGACTTGCGTGCTCACACAGTAAGAGAATAATCTATATTTCTGTAAAACTAAATAATGTATGATGTGCATGCTCACACATTGAGAAATTAATTTGTATTTCTGTAAAAGTTCTATAGTTAACTCTTAATGTAGTTAGTACTTAGTAATGAAGTTGTTTGTATATCAGCCACTATCATAATGACTTAGTAGTATTTATGAGGTTCAGATAGTCATCTTAGTTTCATTTATCAGTTTTGTAGTTGAGATAGCTTGCTACTCTGGATGTCTTAGTGCCAGTAATATGCTCTTTTTTGATTATTTGTGTGTTATTTCTGCTATGCTAGTAAGTGCTAGAAGTAGTACAACATAAAAAGTACAGAATGTATTTGTTTCCAACATAAATGCAAACTAGTTAAATATTTGTTTCTGTCACATAACAGGAGAAGAGTGGTGTCCCTCTTGTTGCCCATGAGAAGTTTTCAGAGCCCAAGGAAGTTGAGGTACTGTTTTATGCTAATTGCACATGAGTCTTTGCCAGTTTTCTTTTATTTGGGGTGGTGTTAGTAACATGATCACTTAAAAATGTTTCCAGAAATTGGTTATAGCTCCAGTGAAAAGAGAACTGGGTCTTGCGTTCAAGGGAAACCAAAAGAATGTAGTTGAAGCTTTGGAGGTAAATGTGAATTCGGTTCTCCGTGGTTGATGCAATAATTTTAAGAAGCTCTAAAAGTATAACTAAAAAGTTTAAATTTCTTCCTCATTAGGCAATGAATGAGAAAGAAGCTATGGAAATGAAGGCCACGTTGGATTCCAAAGGAGAGGTGGAATTTTATGTCTGCACCCTTGGTAAAAATGTGTGCATTAAGAAGAACATGGTGTCAATTTCGAAGGAGAAAAAGAAAGAACATCAGAGAGTTTTTACACCATCTGTAATTGAACCATCTTTTGGCATTGGGCGGATAATATACTGCCTCTTTGAGCACTCTTTCTACACAAGGCCAAGTAAAGCAGGAGATGAACAGTTGAACGTTTTCCGTTTCCCCCCGCTTGTAGCACCTATTAAATGCACGGTTTTCCCTCTGGTTCAGAATCAACAGTATGAGGAGGTTGCCAAAGTCATTTCCAAGTCATTAACAGTTGCTGGAATCTCACATAAGATAGACATAACAGGTTCGCACTTAAGATATTTGTCTTTTAATTTTTATACCTTAAATGCAAATTGTATCTGGAGATGGCAGAATTCCCCCGTGGGGATCTGTTCTGAATGGGCAAGAATTAGGGCTGCTTCTTTGGAGATGGGATGGGGCTGTGATTAATTCCCTTTTCCTTGAAGAAAATAGTTAAGTAATATAGATTATGTAAAAGTTACAGAGACATAGATTATGTAAAAGTTTCGGAGACATGATTGCATATAGGTATTTGGAGAGCCCACACATATAGTTGCAAGATGTGCTCGAATGGAAGTATGTGCTTTTGTATAGATTATCTTAGGTTCCCCTGTTGGTTTCAATCAGTGTTCATTTCCATCTTTTGTGCTTGTGTTTTCTGTGAACGGTACGCGACTCCAAGCCTTCTCTTAGCACATGTAGTACTTTTGTGTATCCACGATCATGTGAGTTTACTTTATTTGTTTCTTCTGTTCTGCTATTTACAGGTACCTCCATTGGAAAACGTTATGCAAGAACAGATGAACTTGGTGTACCATTTGCCATCACTGTTGATTCAACATCCTCGGTGACAATCCGTGAGAGGGATAGCAAGGATCAAATCCGTGTTAATGTGGAAGAAGCAGCAACCGTTGTAAAGGCTGTGACTGATAGACTGAGAACATGGCAAGATGTGTGGTCAACTTATCCACATCACTCGTCTGAATCAGCCTACGATTAAATTGCAAGAATAATGCCACTGTTGGTGCTTGACATATTATACTCCTGGGAGTTCTCTTTCATTAGAAAACATTTGATCTCTATTTATGACCACCCATGGTTTGGAAAAGAAGAAAAAACAAAACCTTAGGTTTGATATTTTTGGAACAGGACCCATGAATAATTGCCAATGCAGCAGGTTCATATTCTCACTACCAATGTATGTAATACGATTTTTCCAGAATCTTGCTTTACAGGAAGTCTAAATGCCGACGGTTAATTCTATGCTTTTTTTTTTTTTTTTTAAAATATTAACCAGTACATGTAAGACTATCAACAATCTTTTTTTAGTGGGCAAGAAGTCTCCGCATTTCTGCTTTATTAGAAGGTTTTTTTTTTTTTTTTTAAATATTAACCAGCACATGTAAGATTATCATCAATCTTTTTTCGGTGGGCAAGAAGTCTCTGTATTTCTGCTTTATTTGAAGGTGTGTTTTTTTTTTTTTTAAAATATTAACCGGTACATGTAAGATTATCAACAATCTTTTATCAGTGGGCAAGAAATCTCTGCATTTCTGTATTTTTCGGAAGGGAAGAAAGCTCCATGGTTAATACCACTACGCAGTAGGTGTTTTGATTTACCCACCTTGTATGAACTTCAGAAAATGGTAATAAATAAATTAAAATAATAAGAAATTTACAGAGGGACGTAGTAGTATTGAACCAGTCAATGAAACGTGTTTCCTGATGACAAAAACGGCGTCGTGGATTAGTTATTTTATGATTTTCTTTCTCGTACGCGGACGACCCCAATTTACGGAGGAAAACCGGAATAGGACCGAATCAAATTTGAGTTACGGTGAAGCCCTAGCATTGTCATCAACAGGAAGGAGAATATGCTGAGAGTAGCGGGGAGAAGGCTCTCATCTCAACCTTGGAGGTCGACGCAGCAGACAACCTCCGCCTTTCTCTCTGGAAACAATCCTTTCAATCTCAATGGCGGCGTTGACGACTCACTTTCTCTCTCTGGATCCCCTTACTCTCCTCTTCCTTTCTCTTTCGGTACCCACTTTCCACATCTAATCAGAGGTCTGTCCTTCCGTTGCTGTCCTGCCTCCTTCTTTGAAGTGTTTTTTAGCATCATTACTGCCTTTGATCCCATTTTATGTAGTTCTGGAATGAAAAATTTTGAAGAGTAATCAATTTTTCTTCTTGTTGCTTCGAAAAGTGAATGTTTTAATACTAGTTGAAATAGGAATATATGTTCTAATTTTATGTTTAGATTCTCTTGTTGAAAAGGAAAATGATGAAGTGCAGAAGGTTATTTTATATTGCGATGCAATTATGGATTTGAGTTAGTTCCGTATTTTCTTTATTACTACTTTCACGAATTTAATTAAATTTGTTTTCTATTACTTCTGTTGCCCATGATCTCCTGTTTCTTTACCTATTTTTGTGTATTTCTGTGCGCATGAACATTGAAGAACCAGGCCATTCTAATCTGTGTAAGTTGTATTAACTTGATGTTTGAAGAGATATCACAGATGTAGGTTGAGAGGGGATGATGTTTCCAATAGAAAACTTTGCTGGATTTTTTGTTTCTATGTACCATACTAGTATACTGTTGAAGTTCTTTAATGAAGATAAACGAGAACCAAATTTTGTAAACTTATCATAATGCTTATAATGTTTATATGTTTCTTTCAGATAGATTTGTGTTTGATTGAGCCAGTGGGAACAGCTGACTAGTGATATTTTTGATACTTAGATTGCATAGAAACAAATACTTCTTTCCTTTGTGTTATAGTTTATCTGTTTCATAGAGAACCATGAAGAAAAAGTTTCCATATCGAAAGAAATTTAGGAAGATGTGTATGGGTTGTTTGGTCTTCAGCTAATCAACTAAATAGAATGCCCCAAGATTACTTTATGGACTATTCTGCCACTTGTAACCAAGGATGTATTTTTATCCTGGATGATGGGACTAATGTGACGTCAATTCCAATTCTTTTTTGAAATTTTCTATTCATGAGACTCAATTTACGTTAGAGCTGTTCCTCTCTGTTCTGTTTTCGAGCAAAAAAGAAGGTATGTGAGAGCTATTATATGATGTTGGGTAACTGTTCCAGGTTTTTCTGCTGAAGCCCTCACTCCAGGATGTGATATGGGTTTGATCTCAGATCTCCCAGCTACTGTGGCAGCTGTAAAGAACCCAAGTTCAAAAATTGTCTATGATGAACATAACCATGAGCGTTATCCACCCGGTGACCCCAGTAAGCGTGCATTTGCATATTTTGTCTTAACAGGTGGCAGGTTTGTGTATGCCTCCTTAATTCGTCTTTTGATCCTCAAGTTCATTCTTAGCATGTCTGCAAGCAAAGATGTACTTGCTCTTGCCTCCCTTGAGGTTGACCTCTCCAGCATTGAGCCTGGGACAACTGTTACTGTCAAGTGGCGTGGGAAGCCAGTTTTCATCAGGCGTCGGACTGAAGAGGACATTAAGTTGGCTAATGGTGTTGATCTAGCAACACTCCGTGATCCACAGGAAGATTCTGTCAGAGTTAAGAATCCAGAATGGCTTATCGTTATTGGGGTCTGCACCCACTTGGGGTGCATTCCTTTACCAAACGCTGGTGACTTTGGAGGTTGGTTTTGCCCTTGCCATGGTTCGCACTATGACATCTCTGGCAGGATCCGCAAGGGGCCAGCACCTTACAATCTAGAGGTACCCACTTACAGTTTCTTGGATGAGAACAAGTTACTGATTGGGTGAGCATTGATATTGGAGTTCTTTTCTGGAGTATTTGTGGTACTTGGAGTGTCATAATAAATATTTTCTCCCACCAAAGGGATATTTGATTTTGCAAATTTATTTTGTTTTACCATTGGCTATTCAATTATGCTCTACGGATTAACTTACTCTATCTTCTGCTGGTTACGGATTGTATTCTGAAATTTTGAATAATACAACTGGAGATTTGTTGAGCACTTTCAGTGGTTGTTGAAAGTTAATTTTGTCAAACAATCATCTACATTTATCCAAGATATTGTTCTTCCTTGAAGTACTTTTCTCCATGCATGAATTTTTGACCTTTTCGATATATTTTCTGTAGTTGTTAATACTGCTTAGAGGCCTAGTTATCCTTGAGCCAAATGCAGTCACAAATATCGTTGCTTCTTAATTTACTGATGCCAGCAATGCTACTGTATTGCTTCTTATTTCCTATTTTTATATGGTGAATTCTTTTTAGGTATATCATGTGCATGCTCAAGACCCGTGCATTGCATTAGATATTTGACACGTTAAAGAAGTGTACTTACTGTAGCATCTGTTTGTTCTTTTGCTAATTGTATGCATGATATTTAATTGAATGAGTTTATTGCTACAAAAAAAAAAGTAGTTTTGTAATGGTTTTGTGGGTGCCTGTTAGTTCAATCAATTATATCTCTTAATGCTGTTATGAGAAATTTGGAGCTCCACATCAAAGTTGGAAAGGATTTGAGTTTTTGATCATGTAATATGTTTTTGTTTGTTTTCTAGAAGCAAAAGTTCTGCAGTGGTATGATTGCAGCAGCTTAGGAAAAGAACACAGTTGATTTTTAACGAAATACATCGGAGTCTAGCTGATCATATAATTGCTGAACCCAACTAACAAGCTCAAAATTGTGGAATCAATGAGTTAGCAGTTTTGAATTGGAACTAGTGGTAATTTGCCTCCGTATATATCAGAAAGCTGGCTCTCATCAATGTCCTCAAGCAGAGTGGGTTTCAATTTTTTGTTCTCAACAAAAATTTTCTGCAAAACATACATACAGGTTAAACTGCATCAGCACAAAGAAAAGAAACAAGTTTTGTTCATTCCAAATGCATGTAGGAATATGCGTTTCTATCGAGGAAGGGACGGTACCTAGTTTCTGGTATTGCTGTCAATAAACGAGAGTAAATAACCTTCCACGAGGTCATGAAAATGCGAGGGGAATGCACTATGGACAGTTTGCCTAGCCTCTCCGGATAGCAATCCTGCTAGTGTTATCAAATCAATGCTATAAGCTTGGCTTTTCAATGGTAAGGGTACTCTCTAGTCTACAATGAATTTGAGTATGCAGTTTCATTGTTGGGCAAATGCATTTACCAAGCACATCTAGAAGTAGAAGCAATTTATCCATGAAAAAATTGATTTATTATTTGATCAACTGAATTAATAATTTGACATTTCATGATGGATGATCAAACCGGAAGGATTGATAGAACTGCTCCATACCCGCGTATGTCTTGGAGCATCCCCATCCTTGAAAATCCGCAATGCAGACAAACTTGCCCTGCTCCTTCGGCAATCCGAAACACCAAGACAATTAAACAAATGTCATATAGGGAGGAGAATGAGGTAACTTGGCACATACTTTATCCAGACTATAGACCCCAAAGCCTGCAAACGAAAGTGAGGCAGTAGAATGAATGAATGAATTTGCAGATTATGAATCAATGCAACTTATTTGTGTAGTAGAAATTATGGGATTGGGAGACAATTGAAAACTTACTCTTCAGTTCCTCCAAAGTTCCGTCAGAGGGCTTGTGTCTATTAGCAAAGCCGATGAGTATAGGGCGTCCCTTCTTATCAACACCTTGCATGCAAATCTTGTTGTTAGCGAGATGATTGGGAATCTTTGTTGCTGATATGAATCCATTAGGGACAAATGTTCTTCTCCAGCTCAGGGGTAAATTCAATAACATGGTACTGAGTACTGCCCTTCTCTACATCCATATCACGAGCCAGAAGAAATCTTCTGATCGTCAGATCATCAACTTCCTGCAATATGAACAAATTTGTCACAAACTTTACAGTAAGAGTTTTGAATCAGTAAAGGTAAAACTTGCAAATCTAATGCCAGGCTATATTGACGTTGATTATTTTCTCTATTGTATCTAACTCGTATTCTGAAAACTCTTCCCCATTTGTGGTAAATAAAATTCACAAGTCAAAACCATTTTCCATGAAAATTTAGGCAAAAAGAAGATAACCTTGGAAGAAGGATCTTCTCTTGAAGAAGAGCTCTTATGATACCGATATTGCTTCTCTCAATCTCAATTCCATTGCTGTCATCTCCACTCTCTGCAACCCTTTTTCAGTTTCTAAAGTCTTTGAAGTCCATCTCTTTCTCCTCTGCAACCCAACCCAACCCAGCCCAGCCCAGTTTCTGTTCTGGGCAACAGCAAATAGTCTCTGCAAGCTTAAAGACGAAAAGCCATGCCCAAGGTTTTATTTATTGAATTCATAAACTCCATTGTTGACTTAGACCCACACAAAACAAGCACCACTAATTTACAGCAATTCGATATAAAATTATTCACGAGATTCATTCCAATACATATGGAATTTCATATGTAGTGTTACTTGTTTAACAAAAAAGTTTTTAAACATAAATAAAAGACATAATTTTATGACTGCTCTGCTGTACCTTCATGATTATTTATGGTCTACGATAGGTAAGCATGATAGAGAGGTCCCCGAGTTCTTGCAGGCTACAATTGAATTTGATGGTTGGATTTAATTTCTATGGAATCAAATTCTTGTTAACAATAAAGACATTTAATAACAATTAGCTTTTGGGATTATTAAGTTCGTTAATAATAGTGATAAAATAATGTATGTAATCACTTCATTATTAATTAATCACATGGATCAACATAAAATCTGAATATTTTAGTTTATTGATCAACAATTAAGTAGTATGAATCCCAAAAGATTTGATATCACTGGGAGTACGGGGTTAAATGTTATAAGACATTTTAAGCTTTTTAATGCAAAAAACTCGTGGGCTTTAATCATATTTATACTTCAAAACCTTCAATAATCACACAACCGTACCAAAATAATTTTTTGTTTTACCTTACCATGCCAAATTTCAGAAAAAAAAAAGCATAAATGTTCCCCACCTTTTTTTTTTTTTGCATTCAAAGAGAAGTAATAAGTTGGTTTTATTTTGGCTGCAGTAATCAAGCAAATAGGGTAGACTGTGGGCATAAAATCCAAAAATCTTAATCAAGTTGGTTTTCATATTCAGACAGAAAGTGCTTAAATTTGTAATACTGCGTCTACTTCTCAGTCTAGGCATATGTATTATATAGATCACATGAAATTTTATGAATTTTCATGCTATATTAGCTCTCAATGTAAGAGCTGAAGTGAAAAAAAGGTTCACTGATTGAAGTCGGTGGGTTTAGCAATCTTGTATAGGAACTAGCGGAAGTTTGCCTCCATATATATCAGGAAGCTGGCTCTCATCGATTTCTTCAAGCAGAGTGGATCTCAATTTCTTGTTCTCAATGAAAACTATCTGTAAAAAATTTGGAAAACATTTACAAAGAGTTAGATAAAAGGGAAGATTTCATGCCAAAACGTACACACTTCCTGACCTATAACATTACAAATGTCATCCACTTCTCTTAATCATATCAAGGAATCAATAAGACAAAGGTTCAGCAAGTACTAAGTTCTGCAGTGCTAATAATAATTCATGGTTGGCTAGCATGCAGGAATATGTACTTCTTGCAAGGAAGGGTACATTACATGTTACCTTCTTCTTGGTATTGTCGTCGATAAATGGGTAAACAACCTTCCATACAGTCATGAAGATGTAAGGTGAATGGACTATGTACAATTTGCCCAGCCTCTCTGGGTAGCAGTCCTGTCATCAAAAAGGTCAAAATGTTGTTACAAGCTTTCCTGGTGAAAGAATATTTTCCGAGATAATCCTGCTATTGTAAATGTATTCACTCGAGTATCAAATTTTCACCAACATATTATGAATTATTTCTTTTCCTCTCTTTTAATTAGTTGATACTATTTCTTACTAACATGCGAATGGTGGAAGATCAAACCTGCAAGATTGATAGGGAAGCTACATATCCGCGAATGTCACTGCTGGAGTATCCCCAGCCCTGAAGATCACCAATGCAAACAAACTTTTCCTGCCCCTTTGGTATTCTGAAACACCAAGAAAATGTCATATAGGCTTGATTTATAAGCTAAGTTAAATCAACAATCAAAAAATAAAATTGAACTTGCTTTATGAACTTGGGAATGATACTAAAGGAAGACTTAAATTTTTGTAAGAGAATGCGTGATCTATGAAAGAGTTTAAATTTAACACAATCATCTTGATCAGAAGACAAAAGAACTATTAACAACTATGATTGATTGTCCATGAGGCTGCTTTCTAGTTTAATAACATCAAAATGAGCCACGGATGGAGAATAAGTTACTTGGCACATATTTTGTCCAGACTGAAGACCACAAAGCCTGAAAAAAAAAAAACCAAAAATATGAGCGATGTGAGTTGAATTTGCAGAAGTACATTAAATTAATTGTATAATTTATGAAAAGATGACCAAAAAGAAGTATATGCTAAGATTTTTTAGTTTTAGTAATGAACTTATAACATACGCCTGAATTCCTCTAGAGTTCCTTCAGAGGGCTTATGTCTGCCACCGAAGCCCACCACTATGGGGCGTCCCTTCTTATCAACACCTTGCATACACAGCTTGTTATGGGCAAGTTGATTTGCAATCTCCGATGGTGAAATAGAGCCGTTAGGGACAAATGCTCTCCTCCAGCTTAGGTACTTCAGAAACATGGCAGAAGCTTTCTCTATATCCAGATCACGCGCCCACAGAAATCTCCGGATCATCAAATCATCAACTTCCTGTAGACAAAAGGTGATAAACACACCAAACAAAAGCGTAGAAATCCCCAATATAATTGGGTAGTCAAACAAATACAAGACTGGTAAAGTAAATAGGAATGCACAAGCAGTTAGAAACAAAGTAATACTAAATTACACAGAGAACAGCCCATGGTTTTACTATCAAACTAGAAAAGAACTTTTTTTTTTTCAACTCTGAGCTAAGACAGAATTTAAAACTGCATAACAAAAAATTGTAATTTCTGCTAGGCTGTATTCCGATTGACACATTTTCCCCCTATTTCAACTCACATTATAAAATACAATTGCAAGAGTGCATTGCATTTTGTAGCTTCTACTTAAACACTAAACATATATATTTGTACGCATCAATCAATCTACACATACAATTATTGGTCAACTGTTTTCTTATAGTTAGAAATGCAGAAGGACAGCACAGGACAGGACAGGACAGGAGACATTCCCATCTCAGAAGAAGAAACCCTTCAAAATTTAAGTTGAATCAAATCTGAAAGTTAAAATTTTGTACCACAATCGGCATTTTATTGATCAATCAAGGCAATAAAAGTGAGATTCGCATAAAACCCAGCAAAATATTGTCAATTCCCAGATGAACATGGAACGAACAGATAATAAATATGAGAAAAAAAGAAAGAGAAGGCAAAACCTTGGCAGAAGGATCTTCTCTTTCAACAAGAGCTCTCATGATACCAATTTTGCTTCTCTCAAACTCATTGTCATTGCCTTGTCCATTTTCTTGCACCTCTTTTCCTTTCTCAGAGTCTTTGAATTCCATCTCCTTCTACTCCTCTAACTTTGTTTTCTTCACTAAACCCAGTTTCCCATCAATCATAGATCTCTTTTTTTCCAATTTAGAGACAGAAAGGCATTAATGCAGGCAGTTGAAATAAATATCCAACTTAAATGCATTAGGTACTTTCACTTGTCTTGTAGTTCTCCTCATCTCTGATTAATGGCGTTTACTTGCTTGTCTGTTTGTTACATATATCATTTGCGCATCACTAAATCTTATGTGGTCAGCATAATTAAAAAATATATATAGATATATATACACACATGTGTGTATATATATTTCTCCTTCTAAAAATAGTAATACGACCCCGTTTCAACATGGGAACTCTTATGTCACAATCATCAATTTCTTCATTATGATTTTTAATTTATGAGTTACATTTAAAAATTATAATAAAAAAATTTAAAAATTATAATAAATAATTAAAATTATACGATAATAATTTATTCCAACTATAATTAATTTATTTTATACTCATCTTTGTAAGTGTTGACAGACTATTTGTGAATATTAACGAATTCAATTAGAAAAATTTTTTGTAATAGTCAAAAACGTTTAAATCGAATTGTAGATGAATGAATTTTTTTAATAATATTTAAAATAAAAAGAATAAAATTTTTTAAAATTTTTGGATAGATTATTAAGTTAATTTTTTTTTTAATTTAACCAATTTGTAAGATGGATTAACTGGTATCTTTGAGAATTATTCTTTCTCTTTATATTATTGTCTCCATTATACTTACATTTTGCCTACCATTTTCAATTTTTCTTACCACAAAACCTATCTTTCTTTATTTTTAATTGTTATTACTCGAAACACAATATCTTCTGGCTCTAGATTTGCTACTGCAAATTTATTTAACCTTTATTTTTGTTTGAAACTAATAAAACAAAATTAATGGCAGATTTGTAGCTATGTCTTTTGAAAGATTGGTGCCAGTCAGTTTTATATATTGATAATTGATGTAGTTAGCCTATGCGCTGCATCTTAATTTAAATATAATGGAGTGGGGCAATGATCTCAAAGCCTTCGATATTTTCCAGAAGCCACCTGTCTTTGCTGTAGTCTCTATCATCAATGGCGAGTTAAAGAAGAAACAGCGGCGGAAAATTTGATTGCAGGGTCAAAAGACTAGCATATACAGAGAGGGAGGTGGGAATCCTGTCATGAACTTTGATATCAAATCTCTGTTTGATGGTTGTAGTCATCTCTTCGTCAGCTAAGACTACTGAGAGGGTGTAATTTACGGTGACAGAAGCGTAGGTAAGGTTCGCGTTCCGTTGACAGATTTGATTGATGAATTCAGTGAAGCTGTGCGGTTTGACAGGTATCAAATTCGTAGCAGCGACGGAAAGCCTAATGGGATGTTAAGTTTTTGTTATTAGCTGAAAGGGAAGACCATCAAGAAGAGCAGAATTGCTTCCCCAGAAGTTATCAGCTGAAACTGAAATCCCATTTAGGACTACTGAGAAAGTTGAATAACCCTTGCATAGAAGTTGATGAGACTCATCAACGGGTGCAGGTGTATGCTAACCTTCACTAGATTGTGTTAACTCTGCTTTACCGGGATTTTATACACCCCCACCGAGTTACAAATATTACAAAGCGAGTACGACTCTGCCATCACTTTCACCGCCACAGGGGTACCATCTTCCGTCGCCATCCCAGTTTGTGCGAAGTCCTGGACCATGGTGCAGGCAGGATTCAACCAGTTATAGTTATGGACAATTTTGGACTAATATTGAAATGAGTTAAAACTTTAAGGGCTACGAGTAATTATCCTTCGGCAGTGAATTTCAACTTGACAGGAGGAGCGAAGAAGGTTAGAAGGTCAATTCACTAACGTGTTCAAAAAATGAAATCACAAGGGGCTTTGCTTGGTTAAGCAGCCTGTAATAGATTAGACAGTCAATGAATGAATGGCGACTTGTCATCAAACCGGCAAAACAAACACAGCTTTCGCTCGAACTAACATACTCTTCTCTACGTGTTATTTAATATTTCTCTTCTTATTACTAAATTCATCAGAGAAAAAAAAGGGAGACGAAATTGTGTGTTAATGTCTCTGTTTCTTGGAGCAATTTCTGTGAATTGTATTCATTCACTTTCAAACTCCATTTTCTTATTAATAGTTGTCCTCTCAGTACATAGCCTTATATTCTAAGTTAACTCCTCAACTACTACTCTACTGACATTTCAACCACATAATACAACCTTCTTAAATGCAGCTATGGCATTCTCTTTGGGAATGAGAAGAAACGAACCCAATTGCCCCATTTTGATCTTTGGGCTGCAGAATGAGGAGTTTTTCCATTTGGGTTATTTCTCTTCTTGCTTTTGCGTTTACTATTACTGTTGCTGAAAAGAGTCCCAAGATTGAAAGAATTTCCGGTATGTTTCATTCATTTATTTATTTAGTTTGTTATCGTATTTTCTTTTGCCAACCTTGATCAAAGAACAGAAGCAGAGAAAATTGCTGGAATTTGTGAGTAACTGCATTGTGTCCCATAATACCACAGTGTATTGGGGATCGATCATGTGCGGTGAACTGGATGGTGTCATTTTAAGTTACATAAAATTTTTCGCATTAGAAGTCAAGATGCGATGATACTCTTTACTGATTGAATTTGACAAACTCAAGAAACTGAGAATTCATGAATACATATTCTGTTGGTGTATGATATAACCTGGCAAATATCTGTCAAAACTCGTTTTTCGCGAGTTGGTAGTCTGGATTGTCTTAGACATTCTGTTCCATCAATGAAACTGAGATTGCTCTATCAAATTTGTTGGAAAAAGTGAGAGTTTAGAAACCTCTTAAGCAAATATGACTTAATAGGATTGACTACAAAACATAAATTTTGATCTTGGTTTGATGTTACAGGAAGTGCCGGTGATGTCTTGGAAGATGATCCTGTAGGAAGGCTGAAAGTCTATGTATATGAACTTCCAAGCAAATACAATAAGAAACTTCTCCAAAAGGATCCCAGATGTCTCACACATATGTTTGCTGCCGAAATCTTCATGCACAGATTCCTCTTATCCAGCCCTGTTCGGACCCTCAATCCTGAGGAAGCTGATTGGTTTTATACCCCCATATATCCCACTTGTGACCTTACGCCCACTGGCTTGCCATTGCCATTTAAATCTCCTCGGATGATGAGAAGTGCAATACAACTTATCTCCTCAAACTGGCCTTACTGGAATCGAACAGAAGGTGCTGATCACTTCTTCGTCGTGCCTCATGACTTTGGTGCTTGCTTCCATTATCAGGTAATCAAAATTCTAGGTATAACTAGTGCTAACTATAATCATTACTATCATATGAAGGTTTGATTTATATATGCTGGTTATATAATGCGTAGGAAGAGAAAGCAATTGATCGAGGGATCCTCCCATTACTCCAGCGTGCTGCACTGGTCCAGACTTTTGGACAACGTAACCATGTGTGCTTGAATGAGGGTTCTATCACCATTCCTCCATATGCTCCGCCACAAAAGATGCAGGCTCACCAAATTCCACCAGACACTCCCCGTTCAATATTTGTCTACTTTCGTGGTTTGTTTTACGATGTGAATAATGATCCAGAAGGTGGTTATTATGCAAGGTACATAATGTTTGTACAAACCTTCTCATTGTCCAAACCAAGGTTAGATAAAATCATAAAATCCTACTTAATTTTGTCCATTTTGCTTGACTGGCAGGGGTGCAAGGGCAGCTGTATGGGAGAATTTTAAGAACAATCCCTTATTTGACATCTCCTCCGATCATCCAACCACATATTATGAAGACATGCAACGAGCTATATTCTGTTTGTGTCCTCTGGGTTGGGCTCCGTGGAGTCCTAGACTAGTTGAAGCCGTGGTATTTGGTTGCATCCCTGTGATCATAGCTGACGACATTGTTTTACCATTTGCTGATGCAATCCCATGGGAGGAAATCGGAGTGTTTGTAGCTGAGGAAGATGTTCCTCAGCTGGACACAATCCTTACATCTATACCACCAGAAGTAATTTTAAGAAAACAGAGACTTCTTGCGAATCCTTCAATGAAAAGCGCAATGTTGTTCCCACAACCTGCACAACCAGGAGATGCTTTCCACCAAATATTGAATGGCCTAGCTCGCAAGCTACCGCATGATAAGAGTACATATTTGAAGCCTAGTGAAAAGATTTTAAACTGGACAGCAGGACCAGTGGGAGACATGAAACCATGGTAATTGAAGTTTCATGCTCTCTACCTATCCGCTCATTTGTAAGAAACTAGTTCAAGTACAGATTCATTGTTCTTTTTTTTCCAGACTCGTTAGTTGTACCAAGTTGAGATTGGTGTTGGAATGGCCTGGCCAATACAATTTTCTTCCATTTTATAGAGATGCCTACATTGCATAGACAGTTTATGCATAGTTTATTGTGCATGTTTGCAGCCAGAAACTACAGAAGAGTTTTACATAGGACTAAAATAAAGTTCAAATTTGTCTATTCTTGATCTGATCAAACTTTAGACCAAAATATTTCACACGATGAATGGCTCTGATTGAAGGGCCACCCACCAGGACCTTCCCTTTAGCTTTAATTATGGGCAGCCACAGTAGTTGACAGGATTCATTAAACAACTTTTCTACCTTGAGAAAGCTGCAAGTGTCACATGCTCTTAGTGAGTTTCGAAGTCTATGTCTATCCAACTTATAGTAGCTTATGTTTAAGTATAACTTTGAATTCTTCTCTTCAAGAGTCCCACTAGTCCTCTGCTTGTTTAAAAAGAGCTTGTTTAGAAAGAATTTGCCTACAATTCTGCTTGCATATATCACACTCCTACTCAAACTCTACTTCCTCAACGTGAGGATCTCTGTTCCAGTGTGTTTAACTTGTTTTTTTGTCATATGACTTCGTACTCTCACTTTTCTCAATTCAAGGAGTCTCTCTATTCCCAGCATATTTGACTTGTCTTTTCGCCATATGACTTTTTACTCTTTACGTTTCTCAACCCAATGACTCTCTCTATTCTCACATTGAGCGGCACATTAGGACCCTATCATGTACATGTGCATGAACCCTCACTCGCGCTGCTTGCGATGCTCAACGCCCCTACGTTATGTGCCACTTCGAGCATGCACTGTCTTGCGCATGTTGCATTGCTCTCGCCCACTCAAGCCTGCATTAGCATAACTTGGCTGTCTTTCCATGTCCAACACGCCTATGTTTTGCATCAATCCATACTCACCTTATTTTGTGTTGCACCCACAGCACATCTATGTTCCTCGGTGCAACTTAAAGGTGCAAACCTAACCTGGGACGTGTGCCTCAATTTTAAGGGCTGTGACACCAAGCCACCACTCCATATGTGACTTTATTTTACCCAAAAATAAAATAATTATACAGTGAGATTCGGGTTATAAGAAAAAGGGGGAGAAAGAATAGGAGTAAGGGGAGACTTTATCATTTTCATATTCCCATTGTTGCAGGGCATCTCCTTTTAAAGGGAGACTGGAATTCCTAACCCACCACCAGTTGACCAAAAGTAATTTCAATTAGTGGACTATAATTACTCCCACCTTTAAGTTGAAGTTTTTACTCCTAATCATCAATTAATTGGGAAAATAATTTAAAAAAAATTATAATATAATAACCTAATCAAAAAATTAATATCTTATCATTTAATATTTTAATATTTATGGTAAAAATTTATTTAAATAAAAAATAAAAAATAAAAAATTATATAAAATATATAATAAAAATATAATTTTATAAATAAATTTATATGAACAAATTTGTATAATTAAGATTACTTATAGCAGTTAGTTCATTAAAATGTGGAGACAAGTAAATGGGCAATTAATATCAGATCGAGAACTTAGATAATATATATTTTAATAAATTATATTTTTATTCAGAAATATACTAAAGATTAGGGACGTACTTGATAATTGACGATTTATTTTTACTTCCGAACCAAGCCAAATAATGTAGTGGGTTACCCTCTCGGAGTCTCCCACCCACCCATCGGTGTCTGCTGAAAGCTGTCCTTCTCTTTTCTCGATCAAACAAACACGAACAAGGGACAACTCTTAAGACTCAACCTAACTACTTCTCTTTGCATTACAATATAAATCTTCGATTTTATCCATCGCGGGTTCTTCGTTTCTATCGTCTTTCTTTTCTTCACCAACCCTTTTCTTTCTTCCGTCAACCAGTCTTTATGGCGACCATTTCCAAGCTTACCAATCCAAACCCTGCTGCTGTTTCTTCATCCTCTTTCAAACCCAGATCCTCTTCTCTACCTAAATCTTTCATCGGCTTCCAAAACACAACTGGGTTCGCCTCCAAAGTTGCGTCTTCTCAGTTGTCCCTCCGAAATAACCATGCTTTGAAGGGCTCTTTGCTGTAAGTTTCTCTCTCTTTTTTTAAAATTTATTTTATTTCATGATCTTGTTTTATATATTAATATTATGTTTATTTATTCTAAGTTTGTCCCTTTTTAAGATTTTTCTTCTTTTCTATTAATTTCTTTGGAAATCTCATAGCATAAAAATTTCCTTGCATGTACAGGGGCCTTGTTAACTTTTTTACATTTAATTTTACGTATATTTTACCATATTCATTAGGCTGGGATGTTATTGTGATAAATGTGGTCTTAGAGCTGTAATTTCTTTTTTTTTTTTTTTTAAATCTTATCTCGATATTTTATATTGTGAGTGAGGCATAACTGACAATATGTTTGACCATCTGCGAATCTATTTGATATCTGAGTTCATAATCTGGGTTGCTAATCATCAAGCTATTTGTATTTTTCATAGGGTTTTGTATAATTTGGCTTTTTGCCATATACTTGTGAATTAATGAGTGCTCACACTCCATTAGGCAATGTGCTAAACTGAACTCGGTTGCAGGGTCAAATGTTGCCAATCCAGTGGAACTGGAAATGCGGCAAAAAGAACAACTCTTCATGATCTCTATGAACGGGAAGGGCAGAGCCCTTGGTATGATAACCTCTGCCGGCCAGTGACAGACTTGCTTCCACTGATTGCAAGCGGTGTAAGAGGTGTAACTAGCAACCCAGCGGTAACGACTCATATCTTTTTCTTTTGTTATTTTTCTATTTCTATTAGCTCTTCTAATTAAGATGACTTCTGTATTATTTGAAGATATTAAGGCTACGAGACCTAAAGGCATTTATAAATATAATAAAATCAAATTGAAACTTGCAGAACCATAGCGGGTAGATGCTACTCCAGTTTATTTTTAATTGTACTATACAATGCACTGAGCTGCTTAAAAATTTATGTTTGCAGATTTTCCAGAAAGCAATATCATCATCAAATGCTTACAATGATCAATTCAGGTACCAAAAATAGTTTAAGTTCAAAGTTTGCTATGATCTTTTTATGATAACAAAATTGAGCTGCATCTTTTCTTTATGGTTTCCTGGAGGCTCTCATGGTGTGATGAGTCATTTACTGAATTGAACTATGAACAGATCAAACATTTTTTTTTAATTTATTCTATTTTATGAAACCAAAATCCAAGGATGTCTAGATAATGGATGGTGTAATATATCATTTTGTGTCACTACAAAGTTTGAAGTTAGTGTATGGAATCCAAAATAATCTATAAAAATTTGCATTTATATTCTAGGAATTGCATATGGACATGTACTTTTCATCTTTATTATTTTTAGGCTAAATGTTTAATTGTTATGAGGACATACATTGTGATGCTTCAAGTTGTATGCATCTTGATATCAACAATCTGTGGGGTTACAAAGGATGGACGGCTGACTTCTTAATATTTAAAAATCGTGCTCAGCTCAAAATATTTTTTCTTTAATTTTCAACTGACATTTATAAAATGAGTAAAATTATTTGAATCTACAGGGAACTTGTTCAATCTGGAAAACACATTAAAGCTGCATATTGGGAACTTGTGGTGAAGGACATTCAAGATGCATGCAAACTTTTTGAGCCAATCTATGATGAAACTGATGGTGGTGATGGCTATGTTTCTGTTGAAGTTTCTCCTAGACTTGCTGATGATACAAAAAGGACTGTGGATGCAGCAAAATTGCTTCATAAAGTTGTTAAACGCCCCAATGTATACATAAAGATACCTGCCACAGCTCCTTGCATTCCTTCAATCAAGGAAGTTATTTCACATGGCATAAGTGTCAATGTGACTGTAAGTTCCTTCTATGCATCCTCTTTTTTTTGTCCCCATCGACTATGTAACCACTAATATATAGAACTCATCTTAACTTATATTATCCTATGGTGGTTTGTTGGCTATTATCTTGAGTAATTGACTTTAATGGTGGAAACACTGTGCAGTTGATATATTGATCCAGAGAATCTGGATTTAAGCTTCTGAGACCCAATAGGTTCTTTATGTTGGTACATAAGAATTTTTCTGTGGTAGTTTCTGACGTTCTTATTGTGTTATGTATGTGTACAGCTCATATTCTCCCTTGCTAGATATGAAGCAGTCATTGATGCTTACTTGGATGGCCTTGAGGCTTCGGGGCTAAGTGATCTCTCTAGAGTCACGAGCGTTGCATCCTTTTTCGTTAGTCGAGTGGACACTCTTATTGACAAAATGCTTGAAAAGATTGGAACCCCAGAAGCCCTTGATCTACGGGGAAAGGTAACTTGAGTCAGTTTTCAGATAATTAACTTTTGGGGACTATAATCCTATATAAAGTAAAGTTGTGCTAATGACATGGCATGTTAACTGTTTTAGGCTGCAGTAGCTCAAGCAGCACTTGCTTACCAGCTCTACCAGAAGAAGTTCTCTGGTCCAAGATGGGAGGCTCTTGTGAAGAAAGGTGCAAAGAAGCAGAGGCTTCTCTGGGCCTCAACAAGTGTAAAGAATCCTGCCTACCCGGACACATTATATGTTGCTCCTCTCATTGGACCTGATACGGTGAGATCTTATATTTTGCTCCTCTCTTTTGCTTTTTAGTAAATTTCTGTACTTTGTACTTCTGAATAAAAGTTTCTTGGTTTTTAATATTATTTTGTTGCAGGTTTCAACTATGCCCGACCAAGCTCTGCAAGCATTTATTGATCATGGTGCTGTTTCAAGAACGATTGACTCAAATGTTTCTGAAGCTGAAGGAATTTACAGTGCACTGGAGAAGTTGGGAATAGACTGGAAGTACGTTGGCACTCAACTCGAAGTTGAAGGGGTTGATTCTTTCAAGAAGAGCTTTGACAGTCTGCTTGATACCCTGCAAGAGAAGGCAAACTCTCTCAAGCTGGATAGCCTGTGAGCCCTTAAGATTTGTTTACTTATTGTTACTGTGAGCCAAATAAAAAGGTGTGTTTTCAATCCGCTGGTAGTAGTTTGTAAGATGATAATTAATGTATGATAAGTGGTTTAAGTTCAGCTTCTTGGTTGTTGAGGTTTTATTTAGTACTTTTTTCGGCCTGAAATCTACTGCATCTGCTATTAACATGTGAGTGTCAAAAGTTGTTGAATGTATCTGGAATTGTATGTTGTGACTGGAAGATGGAAAATAAGAGGAAGTCATCGTGATTGACATTTTTTCCAGTCTCATTTCCCATCTCTTCCATCTCATTTCTTGTTTGGTAGTTGCGCGGGGAGTTTATTTGATTTCTTAGGAACATGCCTAACTATAAAATGGTTCAATGTCGCACCTTGTTAATATGATATCATCCTGGGGATGAGATTGACAGCATGTCATTGATGGAATCCGATTCAAGTTCGACCGCAACACTTGCAGAAGAGCTAAAGATTCCGCAAATCACCGGAAAAATGCTCGACAGCAATCCAATGGCCTCATTCGGCCAGCTTAATTCAAGAGCTACATCCAAGCGCGGAGCTTCTACTTTCGATTGTTTATTACCATGACCAGATATCATGTCCTGAGCTAGCTTCCTCAGCTTTTCAGTTTTGCCTGTTCGTTCATCAGTCTGCTGACTTAGATTATTAATAAGAAAGCTGAGCAGTCTCCTCATGGATCTTGTAAAGAGGGCTGCTCCTCGGAATTCCAGTACCTGTTCCAAAACGAGCAAGCAGTATTATTCTCGTCAAATGATCCAATCAAAATCAATTTTAAACCCTGCTCCGTGAACAGGTTTCAAGCGACACCACCACATAAATTTGAGTCATCCTCCGTACACACAAGCTTTGTGTTGCTCATGCTTTGCACAATACCAGAGACAACAAGGGCAGCCATCGTTACCCTTTGAGTAAAACAGCAACTGCCACGAATATCCCCATATTTGTCAATCAAGTTTTTCAGAAATGGGGCAAACTTCGGAATGATTTTATAATCTCTGACATTGACAAGCTCAGCCTCAACATCCTCATCTTCTAGTTCTTCTCACTGCAGTTGCACTATCCCTTGCGCGTATTTCCCCATTCAAACCAGAAAAAAATTTGCTCCAAATCGTCACCAGCCTCTTTGAATCATCATTCCTCGTGCATATCCTGTAGAGTGCTCTCCATCATCTTCTTTTCCTCTTCGGTGAAGGCCATCTGCGCCCTTTCCTCCAAGAGTATATAAATATTTAAGATAAATTTAATATTTGTAAAAATATATAAAATAAATAAAAAAAATCATTTTAAAAAAAAAAATGATAACAACTAAAAAAAAATCCGTATTTAAACAGGAGAGGACAAAAGTGGACCCCACGTTGCAGAGAGCTAGAGTGCTCTCCAAAGCCTGAGGCCGTTATCTTCCCGCGAAACTAGTTCTCTCTCTCTCTTTGCAGGCAATCTCTCTGACAATTAATTGATCAAAATTAATGGCTTCAATTTCAGCTCTTGGGTTTTCCCCCTTCTGTGCTGTCACAGCTTCAACTTCGGTGGTACGTCGTCAAACTTTCCTCTGCTTCGATTTGTAATCCTCATTTCAATCTAATTTCCTTTAATACTTTCCGTTTGATGTTTCAGAAATGGAGAAGACAACTATCTCCTCGTTCTCTCCACAACCCACATGGATTCTCCGGTTCTTCTTCCTACGGTTAGTGGCAATTACTTTTTATCTGTTTGCGCTTTAAAGCTTATCTGCTCTGAGTTCTTTTCATTGTGCCTTTTTTAGCTTTCTTTACGCCGAATTTTGACTGCAATTTGAAGTTGATGGATGGATTGAATTTAAGAAAATAGTTTGTTTTGTAATGTGCGGTTTTTTCTTCTGTTGTAGTTGAAAATATTCCCATGAATGATAGTCTGGACATTGAGCGAAGGAGAGTGCTGATATCATCTGTTGGGTTATTAGCTGGCGCGTTGTTGAATGATTCACTGGATGGAGTAGTCGCTGCTGCTGAATTTGCTGATAGTGAGTTTCTTCTGTTATATTAATTCTAGTTATTTCTGTGTGTTCTTTTTGCGTGCAAAACCGGCCTTATTTAAAGATGCAATTGTATTTTCTTAAGTGAAGCAATCGACGTATAACTTGACTTGAGTTTGTTTCAACTCCACTAGTGACAAATGCATAATTGCTCTAGAATTTGATCTGCTTAAGTTTCTATTAGTTCAATTAACAAAAAATTTGGGACTCCTTGAGGTATATTGTAAGATGGTAGCAATTGCCTCAAATATCTTTCAGTAACTGCCTCCTCGCTTCCTACCTGACCCACCTGATCTGGGTTTTATCAACAATACTCAGTCCTCCTCTACGTTAATATGACAACAGTTTCCTTATTCCCGATTTTGCATCATCTGGTGTTGACACTATGTATGCCATAAATTAATCAAGGGTATATAGCATATATGTGCTTTATGTGCCATATTGTTATTTGTATGAACTATGAAGTTCTGCCAAATAATCGAGAACATGCTGCTGTTACAAGAACTTACTCTTGGAAATATGGTTGGACATGCAGTGCCAGCACTTAGGGGAAAGGATTATGGCAAGTCAAAAATGCGGTACCCAGACTACACAGAAACGGAATCAGGCCTTCAGTATAAGGTCACCCATTGGAAACTACAACATAAAACCTCCTTAGTTATTTACATGCATTAGCATTCATCATTTAATTTTAACATCAAAAGAATGCAGGACTTGCGACAAGGAAATGGCCCTACACCAAAGATGGGAGAGACAGTTGTGGTGAGGACAAGTTACTGTAAATATTATTAAAATCAGCCAAATGTTTTATCCCGAACAATGTACAGAGTTGAAATGATTAAATAATTTCCAACATACATTGTGTTTTTCCTTGCTGTGACTTGTGGGATGTGGTATTCTTTCTAATTCAAATAAAATTTTGGTAGCTAAATATTTTCACTTACTTAGATTCTCAGAAGAAATAACCATAGAGACCCTATGTCATATATGTAAAGGGGAAAACAGCTATTTAGATGGGTAACCCTTCTCCCTGTATCCCCTAGGTAGAAATTTTAAAAAGAATAAGAAAATAAAACAAACTAAAGTTGGCTCTATAAAAATTGAGTAATTTCTTAGTTTGAACAAATTCATATTTCAAAACAACTAAATGATTAAGAATTTAAAATCCAGTTCGTTTTAGTAACAATTGTTACTCTTTTAATGTGCAATTCTCTTATTCCTGCGTACAAGTTATGCTAGCACTTTATGACCCATGAATGCATTTTAGGTTGATTGGGATGGTTACACCATTGGATACTATGGTCGCATATTTGAAGCTCGAAACAAGACAAAGGGTGGTTCCTTTGAGGTGTGGAAAACATCTTCTTAAACTTATGCTTGACATTATTCTGCAATACTTAGCAAAAATAAATTTTCTATTGTTTTGGAATTTGCAGGGCGATGACAAGGCCTTTTTTAGATTTAGATTGGGATCTCAAGAGGTGAAAAAAGCTATTCCCCTTTTGAAAGATCAAAGAATCGCAATCCTTATCGTTCAAATTGGTTGGACGGAGAATGCTGTTCCTGTCTTTTACTTTTAGCTGTTATTGATTTATCTTTCTACCTGGTACACATTCATGCTTGTTTTCTATCTTGCGTGTTAAGGAAGAAAATTTTTTTAAATAAAAAATAAAACCTCTGTGGAGAAACACAAATATACTCAATATAGAAGTAAAAAGGAAAACAATAAACTAGGGGAATATAGTGAATCTTACCTCTTAGAATCTCCTGCATTAAGATAGAACAACAGCTAAAAAGTGAAGGTGTAGAAAGAAAGAGCAGAAGCTTAACCAGAAGAAACACAACATTGCTAAATAAAAAATCATCATGAAAAGCAATAGCAAGGTAGTCTCCACAAATCTGCTAGAAGCTAGCCATGGATTTCATATGGTGGAGAAGACCAATAATTTAGATCTGAATAGTGAAGAAGATTAACCCAAGCAGTAGCCATCCAATTACATTCTAGAAAAGCACGAGGGAATACCAATTGTTTTCCTAGAATCATGGTAAAGAATGTTTCCAGCGAGAATGAAGGTGCTGCAGAGGAAGATAATTTGTATTCTGAAGTTAGTGGACTGCTTAAGCAGAATCAAACTCGAACCAAACTTTATACAACCATTTGCTAGAAACAATCTCAGGTGCAATAAGAACAGCCATCATCTGAGCAGAGAAAGCTGTTTTGTGCCTCAAAGGAAATGCCAAGATACTCTCTGAAACACCTTGATGCCTGAAGACTTCACCAAAAGCAGCATTCCAAGAGTGTTTATTTTCACCCACCCCAAACGATTTTAGGAGATCTAGCAATCAAGGGGATACCCCAAAGTTTGCAATGATCTGCAAATGCAAATTTAGAAAAATATAACCCAGGTTATGAGCGTAGAATTTAGTACTTCAATATGTTATCCTTTTCAATTAAGGAGATTATGTGAGAATGCATTGCGTACTGCAAGTTGAATAACTGAGATTGGGATTTTAAATGGATATTAAAGACAGTTGCCTCTGCAGTAGTATTAATGGTGGATAGTTTAGTTGTTATTTTTTCTTAGTATATATATATATATATATTATCTATATATGTATATATATATATTATCTTTGACTCATATTGGTTGATATTGTCTTCTAATGGTCCTGTGTGGTTCTTGAATTGCAGGTGATTCCAGCATTTGAAGAAGCTGTTTCAGGCATGGCTTTGGGTGGTGTTAGAAGGTGCGGCATAAGATTTTCTAAAACATTTAGCCTTTGTTATGATTAAGTGATAGATAAAAATTACCCGCTGGAAACAATATACATGCAAGTATATAAGCTTAACATGCATACACAAACAATATACATGCAAGTATATAAGCTTAACATGCATACACAAACAATATGCATGCAAGTATATAAGCTTAGCATGCACATAAATTCAGGTAGATCACATATAAATTAAGTGCACTCAAATATTTAGCTTAGCTATACATTGCACCTGAACATGTAATTTCTGAGGGAAATTACACTTATTGTAAGTGACTTAAGTATGCATCCATGGACTAAACACCATAAGAGGCAATGAAGGTGGATACTGGACAAATGCTCAAGAGTGGTCAAAATTCCTACCCAATTCTAGATAATCAGTTAGTTCCTTTTTCATGCACCACTGATATTCTTTTGGGGAACTTTTTAATGACTGGATGTTTTTTATTGTGTGATAGTTTATTACTGCAGCGACTTCTGCACATGCATTCTCTGCATATTTCACATTTTAATTCACAGTGATGCAGGATCATAGTGCCCCCAGAACTTGGATATCCCGGGAATGACTTCAACAAAAGTGGCCCAAGACCGACTACATTTTCGGTATTAATCTAGCCTTTCGATGACTCTTGTATTATAGTTTTGTATCTCTTTTGCAAGGAGCAATGGTACTGTGTTTCACAGGGTCAGCGAGCCTTGGATTTTGTGCTGAGGAACCAAGGATTGATAGACAAGACTCTGCTGTTTGATATTGAGCTCCTCAAAATTATACCAAACTAATCATCTGTGACTTAAACTTGCTTCATAAGCGCCATCAGAACATAGAGGTTATGTTATTTGTTTTTCTTTTATTGTTTGTTTATGCTTTGGGAGAAGGTACGTGTTTTTCCTGTTACTAGTACTTAACCAACGCAGGAACCGGGGAGATAATTGCATACGAAGAGAGCAACTTTGTAAAACACCATCATTTCTCGGAGAGCTGTTTTCTTATAGTTTTCTTTCTATTCTTTCGATGAAATATCATGTTAAAATCAAAAAATTCAAACAAAAGTTATCTTTACTACCTGGTCAAAAATTTTGATGTATACCGGGGTGCCTATTGTTCTTGGCTGGGAAATGCAAATTTAAGCAATTAAATTGGGCAGTTGTCATATACTTACGGACTGCACTTGCATTTGCAGCAAGCAGCTGTGTTTTGAAAACAATTCAAGAATGAGAATATTGATGCTGTTGGATGAGCCGCAAATTATTTTTCTGATCATGAGTATTGATTATCCAAATACTCTTGAGATGGATCATGAACCTAGGCTTTCCGGTGCTGATTCCTTGGTACACCTATGAAGCCATCTAATTCTATTGAGTCACTAGAGAAGAAATTTCAAGGGTCATCTTAAGATATATTACATCACTCCAACTCTTTTGTTATATTCTCAACTTTTTGTTACAATTTTTTTTAATTTAATTTAATTTTTCTTTTTTATTTTTTTTGGAATACAAAGAGGAGTTACAGATTACATCTGAATGTATTGTACTCCTACCTTTCCATATTTATGGCTCAAGTAAACCATGGAGACATTGCCTTGCACTCATTGCATCAAGGACTTCAACACATGACCAAATCCCAGGTTTTGGAAGACTGGAAGTTGCAACTCAATCAAAATGTAAGTGCTATTACAAGCTGCATTAAGCATCACAAATACATAAAGCAAAAGGCTACAAATCCAATTAAAAAAAGGCAAGAACCTCTCCAGAAACACCTAATAGAAAGTATTGACAGCAGCAGTTCAATCAGACATCAGTATAGAGGGTTATAACATCACATCCTAGCCAACATGCAAGAATTTTAAACCTGCATATTATTCAACAAATTTTCCCCATTTAATTAACAGAAAGCTCCCTCCGCTTGTACCGCACCATCACTTTTCCTTTGACACCAACCACCATTGCACTCCAGTCAATCTCAGGGAAAGGTGATATAAGCTCCAATTCAAAGTTCCTAAACAAATGGCTCCATATTGCCTTTATCTGTAGATATGCAAAAGGCTCACCAAGACATCCATGCCGACCACCACCAAAGGAAATATATGAGAATGCCCCAGCCACTTTGTCTTCTTCTCTTCCAGCAGCAAACCTGTCAGGATCATAAGTGTCTGGATTCTTATATACATGAGGAAGCCGGTTTGCGAATGCAGGTGATGTTCCAACAATGTGCCCCTTGGGTATATCGTATTCTTTCCCCTCTCGGGTTGTCACAGTAAAATCACTGTGTGAACTACGCAGAAGCATGATCACCGGAGGATGAAGTCTCAATGCTTCCTTAATGCATCGATAGAGGACATCCATCTCTGCTAAGGTATCATGATCAACCTTTTTACCATGCTTTCCCATCAGATTTTTCTGTTCCTCCAACACAGCGGACTGGAAATTCTTGTTCTTGAGGAGATAGGCTCCAGTCCAAGTAGAGGTGATTGAGCTGGTGTGCTGCCCAGCAAAAAGTGCAGCAATGAGTAAACCAGTGACCTCAGACTCAGTTGTTGGGCGGCCATCTTTGTACTTTGAGTCAATGAAGCTCTGCAACATATCATTCTCTGACTTTCCAGCATGTTTACGAGAAGCAATAATGTTAGCAAAGATTTCTGCAAGCTTCTTACGAGCTTGGTCACGCTGGCGGTGAGCTGGGATGGGAAGGTATGGGAAAAGAACACTAATAGGTTGCATTCCATTGTCAAGGTCATGGAACAAGGCAGATACATCATCAAAAAGCTTATCACGAACCTCCTGACCAAGGAGACATCGACTGGCTGTCAAGATGATCAGATGTTCTAGCTCATACTTTAGGTCCACCTCACCACTGTTTCCCCACTTTGAGAAGTAGTCCTACCAGGTTCCAGGATGAAGAGGCAAATATTAGAACAAAGAGTTGCTACACTATGACCAATTACTTGAAGGATCAACTGAACCATTTGAGTATTTCTGCTAATGATTCTGACCAAAATCAATTTTTGGTCACAACTATACCTTTTAATCTCAATTATATAAAGAGGCATTTGCAGTCATTGTGAAAATTCCATTTTCCCTAGCATAAATACTTAGGAAATTACAAAAATAACATACAAACAAAAACCTCATTAAATCTAAATGACAGCAACAAATCACATAAAACAGATTCAGTAGAAAGAGACCACTCAAGTACCAAAGACCAGCATTTTAGTAAGTATGATGCCCAAGGGAAGATAAAAGTAAAATTCAGAATGCTTCAGCTACTAATGTAAGTATGATTGAGCATTAAAAAATTTTAGAGAGAGAGAAAGAGTCTCATCATACATCCATATATACGTGATTTTAGACACTTTCCACTGAAGAATGATATTTGCGTCCAGTTTACAAGTAATAATGAACCACTTTCCACTGAAGAATGATCTGTATGCCTAGTTTACAAGTAATGATGAACAGTTATTTATTCGTGTCTTCTCCGCACATTTCTCTCTTCACTAAGAAATTATCCCTGGACATGCCAGGTATATAAACGCTTACTCGTTCCAGTGACTTGTGCTTTAGTGCAAACTAAATGGATTAACTATTGATAACTAATCAACAATAAGTAGGGAATAAACTAAGGGTGGTGTATTTGTTTTTAAGAAAAGAAGAGAGAAGGGAAAAAAAAAAAAAATTGAATTATTTTATTTATTTTTACAAAAAATAAATGAAAATAAAAGGAAAGAACAATAATCTTTTATTGAGGTGAAAAAATATGAATTCTTTCGTAATTAATGAGAAATTTATATTTTAAGAGTAAAAAATAAAAGATATTATAATTTTATTCGTATTAAAATATTAATTTTTAATTTTATCTTTATATAAATTTAACTACGTAAAT
>CP135555.1:7046173-7093073 GCA_032402905.1 Khaya senegalensis | reverse complement strand
ATTATTAAAAATTTAAATTCAATTAGAATTGAAATAAAAAATTAATTTATTTTTAATTATTAAATATACAAATTATTTTATATTTTAATATAAAAATATATTTTTATCTAAATAAAATATAATAAAATTTATTTTTTTATTATTTTATTCATAAAATAAAATATATATTTATTATTTTTTTAATTTTTTTTAATTTTTTTTATTTTTAAAAATAAACACAACCTTAGAATCGTCCTAAATGTACCATATTACAATTCAAACTTTTTGCTATATTTTTCAAGTTTTCCTTACGTAACCATAAGTTGGGAATTGCAAATAAAGAGTTGAAATACAGCTGATGTACCATTAGCCGTACCAGCTATTTAATGCCAAAAGTAAGTTCATCATAGATAATTAAGCCGACTCACGATCCACATGCCCACATCATAATACTGTATTTGATGCTTGTTTTGACATACAAGTTCTATAAATCAACATAGAAGCAACATGCTCGGCAGTCAGCAGTTGCTTGGTCATATGTAAGTGGAAAAACACAAGCATTATTAGTGACCCAAAATGCAAACTGATTCTCTCATGCAAACTACAATGATTGCAAAATCTTTTGCAAATAAATCAGGTCCATGCAATTTACAATCTAAAGTACTCGTAATACAAAATCTCCTTTTAGTTCACAGCAAAGTTCAGACTGTTACATCATTTTTATTGAACAAACCTTCAGCATATGGTAATTTAATAAGTTAGTTGAAACTTCCCTTTCTTTTCAATAAATGTTTAGAGCAAATTTATGGCAGAAAATTGTCTCCCAGCGTGTAACAAATTATTTAAATTCTATCTAACCTAACAACATATAGCCTTCAGAGTCTTCATATATACATATAAATCAACCCAAAAAATTAAAAGGCATAATAAGCACAGTCCAAAATGAATAAGAATAACCCTGTTCAAAGACCAACAAGTCAACAAGTTTCCTATCATATCTTACCTCTGCTTCAGAAACCATCTGACCTACATATCCCTTCAACTTGTTCACTCTCAGCGCCTCCGTGAAGAACCGGAACTGCTCTTGCCTAATCGAGTAATCAACATCAAACACCACTCCAGGACCAAAAGTTGGCACATTGAACTGATACACTTCCTGCTGACTCAAGTCCGTTTCCGGGGCCTTAAAGAAGTGTGCTGACACTTCAGGACCAATCAAGAAAGTAATCTTTCTGTTAAACAAGTTCACAGTGAAGACACTCCCGAGTTTCGAGTACTCTTTACGGATCATAATAATCGGTCCTTTCAAGAACCGCACAAGCCCACCAATCACCGGATACCCCTTAATAACCGGAGGTAAACGGTTGCTTGATCTAGGCATTATAAGCACAGAAATAAGCTTAGCGACCACGAGTGTGGCCACAACGAGCAGACCCACATTGTAAAACTTCTTGTTTTCATCCATATTCAACTGAAAATCAAAACAAAAAGGAGATAAATCAATAAACCAGTAACCCCATCAACAAAAAAATATATATATATTAACAATCTAGTTCAGTTCTAAGAAACTCTTTTATGAACTAACATGCAACAGTAATGTTGAACAAATTTTTAGAGAATTGAAGAATTGATGAGATCAAACAAAGCACTTAAAGTTGGAAAAAGAGAGAATTGAACAAATAATTGATTGGAGATTCAGAATACAAACCAAGATGTTCGGAGGCTGAGAGAGCTAAAGAATGGTGAAGATTACAGTCCTAGTCAAGTAAGTGAGAGTGTGGCCATTCTTTTACTCATTCAAATTAAACCAATTGTTTATACCGCTTGCGTGTCGATTTTTTTAATTTGAAATAATTTTATTGAACAAAATTATCTAATAAATAATTAAAATTTTATTTAATAATGAATATTTATCACTTATTTTCTCGCTCAATCGTCATATGAAATAATTTTATCATATAATTTGTTGCCTAAAAGTCATTTCGCGTGCGTGTGGGTTGACCACCATTCCAAGAGTTGGAGCTATTATCATTTAGGTCCCTGTTTTTTAATAAAAGTCTAATACAATGGATAATTTATTCATTCATATTATATATATCCCCATCACTCACTTCTAATCAAATAAACATTCTACCCACCTATATGATGAGTAGGGAAAGTAATTGGAATATAATGACAATGTAAATTTTAATTAATATCTAATTAATTAATAAATTAAAAATTAAATAAAATAATTATTTCATATTCATCTTAATTATCAAATTTATATATAATTTAAAATAGTTAAATTAAATATTTTATAGAAGTGGTTATTATTATTTTTTTATTTTTAGACTTAATTTTAGTAATAATTTTACATTTATTATTGAAGTTTCATTAGCTCAATTGCTATTTAACCTTTTATTTGGAGACTGCATTTAACCTAATTTGATTTTCAACTTTTGAGGATATGTTGAATACAAATTGATAACTTACAAATATATTATAATTATGTGGAAGATTAGGGACCTAATGGATAATTACCATAGGAAGAATTATTCTTGCAGAAGTCGAGAAATTTTGGTTGAGTGGCGGCGGATCTGGAAAAAATGAAAACACTGGGTGTAAGTAAGTAATGGGTGGTGAGTGAAGTGCTGGTTTTGTCGTGCACGTGGCGTTGGATGAGGGACTCAATGAAATCTATTCAAAGCACGTGCCAAGTGGCGATGACCAGCAAAAGAAGGCGACCAGCCCCTATAGGAAGGACAAAAAAGAACACTGATGCCAGAAACACGACTTTACAACCAGTTAGTGTCAGCGGTCACACCTGTTCTGAACCGGTCAGGGAGGGGCAGCGCAGCACGGCACTCGGCAGGCACGCCTCTATCGTTATCTTAACAATTAATTGGATGATTTAAGGTTGCTTAAAATTTTAATCAGGCTACGACGTGGTCTTGTATGGGAATGACATCAACAACCAAAAATTATGTTCCAAGTCGTATATTTCAGGCAACAATATAGATTGGACTTTGTAACACATGAATGTTGAAAAAAGATCCCTATGTCGTCACTTCCTTGGGGGTAAATTTCGGTCTATTTTCAATAAAGTAGAGGTATTTATTAAAGAAATCAATGTGATAGAACACTGACTTGCTTTTACTAAGCATATTGGCTGCAGTAAATTAAATCCTAATGTAAAATCAGGATAAATTGGGATTGAAACTTCTTGTAGAACTCATTAACTTCAAATCAATCATCACCTTTAGATCATTTTTGGGTACATTCATTGATCTTGTAGGGTTTTACACTGTTAGGCCATCAATGTGAATGCTATGGCCTGATTGAAATACTTGCTTCATCTAAAACACTGGAATCACAGCCCAGCTGGCCTTTTTTTTTATTATTTTTTAATTACTAACTTGTTGGAATCATTGTTTTTGAGATTCCCATTTTCAGCTATCAGTCATTGTGAAAGCACTTCTTAAGAAAGGCAAGATAGGATACATAAGAGAAACCAAGCTAGACTTTTGCACCTATATGCACATGCCAAAGAAGAAAAGATGACCTTTCATGAAGTTTTAAGTAAATTCAAGCATCGTTTGGTACTGTTTTGCTGTATCTGTTGTAAGATAAAATCACTAGCTACCAAATATACAAGTGTGCAAGTGAATGATACATAACAAAAAAAATTTAGTTGGACTTTTCAACACCACAATTCCAGTCTAACCTACAACAGTCACTTTTGCATTTACTTTCTCCTATCACTTGCGTAAATAATTGAAAATGCCTCTTCAAATTAGATTGAACAAGAAAATTTTAAGATCATCAAGCATAAATAACGATAATGTTTCACCAACCAAAAGTTTACAGTAAAAACACATGATTTACGAAAAATAATTTGCATATTAGCAAGAAAAAGATGAAACAATTAAAAGAGGGAGGGGGAGAGCCTAGCAGGGAAACGACCTTACTCCTCAGCTTTTATTTTCTTCTTTGATTTCCCTTGATGTGAATGCTCTGATGATCCTAAAGAGGTAACTCCACTGCGACACCCTTCTGAATCTAGAATAGAATGGTCTGTGGACTGATTGGATTCATCATGTCTACGTTTTGGAGGCTTTGATGGCTCCCCCATTTTGGACTGAGAACTTTTGTATCTGCTACTATGGCTGTGGGATGAGTGCTCCCTTGTTGAATGTGAGTTTCTCCGCCAACTACTTTGCCCAGAACTTGCAAAACGATGGCCAGAATTTGACAATGAAGCTCCAGTGGATGTTGCAAACAATTGTCGGGAGTTGTTGGCATTTGCTTCTTCAAGTTCTCTAGGCTCAGGGTAATGAACAAGAGAAACTCGCCGTGAAATCTTACCAACTGGCAACAAAGTAAACGATGTCATCCAGATGAGAACATGAACATTCACTATATATCACTGGGTTCACAATGTGCAGTCATCGTTACAACAATCATCATCAGAACAACAGTATTAACTGTAATCAGTACAAATTCAACAATAAATATAAGAATAGCAGTGGCTAACAAAGTGAGTACATGAACAAATAAATTTCAGTCGGAAATGCAAGATCTAAGTATCAATGGTATTGTACATCTGATTTAAACCTTAAGCCTCTGATTGTTACCACTGACTGAACATAGAATTCAAAGGAAACAAATACCTTGACGTACAGAAATATAATTATGCCACCGAAAATCTAAGTCAATAATTCAAGTATAACACTTATAACATGAAAACCACTAATACAATTTTGTCCAATTGTCCAGAACCCCCAGCTGAATCAGCAAGCGTCAATTCCATTTTTCAGTTCAGATGAAATTGAAGTGTGAAAGAGCCAAGACAAACCAACATGAAATTGGATCAAGTTAAGTTGAATTCAAGAGACCTGAGTTATTTTAATTTTTTACTTTACTTCTTATTAGTTGAATTTATTAAATACTTGATGACCTATGCTATTTTGTCAAAGAAGGATCAAAACATTCAACTGGAATAAGACATGTAGCTGGTTCATGCAAAAGAATCTGCCTTAACATTACACAAAAACATTCTTCACTTTCAGAACCAAACACTCTCAAAGACCTTTTTTTTTCAAATGGAACTAAAGAGAAAAAGTATGTAGGTGTAACAAGAGAGGATGATGATTGCTTATATAGCAGTACAGATACAAATCACCACCATGACAGACAGAAGAAAAGAAAAAATATGTATTCAGAAGAATCAAAGAAAACAAAGAAAAATGTAAGTGTATACCAATTTTTGGCTCTGATGCAGAGGTTAGAAAAACCGTTGCTTCTGGCTCTGGAGAATCATAACTGAGTACGTCATACACTTTTCCTGCCAAACAATTAATAGCAATATATAATATCCTATGAAGCAAATCAATAACTGCTTGTGAAAATCATAATGAAATCAAGCTACAGAAGATGCTAAGATTGCATTAGCATGTACACGGTTGAGGGTTGTAAGCAGAAGTTCATAAAATTCGTAAGCACCTGATGAATCCTCAAAACGGCCCAACTGTCCACTGCCATGAAGCTCAAGTGATATTTCTTTTCCGTCAAAATTAGGCGTCTGAAAAAAACATAGATAATTAAATAAAACAATAAATTCAGATCCTAGTGAGTCCACATTCACAGACAATATCGGCAATGATTTAAGCTGATGAACAAATAAAATTTTTTTAGCAGTAATATTACGTTGCTAAATCTGGCTTCAGTTGAGTTGGGTCCACAAGAGATTCCATTTTGTTCTCGACAAATGAAACCATGGGTCTAAATATGTACAATGGTATTCAATGTTTGATATATATCTTTTACAGAAGCTAAAAAAACCATAATTCATTGATCAAAACAAGAACAGGAGAGCGAAAAACCCACTTGCTTATAAGGCCATTGAATGAGCCAAAGCTCAGTGGAATCCGTCAAAGAAATATCAACAAGTGGATCTCTGAACTCTTCCTCGTATTCTTCTGTAGGTTTGTATCCTTCTTCAGCAGCAGCATCCATTGCCTCAATCAAACTCATGCCCACTAACGGACTATATCAAGATGAACAATAAAACAATCAATAATTTCATAGCTACAGATTAGACCATAACATACAAACATAACACAAAGAATCACCCCTTGTCCAGTCATTCATCGAACACTTTTTAAACAACGCTTTTCTTACCTTTTCCCATTAAAAAAATCTGAAAGTACATATAAACGAGCTATTACTTCATACGAGTTCGATAGCCAAGAGAAAGAGAGACATACAGAGAGGGAAGCCGGGCTGCGGCGTCGGCGGTGAAACAGTATAACTGGGCTGTTGGGCGCTTCGGTTGTCTGGCGGCAAGGAACAAGGGAAGGAAAGTTTCGCTCTAACTTTGCAAGGGTTTTCAGCGATAATGGACAATGGGCTTTTCTTTTTTTTTTAAAAAAAAAAAAGGAATAAATTTCACTAATCAATACTTTTACAACTAGAACTACATGTCTTAAAATATTTGTTTTACAACTATAATTACTAATTATTAATCACCATCTATCAGTGATTACTGAAATTATTTATTTTAAAGATTAGGGTATAATAATTTCTAACACATGGAATTGCTAAACCAATGATGAAGTACTCGGACTATTAAATTGGTATGAACCAAGAGATTCATGCACTTATTGCGTGACATCTTGTACAGAAGTCTGGAAGGCCAATTTAGGGTGGATATGATCATAGAAAGAGATTGTTAGGTTGGTCTTGCAAAAGAAAGATCGAGGCATGCAGTAAATGGGTGAGCCAAAAAATCCAAGCGTTTAACATTAAAGCCTCCGGATGAAAATTGATGTATACCCAACTTCCACGCCCTTGAATCCAATGAAATCAACTTAACAATTTTGTTTTTCCTTTTTGTGTTTCATTATTGACACTTTTGCTCCAGAAAAAGACACTGAAATGGCGGCATGATTAATTAAGAAGCTAGAGGACTTTGGGTTTGGCTTGGCATTCAAGAACAGAAATGGCAGTTGAATGTAGAACATCTAAATGGGTAGGCATTAATGCCGTTTCTGGTCCTCTCGTAGCTGTTTATTATTTTTTCTTGCAACACCATTTAATGCAAATTTGTTCTTAGTTCATATATAGGGTCCTACTTGGTTGGTTGGATGTCCATTATTATTATTATGACTTACTAACTGTGCAGAAAAGGGAATTTTCTACCATTTGAAAATTGGTATGTTTTAAATTGTTTTCCTACGGTTTTTGTGTTCTGCTACAGAAGTAAAGTAAGAAGAAATGTTTTTGCTTTGTTCTGGAATATTGAACATTATTAGAAAATCATGCAATTTCTGTTTTCTACTGTCTTAGTAGAACAAATTTCATAGAAGCTCAGTCGCTTCTTTCATTTTGAAAGCATATTTTTGGAATGAGTTCATGTTCATGTTACACATGAAAAAAGTTTTGTTTTGCTGCTGGTTTTACAGGAAGTGAAGAAATGGGTACCCGAGAAATCAAGTCACCAGAAAGTTTGTCCGAGACACCAGCTGGTTTTGATGGAATTTCAAGTTCAAGTCAGAGAAAGAAGCTCAGTGTCTTCTTCATTGAGTCTGATAACAGAAGAATGGCCCTTGGCCGTGGTTATACTGGTGGAACTACACCTGTTAACATTCGCGGGAAACCTATTTCTGATCTTTCAAAAACTGGTGGCTGGATTGCTGCCCTTTTCATTTTCGGTAAAATGCAATCCTCATAAAGTAGATGAAATATTATTGATCTCTATTTGTTTGATGAAAAACACGCTGCATAACTGAGATTTGTGTATTCGTATAGTGAATTGGATTGTTTTTAATTATACAGGGAATGAAATGGCAGAGAGAATGGCTTATTTTGGTCTCTCTGTCAATATGGTGACGTTCATGTTCTATGTTATGCATAAATCCTTTACTGATTCATCGAATGCTGTTAACAACTTTCTGGGAATATCACAAGCATCTTCTGTCCTTGGTGGTTTTATAGCTGATGCTTATCTTGGTCGGTATTGGACAATAGCCATTTTCACTACTCTCTATCTTGCGGTATGAATTCATTTTTGATTGATTTCTTCTACTGGGGCAGCTGCAGCTGTAAAACTGATGAATGATGATGTTCACACTTCTTTGCTTTTCAATTGTCTTTCCTGAAGGGCCTGACAGGAATAACCTTATGTGCAACCATGAATGTTTTCATGCCAAACCAAGGTCAATGTGATCAGTTATCCCTGCTTCTTGGAAAATGCGAACCAGCAAAATCATGGCAGATGGTTTATCTCTATACAGTTCTTTATCTAACTGGATTTGGAGCTGCAGGTATAAGGCCTTGTGTCTCTTCTTTCGGGGCAGATCAGTTTGATGAAAGGAATAAAGATTACAAGACTCACCTGGATAGATTTTTCAACTTTTTCTATCTCTCTGTCACTGTTGGAGCAATTGTGGCCTTCACTTTGGTGGTCTACATTCAAATGGAACATGGATGGGGATCTGCTTTTGGTGCATTGGCCATAGCAATGGGCATATCAAACATGTTATTTTTTCTTGGTACTCCTTTATACAGACATAGGTTGCCAGGAGGCAGCCCGTTGACACGAGTTGCCCAAGTTCTAGTGGCTGCCTTTCGGAAACGAAATACTGATTTTTCTAGCAGTGAGTTTATAGGCCTGTTTGAGGTTCCCGGCAAACATTCTGCTGTAAGGGGTAGTGGAAAGATTGCTCACACTGATGACTTCAGGTTAGCTCTCATTCTGCTATAAATGATTGATTCAATAGTCTCGTCAGAATATAACATTAGAGCTTTTTGTGCCTGCAGATGTTTGGACAAGGCAGCTTTGCAATTGAAGGAAGACGGGAATGATCCTAATCCTTGGAAGCTTTGTACTGTAACTCAAGTGGAGGAAGTGAAAATACTGATCAAACTTATTCCGATACCAGCTTACACAATCATGCTTAGTGTAATCTTAACGGAGTTTCTTACTCTTTCAGTGCAGCAGGCATATACTTTGAACACCCACATGGGTAATCTGAAACTTCCGGTAACATGCATGCCTGTATTTCCTGGTCTCAGCATATTTCTTATACTGTCTCTTTATTACTCCATATTTGTTCCTCTATCTCGGCATATTACCGGTCATCCTCGCGGTGCTTCTCAGCTTCAGAGAGTAGGCATTGGCCTGGCAGTCTCGATCATGTCTGTGGCATGGGCTGGTATTTTTGAGAGGTATCGAAGACATTATGCAATAAAACATGGATATGAGGCTGGTTTTTTAACTCCAATGCCAAACCTAAGTGCATATTGGTTGTTGATTCAGTATTGCCTAATTGGTATAGCTGAAGTATTTTGCATTGTGGGGTTACTTGAATTTCTCTATGAAGAAGCTCCGGATGCAATGAAGAGTATAGGATCTGCATATGCCGCTCTTGCAGGCGGCTTAGGTTGCTTTGCAGCATCTATATTGAACAGTATCATCAAATCTTTAACGGGAAATCCTGGAAAAATGCAACCATCTTGGCTATCACAGAATATAAACACTGCAAAATTTGATTATTTGTACTGGCTGCTTGCAAGTTTGAGTGTCATCAATTTCTGTGCTTTTCTGTATTCCGCAAATCGGTACAAGTACAGGTCAGAGCAGAGGGCTGAGGTGATGGAGAACAAACAGAACAACCCATCAATGGGAGCTAAATAGGAACTTCTGATCCTTGTTGGCCAAAGCCATATTCCCATTGTTAATCTTTCCAATTCTACGAATATACTTTGAGATAAAAGTTGTCAATCTTCCATGAACTCAAGCTGTAAACCTTGAACTACACTTTTCATTTAGCATTTTTGATTATGTTTCAATTTTGTGTTGTCTCCATATAACTGTTTATCAAAATTAGCTGCAATAATACAAATGAAATTAGTATAGTTGCTTCATTTTTATGATTTGAAATGGAAAATTTTGTATCGTTAAAAGTTTTACATTTTAAGTTATAAAATTTCAAATTGCAGCACACAAAAGTAACGTATACATTGGAGCTGGTTCTGCAAATAGCTAGGCTGAGAAAATTATGCGTATTCATGCGGCCTGAGCCTACTCCCAAACAGGGAAATCTGCATTGCTGTGCAGAATATCTTCCTCAACTACCATTGCCCCATGCTCTGTGCATGCTTTGAATACGCTTGGAAATCTCGTCTCCCTCCCTCCCTCCCTCTCTCTCTCTCTCTCTCTCTCTCTGTGAAATTTAAGTTCCACCAAATAACCTAAAGAAGTTGGCTTATTAGGGATGTTAAGCTAAACCCATGAATGACAACTCTCGTAGAAAATTGGCATCCTAATACCAGTTGAGAAAGACAATAATACTAATAATAATATTAATAATAATAACAGAGAGCATAAGTACAAAACTAAGAACTCAGTTCCAAGGGCACGTCAACTTCTTGATCTTTGAAAGTGAAATCGTTTTACAGAGCAATGAAAAAAATCATTCTAAAGGTAGGTAGAAGCCACAATTTGCTTTAATTGTTGATACCGATCCTAGATGATAACAGTTTTTCTAGTCTGCATAATGGGCAACATCAATGCACGTCTGATCTTTTCATGGGCAACCGAAGCCATTTTGCATAATGAAATAGATAAGATGATGCAAGGAAAATAAATGATTGATATGACTTATTTCGGTTCCTAATAAATATTAGCAGCCGAGAAAAGGTAATCATGGCCAAGTTACAATCAGTCTGACATTCTATCAATTTGATAATTTATGAAGATGGCCCAACACATCTGTTACCAACCCAACAAGGTAGAAAATGCTAACCCTTTGATAAAGTGAAATCTTGTTTGTTTAAGCACAGGGAGATTCTAATCCTATATCTCTTGTACGACTTAAAAATTTCAAAATTCATCAGTTAAACCGATACTGAGTTACCCGCTACAAAGATAAGTGGGCTTCTGTTCACGCACCTAACGAAAATTAGTAGTCCTCTAACTATTCTTCAAAATCTCCTAAAGAAAGGCCACATACCCATCAAATATAACGCTATGATCCAGTCAACACATACAAATCAACTAATTATATATACACTGTCATTAACTCTCAGAATTCTTTCTCCATGGTCACTTGCAAAACCCTTCTGTGTTTAATCAAAATCTGCTGTCAACCTATTGCACAGAAAATTAAAGAGAGTATTGTTTGGAAGTATAATTACGAAGATTCCACAACAATCATGTTACAATCAGTTTATAAAAGTCAACACTGATCAGTAATCTATACTGAAGACACCTTGCATGTTTAACCATCAAATATAGCGGAAAAATTATGGAGCATAAACTAGTGACATAAAAAACAAATGTTTCATCAATGCAAGTATGTTTCCAACAAGAACAGAGTCTCTATTTACAGATTCTCCAGGCCGTCATCTCTATATAATTGCTCCATTGCTTTAAAAGCGTATGAACATAATAAACTTAAGGACTTTCACAGAACTCCATCTCCTGACATTTCAGATAAAAAGCAGTTCAAGTGAGATTTACATCAAGAAGTCTAATATCAATAGATAAATAAAAGGATGGCTGAAAATGCAACTCTTAATTGGATGTAATATCCATAAAGTTGGGCAGGAGATGTTTTCATCTTCTGGTTCTATTTCAAGCAATTGGATGGAAACCACAAATATAAGTTTTCCATAAAAACTGTTCATCGTATGTCTGCATGCAAGCATGTATGTATGTATGTATTTGTAAGTGCATGTGTGTCTGTGTGCTCGCCACATATATAGTGTACCAATTGGTCTACCGAATCACAAAATTTACCCCACACCCTTTATACTTCATGGGCTGAAGAGACATTTCCAGTCCAGAGGTGAGCATTTCCAAAAGTTTTCTAAATTAATTAATAGATTTTGTTGCAAAAGCAGTTTGTTCCTACCTTGCCACAAATTGGACAACTTTCACTCCTTTCCAGCCACTCATAAATACAACCAAGGTGAAAATGGTGGGAACACCTTGTTGTTATTTTAGGATTTTCTGGAGTATATTCTGCAAGAAACAATGAGCCATATCAGCATAACTTGAGAATCATGGAAGCACACTGCTTTCCATGCTAACTCTTTTGCCTTGCTAATAATAATTATTTGAAAAATTGGTCCCTTAAACTTGAATTTTTTACTTAAGTTGAGAAACAAATTTTAGCCATTGATATGCAATCCAATGGTTGAAATCTAAAGTCAAAAAGTAGCATTTACTGCTACCAACTAACCAATAGCTGAGTGGGACAGCATAGGGGAAAAAAGGTTCTTGTAAGTTACCATGGGAGTGTTTTATAAAATAAGCATGTAAATTACCATCAAGACAAGTAGGACAGACATCTTCATCCTCGACAGATGTTTGCATATAAGCTCCATAAGTAACTTTAGCTCCCAAAGCCTTCTCCGAGGACTCAGAATGAACAAGTTTACAATCTTCTTCAGGATCAACTCCATTCTGTTTCTTTCCAAAACCCAATAATTCTGCACCAGAACTACTCATATTTCTTCTTGTTTGTTGTGTATCTTCTTGAAAATAAATTGTCGACTTATCACGCCTAGAGACCAAGCCATCACGCTGTAAGCGAGAGTATCGCTGGTCAGTATCATAAGGGGCTGGTCTGGACACAGCAAACTGAGTATCATTTAGAGAATTATCCGCTAAAGCTGTTGCAGACCCTGATGATGCCAAAGAAGTAGCTCCTAGGTTTGATGATGGTACAGATCGACCTTCAAGTCTCTGAAACATTGCTCCATACTGCACCCAACATGGGGAAAGCGCAAACAAAGAATGAATTACCTTGACATTATGACTCAGAGAAAATAAACCATAGAATGTAGGGAAAAATCTTAAACATTTACCCAAGCCTCTGAAAATTAGCTCCTCTACACCAAAACAAGAACCCATTTATCCTAAAATTTTGACTATAGACACCATAGAGTTATTTAAGAAAGGTACATTAATATTACAAGTAAGTCAAATGGTTTTGATCATGTATGTTTACAACTCTCTTGGACCACAATGCAGAGGTACATATACCTCAGAAAGTGAAAGGGTAAGTTAATTTGTTGTGAGTTACAACTAAAACAGAAGGAACAACACAAATTCCTTTGTACCTGTAACTGGAAATCTAAGGAATCAGGAACAAATAATTTTTGCAGATCCCCAAATTGCAGGATTGGTGCAATCAGAGCAGAAGTATCTCTATTGCATACCTTGTAAAAAACGAGGCAAATATTGATAATGTACTTATGTCTAACCAAACCGAAATCAAAGGTATTAAATTATCTTGGTAAAACCAAGGCCAAAGCTCAGTTTCACCCATATACCTAATTTGCACTGTGTTTGACTAGGGAGCCAAGAAAATTGATCATATGAGCCTTAAGTTCATAATCCATGTGACAAGTGATGGCCATCATCAACAATCTAACAAGGAGATCAAACCAACGAAAGCATTCACAGACAGATAAAATAAAGATAAGAACTGTCCAAGTGTGTTGATTGACCAAAAATTTTAAAGCATACCCCATTCAGTAGCTGGTGGAAAAAGAATCTTAGGCATATGCAATGACGATATATAGAGTTGCTCGGATAATTGTACTCTTCAAATTCCTCAATACATGGACAGCAGCAAAAAGAACCCATCCTCGTACTTCCCCAGTTTATCCAGAAAGCCTTCAAAAACTAGAATGCCATCAACCAGGACCCAAAAAAGGATATCAAGAACTCATAACTATGATGGAATGAGAAGAAAAATAATTAAGAAAATAAGAAGAGATTAAAATAACAGCAAAAGCAACACCAAATAACAATCGACAGATTCAAGATAAATTTCATAAAATAAATAACTATAATCCCTCTTGGAAACAGCTCAGTCCTTCAATGGGTTGAGTGATGCTTAAAGTTCAATCCTTTTCCCCGCAAAATGCTTCTAAAATGTGAAAAAATGACAATTTTGAGATAATTTAGAGAACCCACAAAGGCAAGTACACAAACAGCAAAATTAACCGATGAACTTGGAAGTAAAGCATCAAAAATAGAAGAAACACTTAAGAAGACTCACTTACCCGCCTCAAAACTTTCACGATTTTCAATATAATTTTCACAGTTTCTGGAACTGCAAAAGAAATCAATAAGTACATAAAGAAGAGAATTTTCACCTGGGTATCTGTACTTTCAGCCTATTTTCTGAGCAGATCCACTTAGAATCTAAGTTACACCATGGACAACAAAAACCTGTCAGAGCATAAGCTTTTGTTTCTTAGTTGATAGTATAAACAAAACTAAAAAAAAATGATCAAATGGATTTGGTAAGAGTGTGGACCAGCTCATAATATTAATTATTACTATACAAAATATCCGCATTATTATTTAGAAATTAATCTAGAATTTAATTATCTGGTAAGTGGTTGGATTCTTGAAAACCATGATTGACTTAATAGATTAGATCAATGGCCTAACCTTCATGATTATGAATCAATCCCTCAATTGTCTTCCACCCTGTGGGTTTGTTTGGTAATTACACTTTATTTTTTAAGTTTTCAGATATTAAAAAATGAGTTTCATATTGTATTTCAGAGACAACTTTTAAAATGAAATTAATAAAAATTAAGTTTTTAATTGTAATAAAATTAAGAGAAATAATTATTAAGGTTTTGAATCTCTAATGACTACTCTTTTCTGTTACAAGGATGGAATTGTTCATTTAATTAAAAAATAAAAAATAATTGATTTGAAAAGAGAATATAAGGTTGAATATAAATTATGGGTCCTAATTAATTGAATTGATAAAAATCTCTTTATTATATAATTCGTGGGTAAAATACGTATTGAATAACACACATGTGAGTAGACAGTGTATGTATTTGTGGAAGCGTAGAAACTAAATGAGGAGGCGGAGGAGGCGGAGAAAAAGACGACTGCCGACACACAATGCATTAAGTGGGGACTTCCTAAAGCAACAAAAATTTAGGTAAAGTTTTTGATATCCTATTGAGATTGAAAGTGACTTCCCACCCATTTGGCATAAATCAAAAAGAGTGAAAGCGAGTTTGGCAAAGGCTTACGACAGAAATGACTTAAACTAATGGAGGATTTTGGCCATTGGTTTTGGTTCATTTCTGCATCTCCAACTGGAAGTAATGTCAAGGGCAAGCAATGTTGATATTTGATGCGTTGAAGAAACCAGAAACAGAAATGGTGCTTGTATACAGTGAATCTGTAGTTGCATATGTAGAAGAACGTCTGAGAAATCCTACATTCAGCGAGCTTAAGCTTTGCAGTTGCAGTTGCTGAGAAGCAGAAATGGTGGGCTGTTGCTGTTCTTCCTTTTCTTTCTTTTTTTCACGTGGGCCTCCCTCTCTACAGTGCCACCCAACAGACAATCCGTAACATTCTTACATATATTTTACAAGTTCCATGTCCAATTAAGAAAAGGATATGGCTATAACTTCAACTAATGCTGCGTTTCTAATGATACAGTAGTTGAACTTCTCCAGAATTTCTCTAAATAACGTGTTACAGACATTTCAATTTCTCAGATTTTGATATCAAGCACATTGCTTCAGAATTGTAACCCAAAATCTGAAAAATCTAAACTCAGGCATCTGTGGCGATATGCACACTTGATCAGAGTCAACAAGTTACGCGGCAGCATGATCTGTCAGTATTTCGAATTTCAATGTAATTCACTCTTCTTCTATCCTAGAATTACAGTAAAGTAGAGAAGTTCTCTCAGCTGGCTTCGTATTATGTTGAAGTTTCTGCCGTTGGGCTAGTCATACCAGAGATCGACCATTTGGGTGATCCGCTGTAGTTCATGATAAGAACTGAGTGGAATTGGTGCGGCCATGGCGTCGGTTCAGGGACGTCATTGTTTTCTGGTACCCTTTTTGTCAGTGATGATAAGCATAGAGCAAAAACAAAGGCTAAGAAGAAGAAGAAGAAGAAGAAGTAGATGACGATGACGAGGATAATTGGTTTGTTCAAAGACTCCATTATTGAGGAGGAGAGAGATACGAGTTTTGATGCTGCCCATGCATACGTTACTTTCCGCGTGCACGTCTGACACGAGGCTTGGACTCCAATTGGATTGCTTTTAATAATTTTTTTTAAGCAATTTCACATTTTATATGGATCATCATAGACTATTTGTATAAGATTTCAAGCCAGATCTAATCAAATAAATTTGGTTATTTAGAAAAGACTATCTACTGCCTAATCCAGTTATCTGTTTGACGAGTTGAATTCGGGACCATCACCATCCATTAAACCATCCGAGAAATTGATCAAACAATCCTTTCCAGCCTTGAAACAGCAATTACCCAGTTGACAATTCTTTTCCTTTTCAGATTAATTAACAGAAAATGAAATGCACATTCAGAGGGAACAGAACAAAAACGATTTGTCCATTGCTAACATAATACTTTCCTTTCTGGCTATTTCTGAAGTTCAACAAACCCAGAACCACACCCAGTGACAAAAGTTATCGCTGCATATATCATCATACACGATCGAGCCATCATATCTCCAAGCAGTAGAAACATGGGAAGAAAATCAAATGCCAAAAAATGTGATGGACATCAGATGCAATGAATAATTAAATTGGTTTCAGTGAAAGAAAACATGAGGCAACCACCATCTTACCCTACACACTCCAAAAGATCAGGGAGATATAAAAAGTAAATTCAGACATATGCCAAGCTGTTCAATTCTTCAAAATGGCCTAATTGGTGGAACCAGATGCCAGGTTCAATATACCTTTCACATGATGCTCAATTAATGGTATGTTATTTCTTTGTTGCAATGCCAAAACAGGAATTAACCAAAACCGTGAATTTACCTCCAAGGTTAATTACTATAATCATGATGAGGTCTCAGTTCAACAGTTTGCCATAAAAATTCAAAGAAAGAAACCATGACTGTTCAGGAATCCTGGGGCATGCAAAAGCCTGAAAGAAAGTAAGACAAGTGAAAGTGAGAGACAATCTGAACTTACCTCACTTGAAAATTATCAAAACATATAGTACAAAGTATGTGTTTTGCCTAAATATACTTCAATCCAGAGATATATTGCTGTCTAGAGATTATATACTTGGCCAGGGAATAAATAATTCCTAAGAGCCCCAATAACTTAACCTGGATCACATCTGTTATTATGATGGATGGAAGATTAAGGGGCAATGTCAGCAGTGGCGTTGAGTCTGTCTGCTTAGAGTAACTCCACACAAATCGGTTAAAGACAATATGGCTAGGGAATGTAAGAATGAGGAGGGCCAAATTTTTTACTGCAAAGAGCCAATCAGGACCACCAACTTCAAGGCCCCACCCAGCATTCCCATGCCAGACTTCTTCCCATATGCTGTGTAGGGTGCTGAAAACCAAGTAGGCTGATATTGCAGCTGTAACAGGGAAATACCTCTGCTTGTCCCCGAAGCCAGCAACAAAATCAGAATCCTGGTTGAGAAGCAGCAAAATAGGAGCAAGAAAGAATATCGCCAGGTTCGACCCACCAGTAAGATTGACATTCAGTATTAGGCATATTGCAAAACACATTATTGTAGCAACATTACCCACTGCCGGCATCCAGGCTCCCTCAGCAGCTATCCTCTTGATTGAGAAGGTTGGAACTGTGGACGCACGGCGCTGCTGCATGAATCTCATTCGTGGAGGAAAACTAGCAGAACTGCTTTGACTAGATTGGCTATGTCTAATTCCACTCCTCTCCACAGCCTTTTCCCGCATAAGTGAAGCAAGTTCAAACTTTATCTCTAAAGCTATAAGCATAAATATTGCAGCATATAAACCAAGAAGAGATGTCCTTGCACCTTCAACAGCCAGTAGAGTTGTGAGCTTCCTGTCTTCCTCTCCAAAGTCACCAATTCCATTATCTCCAAGGATATTTTTGATCCTGACCTGACCCTCCAACAGATATGTCACTGGAAAGAGAGCCACAAGTAGAGCAAATATCCATGGTAGGAGCTTTGTGCTTGAAGCAGATGGATAATGGGTGAAGACCACAAAGACAGAGGTGCCAACCATGGTTACAATAATGAGAGCATGCAAAACAGTAGCCTGAAGGAAGAATTCAGCAGATATGTAGACGCCAAGAGCAATCCCCATAGCAATGGAGTAAAATGCTCTCAACTCTACAATGTATTTAATGGGTATGATGGATGTCACAGCTGCTAGAGTGAGCAAAATTGCAAGAATGAGCAGCCAAGATGGCCATGTAGGTTTTGATGCCATGAAGCCATAAATGGAAATGTCATCAGCAGACTGACGAGCAGCTTTGATTAGGTCAGATCTGTATGTCCATGATAATGGGATTGGAGGCTGCATTAAAACAAATAGTAAACCTGTTGCCACTACCAACACGAGACATCTCTTAGCAGGCTGCACAAGGAAGAGAAGAAAAAGTTATTAGTCCAGTCAAGCTTCATTAACATGGTAGTATGAGCAACAAAGAAAATCCTTTCTCATCAGAATACCAAGGCTTAAATGAGTATTAGAGTAAGTCTGTATCTGTCATTGACAATATTTATCTTGTTATTTGAACAAAAATGGCAAGGTAAAAGGAACCACGGATTGGTTTAAAGATTTATATTCATGAGTTAGCATAATTATGGCATGCCTTATACAATCCTATTCGTAAATGATTCCAATTAACTATATGGTATTTTTTTCCCTCCATGTAGTAGATCACTATTCATGAAATATCAAGAGTGCCAAAGTTTTAATATTCTCGGACATTATCAGAAGAACACTATTATGAATTAAATATCAATGTGATGATTAACTGCATCAAATCCACACGCATTAAAGTTCTTAAAGGGATTTTCTAGTATCCATACCAAGACATGAGAGAAGTGTAGAGCAACTATGGGTACGCAGGCCAATCCAGTCAAGATGATGCAGAAACCCAAAAGTAAACCATCTGATGGAGGTCTCCCGTTCCACCACTGTAGGGCTTCAAAAATAGTTTCACGGCAAAACCAGACAGATAAAGCCACCACAGTTGCATGAGCATAACCTTGCCAAGCTTTCATCCTTGACGTTGTTCTTGATTTCTCCCTGCAGAGTTCAATAAGTGGGAGATAACCAAAATCAATGTATTTTAATTGTAAAAAGGAAAAGAAAGAAACTGCGTGAAGACCTAGATCTCCTAGAAAGAAAAATCAAGTACATACTTGTAAAGAAGCAATGGAGGAGAAACAGCCAACAAAAGAACTGCTGACACCCAGACAACAGACTTTGATGTAATAAAAAGCATAGCCAGCTTCGAAGAATACAGGCAAGTTAAAACCCAGACTGCTTTTGGTCCGATACGATGATCCACAGACAATCTTCTGATCAAGGCTAAACCGATTAAAGTTGTCACGATGACCATGTAGCTTGGATACATCACGTCATCCTCCAATCCATAATAGTACATGCTTGAGTAATTAAAAAATTGATTCTCAATGTGGCATAGCAACAGTGCATGGCTGATCAAGCCAATCTCTGTCAAGAAATGAAATTTTGATGGTAGAAGAGCTAAACCAGGTACAGCCATGGCAAGGACAACATCGGCAACAATGAGTTTACAAAAGGATTTTAAAGACATGCCCGCCAACCAGATATTTAGATCCCAGAAATTATGAATCACAAACCAAATGACCGTCAAGCTCCCCAACAAAACAAAGGCAAAGTATGATGGCAAGCTTTTCTTTGTAAAAAAACGAGCCAAATAAAAGCCAGAAACTGCAGGCACCATAACGAACTGCGAAATAAAGAATAAATTATTTTCAGTTTTTAGAACATTCAAATTAAAGTTTCTTCTTTTTTTCCCCTTATCATTAAAATTTATTAACCGAAAGGAAAAAAAATACATGAAAGAGTTGAAAATCTTACTCCAGCAGACTAAAGTAGATACAATTGCATTGGACCTCATTAATCACATCTCAAACAGGACATATTCAGTGGTGAAGGCATTTACATTGATGTGTAGGCATCCTCACCAACCGGAACACAACATTAAACCCATAACTCAGACCATGTGCAGCACAAAACGACTTCAAGAATGCTAGATGCAAAATACCCAATATGAACATAAATTTGATACCAGCAAGAAATCAATTTTCTATGAAGTACATACTATGGCTTATTTGATGATCATCTTCAACCACATTTGTTGCCAAGCCAACGTATATCCTAGTGAGGTAAGCCTATCAAGTACATAATCCTCAAGGGGAAAGCTGTAACCTGTAATTAACGGAAAAAATAACCAGCATGGAAAATTTCAGCCAATTTATCTAAGCAGACTTATTCTAACCTATGTTCTCAAGTTTCATGTGTACAAATGATGAAAATATAATGACAAGATTTTTGGAAGAACATTATTTATGGACAGATGACCAATCAATTATTACATAAGCTTCGATATGAGCAACTGAAAGTTTACTTTCAATCATTCTGAATTCTATCATCTGAGACCAAATTCCATGGTCCAAAATCAAAACTGGTGCTGCTAATGGCTGTACCAAAGCCAATATGCTCCTTTTTAAGAGCTCTAAAAAAGAATACCTCTGTTTCTAGTCCAAGATTCACAAGGTGCCATGGTCATAAATATCTTGAGTTGACACTTTATCATCCCGATGAAATCCCTCACACTGTTACAATTGTATAACTGCCCCCTAAGCTCATAAACGTAACACTTAAAATCTGTACATTTTGCAATTAGAATCCTTAAATTAGGGAACAGGTTTAAGAAGCGTTGGGCATCTTCTTCTAATACAAGCAAATACCATGTTCCAAGCAAATTCTGCAATTTCTATCTCCAAAATATCGTGCTTCACATATATCAACCAAGCAATCTATCTAATAAACCAATCCCAAATTTGTGGGTGCTAGTGGGATCAACTGGTAAGCACATAAGATCTAAGGTTCAAATCTTGCTCAAATCAAGGTTGGGGAGGGGTTTGATTTATAATCATGTAATGTATAAAAAGGAAAATGCAAAAAATAATGCCTGGAAAAATAAGACAAGACATTCTTCATTAAGCATGCAAGAGAAATTCCTTTTCTCTCTTCATAATCCAAAACTATTGTACTTGAACCAATTAAAATTGTAATTCCCTAGCAGTAAAATCAATATAAGTCACCGCAACAGGCAAGATCTAACCGCACTGTTTTATCAGTATGGTACACTTGTCAAAGAAAACCAATACAAGTACTCCTGGCAGAAATCTAAGAAACTAACTCTTAACTAGTGACCTAAACTGCAAGATATACTAGGTTTAAACTAAACACAAATCTCACAATCCTAATTTAATAACTTTACATATAAAAGGGGGATAAGGAGAATAAAGAAAAGGATGCAGCTACAAAGTTCATGACTGTTGCCATCTATGAATATCATGTTGACCAGATTTCCAATTGTATACAAAGTGAGACTCACAGTATGCTTCCTAACTTTCACAAATACCCAAGCAACGGCATCACAAGCATATCATAATTACCATTCTAGATTTTATAAACAAGAGGTGCAACAATAAATCCTTTGGTGCAAGAACCTTACCAGCAATGGAAATCCCATAACAATAGCTGCAGCAGCACTGACAACTACAGCCAAAGCAGTAAATGCTACTGAGCTGAAAGCATCTGAAATCATACCAAGAGAATAAGAACCAGCTCCAGCAGCCCCTCCAAGCATGGTAGTAGTCATAAGAAGATAACTCAATGGTGGCGGGACCTGAATGTACTTCCCAAATGAATGAAAAACCACCCTAATCTCCAAGCAAATAACCACCACAACCAAGGCAATAGCACCATTAACCACACGAATACTATGTAGTTGGTTTTCATTCTTCGTGACCCACCAAAGAGCACCCCTAGTTGATGCATAGAGTTGAAACAAAAAGGGGATAAAGAAAAGCAGAAACAAATCACAAACAGATGCAGCCGACGAAAATATAACCGAGTAATGTGACGCAATGTGAAATAGCAAAGGGAAGAACAATAAATTCAAAGTATGAATGCAACTCTCAAGAGGACTCAGTATTAAATTATCATCAGGAACCTCCCCACCGTGATACTTCACTTCTTGCTTCGATTTGAAAGATGAAACTCGAGGAATGGAATAAAGCCAATAGAAAATGCAATCAAATGCCATCAGGTAGTACGCGGCATTATTCATACCAACAGCAGAAACAGTCGCCCACGTGAAAATGGCCGACGAAGTGAACGGCAAGCACGCAAATAAAAGCCGCTCGAGAGCGAGCACGATCGAAGGATTTTCGATTTGAATCCATTTGAACTGAAGCGAAGCCCAAGCGCCAATTAAGAAATTCGTCTGACCGCATAAAAACGTCGCGAGGAGACCAAGCGGGATTGAATTGAAGGTCAAGAAAAGAGATGAACTGAAAAAGAAAGCGATCTGTGCTGCGAGTAAAGAGAACCAGACGCCGAAGAATGCACCGGATTTGAAGTTGAGAGAATCAATGATGTACGCAATCATAAGCCCTAATGTTAGGGTGGCGATCACGGGGGTCCCACCCAAGTCGAGCAAAAACGCAGCGCATGGGACCAGAGAGATTGCGATACGCGCGTTCTGGGCAAAGGACGACGGAGAGAATCGCGAGTTTTTCAGGGATCTGTTGTTGTTAAAGTTATCGTTACCATTAGGGCTTGGGTTTGAGTAAGGAGAGGAGGCATTGTTATACGAGGAGCTAAACGAAGGGGCGCTTATAGAGGCGGAGATATAAGGTCGCAATGAGCGTGGATTTAGCTCCGGCGGCAACATTTTTGCCGGAATTTTACACGCAGAGAGACAGTGATGTTGCTTTCGAGCGTGGATGTGTAGGAGAAAGAAGATCCGAGATTTACCAGTGAGGCACGGGGTTTTAGCGTAAAACGGTGACGTGTTTGCGACGATCGGTGCCGTTGGATTATGATTTAGCTCTCTGGCTTTGTACGTGGCAAGGCCTGAATGGAGGAATAGAATAAAGGTCCATGCTTTTGTTTACCTAGTCTATATTGACTGAGAAAATATTATGACTACTAATTACTGTGACCTTTGAAATTCAGTAAAAATATTGTAATAAAATTGTGCATTCTATTTCTATTTTTCCTTTTTCTTTAACTTAATTTTTAGCTTTTGCCATATTACCAATGTTGAGATGGCCGAGTTGGTCTAAGGCGCCAGATTAAGGTTCTGGTCCGAAAGGGCGTGGGTTCAAATCCCACTCTCAACAGAAATATAAATTTCCATTTTTCAAATCTGTTCACTTAGTTTTGTTTTTTGTTTTTAATATTTGAAGCGCAACGCCAACGAAGGAGCTCACAGAAGGCAACCTCCACGTTTGTGCGGACTGTCCGGCTATGAATAATGTCTACAAACTCCACGGTCGCCTTCTCAAAACCGGTCTTCACGAAGAGCCGTCCTCCCTCCACCGCCTCCTTCTATCATGCGCTGCCTATACACCGGCCAGCTTATCCTACGCACGCTCCCTCTTCGCCCACATTCCCTCTCCCGACACTTTGGCTTACAACACCATTATCAGGGCTCACTCTCACTCCTCACCTGTGGACGCTCTCTCATTCTTCACTAATATGCGTCGTGCCAATATTTCACCTGATCACTACACTTTTCCTTTCGTTCTGAAGTCCTGTTCTCGTCTTCAACTGGGACATGGCCTGCATTCGTTGATCATTAAGATGGGTTTTTACGCTGATACTTACGTTCAGAACGCTTTGATTAATCTTTACGGGCATTTAGGGTTGGTTGATCTTGCATCGAAGGTGTTCCATGAAATGACTGATAGAGATTTGGTTTCATGGTCTTCGATGATTTCTTGTTTTAACAACAATGGCTTGTGGTACGAGGCCCTGGATTTGTTTAAAAAAATGCAGTTGGTTGGGAATGTCAAGCCTGATGACGTTTCGGTTCTCAGTGTCATATCTGCTATTTCGAGCTTAGGTGGGTTGGAGTTGGGAAGATGGATCGAGAATTTTATTCGGCGGTGTGGGTTGGAGCTTTCTGTTTCACTAGGTACCGCATTGACTGACATGTATTCCAGATGTGGGTCTGTTGACGATTCCGTCAGAGTGTTTGATGAAATGCCTGCGAGAAATGTGTTGACATGGACGGCATTGATTAACGGCCTTGCGGTGCATGGCCGCAGTTGGGACGCTTTGAGAGCGTTCTATGAGATGAAAAAATTGGGCTTGTCGCCCGATCATGTCACATTTCGTGGTGTTTTGGTTGCTTGTAGTCATGGCGGTTTAATTGATGACGGATGGCATGTTTTTAATAGCATTAAGAACGAATATGGTATGGAACCAACACTCGAGCATTATGGTTGCATGGTTGATCTCCTCGGTCGTGCAGGTTTGGTAGATGAAGCCTTTGAGTTCGTAGAAAAAATGCCTTTCAAGCCTAATGTAGTTATCTGGAGGACATTGCTCGGAGCTTGTGTGAATCAAAGGAATATTGACTTGGCAGAGAAAGTGAAACAGAGGATATATGAGCTTGACCCGAATCATGATGGTGATTATGTGCTCTTATCAAATGCATATGGTGGAGTTGGTAAATGGATTGAGAAGGCAGAGATAAGAACTTCGATGAAGAAGAAGAGAATCAGCAAGAAACCAGGCCATAGTTTGCTTAACGTTGACGAAGTAATGCACGAGTTTGTATCAGGAGACGATTCTCATCCAAAATCAAAGGAAATTAAACATTTCTTACTTCCTATCATTGACAATCTCAGAGTGGAAGGCTATGTACCTAATACAGCCGATGTTTTACATGACATTGAAGAGGAGGAGAAAGAGTATAGTCTTAGTTATCATAGCGAAAAGTTGGCAGTTGCTTTCGCCCTTATTAGTTTCAAAGATACGAGAATCATAAGGATAATGAAGAATCTTCGAATTTGTCATGACTGTCATTCCTTCATGAAGCACGTCTCACATAAATTCAACAGAGAAATTATCATACGGGATCGAAATCGCTTCCATCATTTTAGTAAGGGATCTTGTTCTTGCCAAGATTATTGGTGATCAAATTCTCCTACTTGAGGTTTCTCTTCTGATACTATTACATACAAGCATATCCATTGAGTTCAATCACAAGATTTTGTATGCTGCTTGCATTACTGTTTGACCGAAATTGTGGTAATTTTTCAAACTCAGGTAAATTTTTTAAAATGAGATTTTAGACGATATTTTAAAATATAATTTTTATCGATTTTAATATTAAGTAAAGCAAATAAATAAACAGTATTAAATACTTTAGGACTAAATAAGGCTTAATTTTTGTCTGTTAAAAACCACTAAAATAATAATTTTAGATGAATCCATTAATTCAGATAAAAATAAGGTTGGAACTTGGAAGGACTTTGAAACACAGCCTCAGTTGACGATCTTCAAGAATGAGAAACGGAATACTAATTAAAATTTTTACGGATGGACGAATATACCCTTGGTAATAAGTTGCCCTAGAGATCAAATGGAAAGTCGAGATTCAATTGTGGCATGAGATCCAACGGTTTATATCTCTCAACTCCCTCTTTATATTCATCGTAATAACCCGGATTATCTTAGGCAGCATCCTCTCGCGCTCTCCAAGAGTTTTTAGGGCTTTGGCTGTTTAATTTCTGCAAAGAATTTCTCTGGTCATTCTCAAAAATGGTAAGTTCGTGCTTCAATGGCTTCGTTCCCTATCCTGATTTGAATCGTTTTATACAATTTTTATGGATTTTTTTTTTGGGTTATGTGAACAGGTTCTTCAAAATGACATTGATTTGCTGAATCCTCCGGCAGAGCTGGAGAAAAAGAAACACAAGCTCAAGCGTCTCGTTCAGTCGCCAAACTCTTTCTTCATGGACGTTAAGTGCCAGGGTTGCTTTAATATGTAAGATTTCTGCCTGTTGTTTCTTTCTTAAATATTTTTTAAAAAACGAATACAAATAAAAATAATTTATTTTATCAACGATAATTTGCAGAACGACTGTGTTTAGTCACTCACAGACGGTGGTTGTCTGCGGCAACTGCCAGACAGTTTTGTGCCAACCGACCGGCGGTCGTGCGCGGCTGACGGAAGGATGCTCTTTCAGGAGAAAGGGTGACTGACGTATTCAATCCTCTTTGTTGTTTGGTAATTGCCTTTGCTGATAGAGTTACTTTAATTGTGGGATATCATCATCAATCATCGTCATGGATTCAACTAAGAAATTGCGAGCCCCTTTTTTGATTTTCCACTTTGGTTTTATTTTTCTAATTTTGATGTGTAATTTTGTTGGAAACAAACTACATGAGTATAATAGGATTGCTATATGATGTTGGTTGATTTGTATTTGACTGTCCGTCCTATAAATCTTCGCCAGTTTAATTTATTGTTTTTCGTTTTAATTTTTCTTTGATTTTAGTAATTTATTGTTTTTTATTGTTGTTCTTGGCATTTTTTCAACCATTCACTTGTGTTTGTACCAGCTATCTTAGGATTATAAGTTTGGTAGCAATGAGAACATTTCACACTTTGGTACATTACACTTCAGTTGTCTAAAGGATTGGTTTTGAGTCTACGTATCTCTGAAGTGTTGGATGATTGAGATGACTTTATTGATTAATTAGGCCGATGAGACTGTGCTTGATTTAGATGGAATTTTTGGTCAGGTCTGCTTGTCTGAATATATTGTTGTGTGATTCGTGCAGAAATTTTATTGGCATCGATAGTTCATTAATTGTAATATTTGAAATGAAAACTCCCCCTTTGGTGCTGCGTTAAACTTAAATGTACTTTTGTGCTAATTGCAAGAGTTTTGATATTTTTACACATTTCTTTGATTTTCTCTTGTGAATCTTAGGTTGACATTTGTGTTAAAGTTATGTTGGAGGAAAAGCTATAGCTGTTCCTATCCCTAAAAGATTGAATTCAATGAGAAGTAGATGTTTGTTCCTTCTCGTTTGTGGAAGGTAACATTGGAAATTTTAGAATATGTAGCTGTTGGATAGAAAGCAGGTGGTCCTGTATGTATTTTAGGCATTCATAGCCTACCTATTAACAATGGGATGTGTGAGTAGATTCTTGACCTTTGTTTTGGATATGTTAATGTGTACTTGGTTTTGTTTCTTTGTTTAGTCTTAAGAAACGTTGAGCTTAGGTCTTGAAATTTTACATAATCGGCTGTGGGAGATCATGGAACTACAGTTGTATTGTCACTGCTTCATATGATGAGTACAAATGCTTGTGGTCAAATGACTAGTGAGGTTTAAGAGTCGGGTTGGCTAGTCCTTTTCATCAATAAATAATTTTTGAGACCATTAGTTGCAGTTAAATATATTTCCTCATTGTATGAATATTTGTCTTGAAAACCGTAAAACTGTCAATTCAATTAAACCGATGGTGCCGTTTTTGCTGTTACTTCAAACTTCATTGTTTATCCTTTTTATGTTTGTTGCTTGTGCATTGCATATCAGCCCATTTGTCAATACATTTGGACATGAGGTCATGCACCTTAATCTTGGATCCAAAGGCCTTGTTCTCTTTGGTTTATGGGTAATACGTGATGATGGCCCAGATTCCAGCAAGTCTAGTTTTTTGTTGTTGTGGACAGGGTTCATTATGTGTATTTTTCCAAGTATAAATTGCGTTTGATTTGAGACATCTGGTGCCAAAATGGTTCTGGGTAGGTTAAACTCCACATTTCAAGTTTTTTTCTATAAACAAGAAGTAGGCTTTAGGCTTCAAATTCATGCTGCCTGATACGTTGAAATGTTAAAAATTAAAATTTCACCAAGAATTGGCTAGATGTTTATCATGTAAATGAAAGATTGTTGCCTGGGTTATTTCTATGCATGCCTGTATCATTAAGAATCATGTACGAAATATTCAGACAGTATACTGGTTCAACGTTGATATGCTAATGCAACAACCGTTATTCCAATCAAAATGTGGTCAAAACAAATTTGGGTGATGTTGAAAGGCCAATAATGTCCCCCGTATGTCGCAAGACTTGTTCTAGGGAGTTCTGTACGTGGGAAGTGAATAAATTATATTAGTTAAATTTTGGTTCCAGTTGTTGACAATGACTTGGAGATTGCCATGTGTCTTGTATATTTTGTAGTATTAGTCCCCCGTTGGATAAGTTTGGGCCCACGCGAAATTTCACGTGCGTTGAAAAAAATTCCATGGTTAAAGAGATGAGCCCAGTACACGTCTTCGGTTTGTGATACCGATTTGGTGGCTTCTCTTTCTAATGACATATTCGTACGTGTATGGTCCCATTGTGGTGCATGCATGTATATTTAAAATGTTTTGTATTTTATAATTTAAAATTACTCTTATAAAAATTTTTATTTTTTGTATTAAATTTTCATAAGAATAATTTTAAATTATAAGACATAAAAAAAATTTAGATGTATGAATATATATATATATATACACAATAGCCAAAACGGAATATGTTTGATCACACATTTGATTACTGACAAAATGAAGGTCAGTAGGACAAAATGAAGATCAGTAGAATGATTTAGATGGCTAATAAATTCTATGTTCTAATTAAGAGACACGATTGTAAATTGAATTAACAGTGATTGGTGGAAGATGTGCAAGTAAAAAAGGGAATTGTCCCAACTTAATAGCCTACTTATCTAGCGGTGTCTACTCTTGATGAACAAATTGAATTACTCTTTTCTCGATATCTTCTCTTTTTTGACAACCCAATTGGGGTCGACATGCTATTGTCTGTCTCTATGAAGATGTCGTCGAGGACTTTTAAGTAGTCTTGTCTAATGGAGCAGATGACTCAAGTAAACGCTTTTGTTTTCCAACACAAAGTTGATGTTTCGTTTTATTAAATCTTTTTATTTTCTATTTATAATGAAAGAATTCCCTACACCACATAAGAGAAATAAATAAATAAATAAATAAAATAAAATATTAAATTTTTTTGGTAGAAAATATTTGTCTCTTTCTGTGATGTAATATGTTCCATCGCTGCAAGCTTAATCCATATCCAGATTAGCTAAGAAATTCTCCAATAAAGAATATTGTTTCAGAATAATAATAAATAAATAATGTTCACAATAAGTCAATGTGACAAACTTAAAATAAACGGCAAAGGACGGCTGTGGCAATAAAATGTCATCACCTTGTTCGTCAGCTTTTAAAGATTTGAACTTTCAGGAATTTAATAAACAAGACTAGAGAAGAGAAGAGAAGAGAGTATTGCCGTTGATTTAGTCTCCTTTATTTGTCTTACTGCTCCTCGGATGCTTCGAATAATGAAATGTAAAGTGCTGCTGCTGTTGTTTCTCTGAAAGGGCCATTGCTAGCATTTCAACAATATTCGTTTTGATTCATTTGTTAAAACCTCTGAATCATTCGTAGTAAGTTTTAGTTGCCATTTTTGACTGTCTCTCTTCTTCCTTCTTTTCTTTTCCGTTAAATTTCCTTCCTGTTTCCTTCGAAGAAATTTCCCAGGTTATCTAGCATCCATTGTTGTCTTTTTCATTTTATATAGAGCTTTTTCGGCATCCGTTAGTATCCATGTTTGTGTTTAGCATTTGAATTTTGACGTGATTTCTTGACTATTACAGATACCTTGATCATGTCGAATAATTTGCTAGCTCGAACAGGAAGACACAGACAACGATACGAGGATCAGCTAAGGCTTGTCGCCGGGTATTTGCACTGTTGGAATTTTTGTTACATTGGCTCTCTTCCCTTCATAACCCTCCTTCATTTTTCTGTAGGAATGATTAGTGGCCATTCCTCCGCACACATACACTTTAAGGGTTCATTACAATATTTTTAAGAAATGAACTCTGCATTAATTATTTGAGTTTACATGAAATGAAAGATGCTGTTTAATATCCATTGATTTGTGAAACTTGGAACATGAATAACTCCTCACGCTTAATTTTCTTATGCAAACAATACAAAATAGGTGTATTCCTTTCAGGCTTGAGAAGAATTTTGAGAAACAAAACAGCAATTTGGAAAACAGGGTTCTTGTACTCATGATTTCTACGCCAAATCGCCACGATCTTGTCTTTCCGAAGGTAGTTTACTTTCCAGCCTCTTTTTCTTCTCCCCGGTGACAAGAGCACTTGTTAGACCTTAATAGTAATATAAACGGACATCAACTTTCATTTGATTGTTAGGGTGGATGGGAAGATGATGAGACTATCGATGAAGCTGCATGCAGAGAGGCCTTGGAGGAAGCCGGAGTGAAAGGATTACTTGGTGTAGGTCTTTTTTTCCTTGCTTGTCACAAATAATTAGTTCAAATGATAAAATCGGTTTAAATAAATGTAGCAGTGGTTGCATTAGATAACGTGTTTATATTTCGTCTCGAATTGGTGAGCAACAAAGCTGATTTTGGGCTTTAATTGTTGTAGAAAAACCCATTAGGAGTATGGGAATTCAGAAGCAAGAGCAGGCAGAATAGTTGCAGCAAGGAAGGAGGTTGTAGAGGTTATATGTTTGCAATGGAGGTCACTGAAGAGCTTGATTCATGGCCAGAGCAAGCTAGCTATAAGAGAAAATGGGTCAGTAGTTTGCAGCTAAAATAACTTTTCTTAACCTATAACTTTTAAAGATAAATTTACCAGTGAATCAATTAATTTTACAGCTCTGCGTAGAGGAAGCATTCAAATTTTGCAGGTATGACTGGATGAGGGAAGCTCTTGAAATGTTTTTGATAGCTCTAAAGAAAGAAAGAACACAAGGGATAAGAGAAATGATGGAAGAATTTACTGCAATCCCTGTTTCCGACGCTGCCGGAGCAGCAGATCAGCATCAAACGTTATCCCCGCCGGGCTGCTCCGGTGTTCCGCAGCAGCAGCAGCTAGAAGAGTCTCGTACCAATTGTGTTGTACAGGATCAAATAAGCCTTTATTCTGCCTGGCAAAATGCAGTTACCAATAATAGTAACAATAATTATGATTTTCAGTAAATAAATCCCTTTCGGAAACTGTAAATATGGAATTCTTGCAACTATCTAAGAACAGAAAGTGTTTTGTAATTAGAAACTTATTTTTAATTGAGCAAAAATTCAAAAATTTGAGACGCGTATGATAAGTTTTGGGCATGATATTGAATTCAAAAATCTGACCGACCTTCACATCCAGACGATTAAATCAATAACTTTCCAAGTTTAGTTGTTTGTTTACAAAAGGCTGTAGGGCTGGAAATTCCCACGTAATTCTGCATAGAAAGTTTTTGTCAAAAAGAAACCAAAAGTAAAAGTGTAGATGCATGGAGTTCCCACCCACCTTTGGTCAAAAAATCAACCTCTTGTTCCGTGCAACAAGGAAGAGGTGTTTTCTCTTTGACTCTCTCCACTTTCCAACACAACTTTTCCCATGAACGAACGATCTTCTATTTTCCCAATTACTTGTCACATTGGAAATGGATATTCGTGGGATTTTCAAAGCTCAATCCTCACACTGCAATTTCCCCTCTACATTTGTCTTTGTCGCGGATTCAATAAGTGTGCTCTGCCAAAACAGTCGCGTTCTCGACGCCAACAACTTCTCCAACACGACCGCACATTTTCAAAGTTGAATAAGTTTGTTCTAGTACTACCTCCGACCGCATTGCTGTATTGTCCTTTAAACATTGAGAGTGATGCTGTAGGATTTTACCAAGTTGTTAATTCTACGTGGGTCTGACCTAATTAATCTCAGTCAAATACTTCTAACATATAAAATTCTATTACAGCTTATATATATCTATCTATATGATTAATTATTTTGCCTCATCTTTTAATAATATCCAATTTGCGATAAAGATCTCTTTTGCCAATTCCTATGCTTAGTTATGTTAGAAATTGTGACCGAAAGAGAAGGGTTGGAGACCCACAAGTCGGCATGCATGTCTTATACCTGGCTTTTCATTCTTGACTCTTCCTTTATTAGTAAGTAATTAGATGTTTATTTCTTAATATTTAACATTGTATTATTCTAACATAATCCTATTGTATTGTTTATTCAACTTGAGCAACTGCTAATCCCAATAATAAGACGAGTAAGACAGTAATAGTGTTGTGTGCATGCACATGCATAATCTTGAAATCCAAATCCCGATAGCCGGTGCGCTCCACCTTCGCATCAATTTTGATGTCCTTGGCGACAAAAATATTGTGTCTTTTGGTAGAAGTCTTGACAATTTTCTTACTACTTTGCTTGGGATTTGGAACCCAATTCTAATTGCCAAGCAGTGCTAGTATTCTAGTGTTTGTAAAAGGATATTATCATAACCTCAAAGTCGTATGACAAAGTTGGGATGTCGAGGTTTTCTATTCCAAAATCTATCAAAGGGAGCTTAAGGTTTCAAAGATGCCATTGGGCATCATCTTACGACCATTTCCCTACAAGATTATAGTCATTTTTTACTAGAATTTATCCTACAATTTCTTGCCTTTTATGCATCATTAGAATTCATAAATTATGATATTTCACACGGGTTTTAGTTGAAGCATGAGAGAAAGAGAGTCAAAGGGCTTAATCTAAAAATTATATTAAGTAATATACATAGTATAATTAAACATAGTGGCGGAAATGCCATGCACAAAATGGGGTCCAAGAAATGGGTCAAATCAAGCTGCATGCTGGCTAATTCTTGCCCTGAGTAAGTAGGTCTTCCTAGTGATTGTTTTCCCCAATAAAGCATGCTTAAGTGTGCGGCCTTTTCACATGCAACCCAACTTATAAGTTGCCTTTCCTTTCCCCTCATTTGAAGGTCTCTGAGTCTAATGTGCAACGATGAACGCTCCAGGCTTCGTAAAATAATACTAAAATAAGAAAAGTAATTTCTACAAAATTGAAAATATAAAAAGAAGCAAATTTCGTGTTTGAAAAGCCGAAGAAGGATTGTGGAACATATCATTATAATTTGGCTTAAATTGGATGCACATGGCTGAGATAATGATATCCCATTTGTTGTTTCCACGTAAAAGGCCGGCTAGCTCCATTTTCATTAGTTTACACATAGGGTAACATGACCTTTTATGTATTTGAAAATAAGTCAGAGAAAGGAAGAAAGCATATCAGATTACACACCTAGAGATTTTGTACGTTGTTCTTGTAGAAGAAAATATTGCTATTATATATTTGTAAAGTTGCAGTAGGGATGATGAGATTAGCAGTGGTACTGACAATGGAAAGATCATGCGAATGATATCTGTGATCATTTATGTATCAAGCAATCATATGGTGCCAGTGAATAGTCTATTACAAAGCCCTTTCGAGTTTGGATTAAGTTATTCAGAAGCATGCATACTCATGATTCTAGTACTTGATTTCATTGATCGAAGAACCACAGGATTACTCGCAAGAATTTTAGCAGGCATTTGTTGTCTCAGAATGTGGCATGTGAGGAACTTGGTATTATTAGGTATGATAACCAGAATTCATACTGATTAGAAGGTATATGTAATTATATATTGCAATGAAATGAAGTAGATGGATTGAAAAACCAAGAATTTAATAAAGCTAATAAAGGAGAACATGCCCAGTCATGGGCATCAAGTCGATCAGCGATGTTCATGAGCATGCCAATTATTATTACATACTACACTTGGTAGCAGGTATGTATAATCACAAGTACTGCCTTCATTATAACAAAACTTAACTAACCCACAATACATTGTTAATTCAGAACATCTTTCATCGATAATTGTAATTGTTTGTTGACCGAGCCAAGACTAAAGGGAACAATAATAACAAGTGTGATTGTCATTAGATTAGTCTACTGATCATAACATAACAGACCAAGATAATTACTTATGATATTTAAACAAGGGTGTATGTAATGAATAAAGAGAGGAGTTGGATACTCTAGTTTTAATCTTAAATACCATAAAGTTTATGACAATAAACTTAATTAATTAGTGATTCATAATGAAGGGCAAGCATTCTAAAATCATGAGCCTATGAGGTTTAATGCATGATTGATAGACTGAAAATCACGGACCCACTCTCAGATTATTAGCATGTGCAAGATTGGTATAGCTAGGTCAGGTTTTCCATCATTTGATTTGAATATGAGATTGTTTGAGAATTTAATTTATCAGGGGCAACTCAGGAAAATTAAACGATAGAGGCCATGAATTCTCTTATTTAAACAGCTGCAAACATGCAACTCCCCGAAAAACACACAAGCCTAGCTTACTTTCATTAATTTCATTCTCTTCCCCTCTCGTAAAATCTGTGTCTTTTAAAATCCCCAGGAGGGAAATAATAGACGCTGAAACAAACGCGTAGACAGCCAGGAAAATCTTCTTTTTCAGGTTTTCTTTTTCAGTTTTTTTTCCTCATGGATTTCAGCAATTTGAAAACCAAATCACCCACATCATCATCAAAGACCAGAAGAAAGCAGCAGCAGCAGCCGCAGCAAAATCAGCAACAACAAGAAATAAGATTTCTAGGTGTAAGAAGAAGGCCCTGGGGCAGATATGCAGCAGAAATAAGAGACCCAACAACGAAAGAAAGGCATTGGCTTGGCACCTTCGACACAGCCGAGGAAGCTGCTTTGGCCTACGACCGCGCCGCTCGCTCCATGCGCTGCTCCAAGGCTCGCACAAACTTTGTCTACTCTGACATGCCAGCCGGCTCCTCCGTCACCTCCATTGTTTCACCTGACGAATCACAACACGACCTTTCATCACTCTTCGTTGCTGCGGCAGCAGCGGCTCCCCCCAGTCAAACTGATGCCAACAACATAAACAAGCTGTTCTTGAGTCAAGAACCATTCAATCTCTCTCAGTTTTCAAGCAGCGATGTATCGTTCAGCGACGGATGGGCTCCAGTGACTGAAGCATGGGGCTCTTACAAGCCAATCACAAGCGTCATGGATGCTGCTGATCATTCACAAACGTATACAGATGACTGTGAACTGCCACCTTTCCCGCCTGATGTTTCATCAAGTTCCTGTTATTATAGCCCTGGAATGGCGAATTCCGGTATGGGATTCGGAGACTGGAATGATCAAACAGGATTTCTAACTTTTCCAGCAGAAGCAACTGACGGCACCAGGCTTGATTATTCATCCCTGAGCGGAGATTTTCTGGGATTTGAATCGAACGAGTTTGTGCAGCAGCAACCTCAACATAACCAAATATTTGGGAGCACGCCATCGTTTTCAGATACTCTAACGGACGGGTTTGATTTCAGTTCATCATCATCTTCATCAACATATTTCTTTTGAGTATTACTACACAATCAATTATAATTATGATTATAAATCAATAGTTTAATTGGGGTCTTGTGAGTCGTTGCATGCATTTTAATTTTATAGTGTCACGTGTTGAATGTGTAATAAGTTTGGTGGGATTAGGGTAACGTTTGTTTGATTGTTGGAGGACTTGGGACATTAATGCAATAGCTTTACTTCCCAAGACTGCATTATTATGTATTTGTTTTTGGTCATTTTGTGGAGTTTGTGCAAATTTCTGGTGATTTTATTCCTATTCCTGTACTGTACTCAGCTAATGTGGACTCTTCTTTTGTATGTCTAGCTACTACCTTTTTCTCTATTCTTCAGTCAAAGTAATATTATTTATTAATCAATTTTCATTAGTTAAAAGAGATACAGGCATGATCATAAATAACCAACAAATTTCAAAAGTTTTATGAAAGACTACTTAAATATATATATATAAAAAAAAAAAAAAAGAGGAAGAAGAAGAAGCTCTATATGCTGAGACGTTTCAATGAGACATCCATTTGGAGGTATGGTTCTCCTAGGAAGCATTCGAAAGCCTGAACTGCAAGAATTTTGAAAATCCCAAGTTTACAATTCGGATGCTCAAATTGTCGAGCTTTTGGGGACACAAAATTCTGACGTCCAATTTGCACAATTCAGATGTCTGGTTTCTCAAATTAGAAAATTCAAGTTAGATCGCAATGTAAAACACACGACTCTGAATAAAATTTAATCACAAAAGAAACACATGGCTATACCACTCAGGAACCTTAGCTCAGATTGAATCTCAATATCATTGCAATTAATAAAAGAAAATACAGTCCAAGCTCAAAAGCCCAATAAGATACGTCTAACCCAACAATTCATATGGTGGCTTCCGTTTTATCAAAATTAATTAATTTTTTTTTTTTATAGTTATTTTATCCCTTAAATTTTTACTTGCTTTACAAGAAATTGCTTCTACAAAAGGATTGGTTTTCACGTGGTCAAGAGGACTATTGGATGTGGATACGAGTGTTGAATATCGGTACAGCAAATTGCAGCCTTATCACATTTGGCTATCAAATTGACAAGCACGCACGCATCAGAAAATTTATTACAAGATTTCAACACATGGTCAAGACCCCAAACAGACATTAGTGGAAGACCACCAGGTCTTAATTAAAACTGTGGAGAGGTTTTAATAGAGTAGAGGATTATCCACTAAATCAGAAGATTGTTAAGACACATACAAGACTGACCCAGTTCCTGATTTTAGACTAGTGTATATCCAGTGGCTAGTAAGCACTCAGAAGCACAGCCAGAGACTGAATTTACAGGTAGTTTCTTTCAATGGTGGATGAAGTAGCCGCGTGGAAAATGATTATAATTTCCACCCAAAAGACCAGTCATTTCCAGGCAATTGCAACTAGATTGTGTTTGTAATTGTAGTGTGTATCTACCTTACGCGTTATAGAGCTTTACAGACCGCACCGCGTTGGTTGTTGCTATATATATGACGTCGTCGCTCTCATCACAGCCACCATGGAGGTGCAAAACTAATAAAAGATTAAAGTTGTGACAAAGATGCTACTTCGGAAATGGTCTGCCCTTTGGCTTGCTATGAAAATTACAACTCAGAAGAAGACAGGACTCCGGAATCTAACAAAACTTGCTTTTGCTTTTGCTTTTACCATAACATCAATAACTAATGTTGTTGAAAACACTAAATTAAAATACTAAAAGCAACTCTTTCGAATTTATCAAACTAAAATTACTCTCAAATATCAGCAGAGTTGTTAATTTTTAATTTTAGGAAAAGAACCAACAAATTTATGAAAATCTGAGAGCTTAAACTCATTCTTTAAGGGAGTGGGTTGAAGTTCTCAGCACATCACCATTGAATTGAATACCAGAATGACGATGACTGGTTGAAATTAACCTGATAATATATAAATAAGTGGTCATAAGAAAATTGGCGTATGGGTGGACTTTGGTGTGTGAAAATGCCAGCATAAAGTCCCAGTTGATACGCAAAAACGACATGCTCAGGAAGAGGGCTGATGACTTTGTACGAAGATTTGACTCAAAATGTATATGCATTTGCATGCACCGTCCAAAGTCCATTTCCTCAAACTCAACTTTTCTTTCAATTTCCACTTTCCAAATCGTGTTACCTAAAATTTCTCTGAAAGGAAAAAAGGCCAAGAAACAAAAACGAGGCTTGCTTTCTACCTTTTCAATCACTTCTCCTGGAGTCTCGCTTTCCTTAAATCTTTGTCTATTCAGGTAAGTAATTTCACTTGTTCCTTTTCCTCCTATTTAATCTTCAATAAATTACTTTTCCTGCAACTAAAATTAATGATTAGTTAATGTGTGAAAATGAACTTAATCAAAGTCCTAATTGGTAAGATGTGTGAAAAGCTCACAAAGAGGGCTTAATTGACTGTAATTATGCAATAGATAATTACATTTCATGTTTGATTTTGGGTATGTCAGGTGGTATGCAAATCGATAAGCAGGAAATTAGTGATAGAAAACTCTTGATCCAGTTGGGAATTTGTAAAATCTAGGAGGGTATTTCAAAAATTTTGTGAGTTCAATGGACTGCAATATTGGAATTGAGGATGTAGGGTTTGCTGCTCTGCAAGAATTATGGAATAGAGTAGCATTTCAAGCTGTAGAACTTGTTGGCGAAACAAGAGATGTGATCATCGGAAAGGACAGTATCCAGGAGTTCTCCAGGAGTATAAATGAGCTAAGTACACTTTTGTGCTCCTTGGATGCCAAGAAAATTGTAGCTGCCATGGGTTTGGAATTCACAAAAGCTGCATTGGAGACCTTACATGATCAGATGAGGGAAGCGCACAAGATAGTCAAAGATTATAAATCTAGAAGCTGTCTCCGTCTCTTACTTCAATCAAACTCTATGCTGTCCCAAATGCAGGGTTTGGCCAGAGAGATTGCCACAACCATTTCCTCGTTTCAGCTTGTTAATCTTGACATGGCGCTGAACTTAAAGACTTTGACCAACCAGATTGTCGACAGTCTAAGGTCAATGGAGTTCCACTCTGCAGCTTCAACTGAAACGATTGCTTCAGAGATAAAGAATTCTATACTGGCGAGTGACAGAAACCGAGAGAATGCTGTAAAGCTCCTGGAGAAGATTGCAGAAGCTGTTGGTGTCAGTGCAAGTTCATCGCTGGTACAAAGTGAGCTGGAACTTTTGAAGCGGGAAAAAGAAGAGATGGAAGCTGAGAAGAAGCTGGCAGAAGAACTTCAATTAACTCAACTGATACAGTTATTGTATAGTACAGAACTTGTTCCGAGGCCACAAGCTGAGGAAATTCCTATATATCATCAGCATTACCCTGTTGAGTCAGTAATATGCCCATTGTGCAATGAGCTGATGGCAGACCCTGTTGCAATTGTCTGCGGTCACAGCTTTGAGAGGAAAGCAATCCAAAAATACTTCAAGAGAGGGGGAAAAAACTGCCCCACTTGCAGACAGGAGCTCCCAACTCTAGATCTTATGCCAAATATTAGCCTTCGAAGCTCTATACAGGAATGGAAGCAGAGAGACATGGACTTAGAATTCCAAGCTGCAGTTACCAAAATCAATTCCAATGACCAATCTAGACAAAACAGGGCCTTAGATGATATGCAAAATCTTTTGGAAATGCCACAGTATGCAGAAAAAGCGGCCAAGGAAGGACTCACTCCGAAGTTGGTGGAATTCTTAAAAGACACGAGGTTAAACACCAGAACCACACTGAAATGCCTCTACTGCCTGGCTAAATACAGTGATAATCAAAAGGTAAGCGATGTTGATTATGGAAAAATGTTGTTTCCATTTTATTTTTACTTGGTATAATGTCAGATTGTTTGAGAATCACAGGAAGCCATTGTGGAAGCAGGAGCTGTTCGTATCCTATTAAAACAGATCTATAAAGGTGAAACAGAACCTGAAGCTGTCGCAATCTTGTCAGAACTATCCAAGAGAGAAAACCTTGGAGAGAAAATAGGGAAAACCAAAGACTGCATTCCTGTTATGGTTTCTTTGCTCTGTAATAACAATCCTAATGTCTCACAGAAAGCTCACGATGTGTTGCATAATCTTTCCTCCAACATTCACTTTGCTGTCAAAATGGCAGAAGTTGGATACTTTCAACCATTTGTTTCTTGCTTCAATCAAGGTAAAATAATGGACCTTAACATGATACCTTCCCACCACTGTATTCTGTTGTCATTTTGATTATCTCTTCTTGCAGGATCCCAAGAAACCAGAGCTTTGATGGCTGCAGCCTTGATAAACATGCAACTGAATCAAAATAGTATTAAAACCTTGAAAGAAAGACAATTTGTGCACAATATAATCCAGATGCTCTCTTCAAATTCCCCAGCATGTAAATTAGCTTGCCTCAAATGCATCAAGAAGCTCATAATATATCCCAAGATGGTGAAGCGACTTCTATCAGACTCAGCAACCATACCACTTCTGCTTGCCCTTATCTCATTTGTGAGGTCTGATCTGCAGTTAAAACAAGAAGCCGCCGAGATTCTTGCTTTGATTGTTGGAGCCTGTCAGGATCCTGAATTCCAGTTGTATCAGGGCTTGCAGGAAATTCAATCAGAGCACAATCTCAGTCTCTTTTTGCAGCTCATTGCTACTTCTGAACATCAAATTAAGATTCAGGTTTTGCACTTACTGGTTGAGCTCAGTTATAAATCCGCGAAAGCTCGGAATCTAATCCAATCCAACATTGAAGCAATCACTCAGCTCTTCTCCTCCTTAGGCAGTGACCATCCGGTAGAGAGAGGATGGGCAATGAAGCTCATACATTGCATTTCTGAAGGAAATCCTAATGGAGTTCCTCTCCCTCCATCTCCTAGCAAGGAAACCACCATCAACCACCTAGCAGCTATTTTCACAAATTCTCCAAACTTGGAAGAAAGGTCCCTTGCTGCTGGAATCATCAGCCAGCTTCCCAAACATGACAGTGTTGTTGATGAAGTCCTCCTTAAATCACAATTATTAAAAGCCATTCATGAGGTGATTTGTAGCATGGATGGGGAACAAGACAGGATCAGGACACCTGCCTGCCAAGACACTTCTCTCCTCGAGAATGCACTAGCAGCACTTCTGCGCTTCACAGATTCCACCAAACCTGAACTTCAGAGGCAACTGGGAAAGCTTGAACTGTATCCGTCACTAATTAGAGTACTCTCCACGGGCAGTTCAATTGCCAAGCAGCGCACTGCAAGTGCACTTGCGCAACTATCCCAATCTACCACCCAGTCAGTCTCAAATGCAACCATCATTGCAAACCAAACAAGGAGCTCAATGCCAATGCTTCACGTGATGAAACTCTTACCCAATATGTCTTGGTGCTGCTCAGCATTTGTAGAAAACCAGAGTACGTGTTCTGTTCATGGTACTGCTTGTTCTCCGAGAGAAACATTCTGCCTTGTCAAGGCGGATGCAGTGAAGCCATTGGTGCGAACTTTGAGTGATATGGAATCCGGTGCAGCCGAGGCTGCACTTACTGCACTTGAAACATTGCTAACTGACCACAGCACTCTGTCTCACGCCTCAGCTGTTATTGTAGACAGCCAAGGTGTAATGGCCATTCTACAGGTCCTGGAGAAAGGTTCCCTCTCTGCCAAAACCAAAGCCCTGGACTTATTCCAGAAGATCTTAAAGCATACACCGATCAGTGATTCATTATCTCAAAGGTCGGAGAGGATCCTCATCCAGCTTCTTGCTGATGATGCACTAAAAAAGAAAGTAGCCCTCGTCCTTATGCAGATGGGCGTCATCCCATATCAGTCTTCGTACTTCTAAATTGTTTTCGTTTGTGTAAATAGGACACCAGAACTTCCAGTCTTCAAGGTTATCACACCTAACCTTGAAGACTGGAAGTTCTGGTGTCGAATAGTGGAAAGAATTCTTTGAATGAAGCAATCTTCTACAAAATTTGATCAGGATAAGCAATCACAAGAACTTCTTTCCACAATCAATTGAACAAACTAGGTATGTTTAGGAAAATGCAACAGATACTATTCTGTTAGAAGTAAGCTGCAGAAAGTACACTCCCAATTGATTTGCATACGTTAAGTGTAAATGTTTCCAAGAGTATTGGACTCTGAAGTTAGCCCATAACTTCTACTATGTAATCAGAAATGGCGGCTTCAAATTTTTTAGCTGCCTGACCGACTTCTGAGTTGTTAAACAGAATGTAGTGAGTTGAGATAGTAGCAGTATAGTACAGATGTCATTTCATTTGTTCTGTTTTAGTTCCGTTCCCTTAAATCTAATTTTTCATTCCAAATATTGACCTGTCATTCATTTAGTATTGTAAAGCCTCTTCCAATCCCAAAAAACTTAATTTTTAGTGCATTTTTATCCCCAAAAAAAAAAAATTTTACCCCCCAAAAATCAGTAGATTAGTACTTGAATGAACGAAAAATGCAATGAAAAATTCACTCCCAATGTTGAATCACAGTCAATATATTTAATGCAAATAAAATGAATGGTCAACTGCATATTTACCTTGCAATGAGAGGCCGATACTAGACAGAATAATTCAAAGCTCTCTCTACGTGTCCCATCAAGAGTTCTTTTCTATCTTTCTGAAAACAAAACTTCTCCTACAATAACTCCATGGATGCCAAGTGTTGATTCAGGTTACCATGCTCCTATGTTTATGCATCCACTCTGTCCTTCCCTTATTTCTTTATAAGCAGATTCCTTGGAACTAGCAACCCACCTCCGCATTCAAACAAAAAGAAAATCCATATTCTCTCTTTCTACGTAATCTGGAAAAAAAGATGGCTTCTAGGGCAACTGTAAGTGTTCAAAAACGTGCAATCACCGGCCGTAGCAAATGTGTGCTGTGAAATTATATGAATGATGATGTTATTTCAAATTGCAGGTTTATTGGAGATCAATGCTGAATCGATTGGGTGGAAACCGCCCATTTGCAACATCAACCACGCCCAAGAAACTCTTCGCACAAACTACAGATTCTGCTCCTGCAAATCAATCCTACTCCAAGTTAGTGAATAGAAGATACTGGAAAAAACTTTACAATTATTTTAACAATATTAAAATCCGAACACCCACATTTTATTTGTCAATGATTCCAGGTTTTCAGTAACTGGGGAATTTGCGCCTGTGTACATGGTGCTGGGAATGGTGATGGTGGCCGTGACTATAGCAACACACACAGCCAAACAGCAACTGGCACACTGCCCGAGTGTAAGCGTTAGCAAGAAGAAGAGGAGATCAATTTCCGAGGTCGAAGAACCCGACAACGCCACGACTTCTGCTGACAAGTTTGTGAACAAATCTTTCCTGAGAAAGGTGGCTCACGTTCAGGATCACAACCGTACCGTCCCTGATCCTGTCCGCCATGACCCTTTTACCAGGTTTGTAATTTTCATCTGCTCTGTTCTGTTGTTCATTGATGACAAAATGTCTTAGTTATAGTGGTTAGAAAATTTTGATGGAGGTGGATATATTGTTGGGAAATCAATCGCAGACCACGAAATGCAGAGACATTGAAGACGGCGGGAGTTAATACAGGTCCCCAGTGAAGCAAGCTGTTTGTCTGAATGGTTTCTAAGTTTTATTTACTCAAGAGAACGGTGTCAAATTTGAAATAGAATTGCTGGAATTTGTTTCCTTTTTCATATGTAAATATCTTTCTTATTACTGGGTTTATTCTTCTGATAATAATAAAACAGACACCAAATTAAGGTTATGGTTGAAGTAGTATGAGTGCAATACATCTACATTTCAAAAGTGCACTCGCAATTGAATCATTTCTTATGAGAATACTCCCATCCATTTCATTTCATTTCATTTCTTATTACTATGGGCACAAAATAGTAGTAATAGTAGCAGCAGCAGCAAGACTGCTCCTTGAAGCAATGGTAACATGAAAAACCAGCAAGACTGTTCCTTGATAAACATTATTGGCTTCTAATGTTTCTTATGGAATGTATCTAAATAAAAATAAACATCAACTCACCATCGATTGCCAATATTCAGCTTTACATCATGACCTCTAAAGGGAAGATAAAACACAAAAAGAGGAAGCTATCACTCACCATTATTCTTTCAGAAACATAAGAAAACACTCACAAGGCTCAGCTAAAATTGCCAGTTTTCATTTATAATCATTTCTGAGACTAAAAACACTATTTCAGAGACTCTAAATGATCAAACAACCATCAAAAGTGCCCAAAAATCATCCACACAGAAGCAAGTTCTCAGCCTAGCAAGAAGGTGATTATTTTTTCTCCTTTTTTGGTGGGAAACAAAACAGCGAGAAGATGATAAACTCATGTAGGCAGGCAGGCACAGGGGCAGGAATTGTAAGTATCCTGTTCTTATGATGGTTCCAGAAAACATAATACAATGATGAATGCTAAATGTTAAGCATGAAACATTTGCACCTGCATGAACCGTGCCAGATTTCCTGACAAAACCATGTGACATCTAATCAGAAATTCAGCTTCTATATGGATTAATAGTTAGAAAGGAAACCAAGATTCTCCACTGGTTTGAGCTTTTACTTGCAAATAGAGGCTTGTAATTGGCAGCTAATGGAAGACAAAATAACAAAGGATAGATCTGACCACACATGAATTTAATATGTAAATGTGTCAAAATATCATTAAAAGCTTAATCAAGCTCAAGATCAAACAGAGGATCCAAATTCATACTAATGGGTGGATTACCATGTCCAACAACTGCACTATAATAACATTTCATTCGGTAATTCCAAGAACAAGTTTTAAATTGGAAATATGAAGTACATAGTCCAAATGCTAACCGATCCATGTTCATGAAAACGAAATTCAACAAAGATCTACCACTATATTGCTCTTCAAGCCTGTTAAATGATGGTGTGCATGGTTACAGAGACGCCAACTAACCCATGCTACCAAAGCTATCACATTGTAATATACAAAATCAAAATGTTGCATGAAGAATAAAGCTCAACATATGACATAATATAACAATAAGTGACTGAAAATTTGGAATAGTAGAAAAGTTCATGCTTTGAGATAATATCAGCATTTCAAGTAAATTCTACTAGTGTAAGCATAAAAAAGGTGAGGTCCAATAATACATCCTCAACTACTATGATCATAAAAGCCTTCCTATTTAATAAACAATCAGGAAGGCAGAGCTATACTGCAGTGCAAAATATAAAAAGGACATTAATTAACACTTTCAGAAAGGCAGAATTGAGAGTCATACTCTAGATAGTCATTCCTCCACTGCAGCAAGCAAAGACCATTCAGGTTCTAAAAGAGCATTATACAGCCAAAAGAGTTAAAGCAAGCCCTATTTGACAGTGTTTCAAAATCACCATATTCTCAATGAACAAAAACAATGTCATTGCGTCTCAGAGCTCTCTCAGGGATTGATCCTGGCTTGAATTTTGAAGCTTCATGTTTTGCCAGTTCCCAAGGCACAGGACTGTTACTCTGGATAAGCATCTGCTTGAGATCATAAAAAACATCAGTATCTTGAAAGGTCAAGAATGTTGTAGCCACACCAGTCTTCCCAGCACGGCCTGTTCGTCCAATACGATGAGTGTACATTTCAATCTTCCAAGGCATATCATAATTGATGACATGGGCAACATCAGGTATATCAATCCCTCGCCCTGCAACATCAGTTGCAACGAGAACATTGTATCTCTTGGCCCTAAAACCTTCAAGACTAATTTCCCTCTGATCCTGTGACTTCTCACCATGCAAAGTAGTGACACGATAGCCTGCCTTATCCAGATTTTTGGCAACCATGTCTGCGTTCTTCTTGGTGTTCACAAATACAATTGCTGTTTTATCTCCAAGATCATCAAGCAATCTCTGCAACCTGTAAAACATCTCTGATTCTTTGATCATCATCACATGTTGAGATATCAGATCAGTAGCCTTGCCAGCAGTGCCAATTGTGACCACCACAGGATTTCTCAAGTACTTCCTAGCAAGCCGCTCCACAGAAGGAGGCATAGTAGCACTGAACATATAAGTAGTTCTATATATCTTCTTCTCGTCAAGCTCCTCATCTTCATTCTCTGGCTTCAAATTGCTAGAAGGCATAGCATCCACCACACCTACAACCTGACGCTCGAAACCCATATCAATCATCCTATCAGCCTCATCAAGAACAACATAATTACACTGATTCAAAACAGCATACCGTCTCTCCAAACAATCAATCAAACGACCTGGTGTCGCAATCACTACTTCACATCCTTGCCTAATCTTAAATCCTTGTTCCTCAATAGACTGACCGCCAACAATAGAAACTACTTTAATACCCAAATAATATGCAAACTTAACAGTCTCATCCTCAATTTGTTGTGCCAGTTCACGAGTAGGCGCCATTACAACAGCATAAGGCCCCTCAGCTTCATTCTCTTCACTGATGGGCGGTAATCTTGAAATATAAGTTAGCATAGGCAATACAAAAGCAGCAGTCTTACCAGAACCGGTCTCCGCGATACCAATCACGTCTCTCTGCTGTAAACCAAGTGGAATTGCAGCCATTTGAATAGATGATGGACTCTTATATCCAGCTCTTTCCACTGCTTTTAACAACTCGGTAGTCAATTTACTCTCAGTCCAGTTCCTCATTGGCCGTGGAATCTTCGACCCTTTATAAGTAATGTTAAAATCTTCTCTGAAAATCCTCCAATCTCTCTCAGTCATTTCTTCCAGCTTCTTCTCTGACCAATGACGATCAACTCTCATATCAAAAGCATCGTATAAATCAGCAGCTTCCTCTTTAAGTCTTTGCGCGGCCGCCTCCTCCGGCTTCTCCTCAATCCCGTCTTTTTTCCGGATCTCTTCTCTCATCTCCTCAATCTTAGCAGCCAACATTTTCTTCTGTCTTCGATCCATTCCAGCTCGAAACCCACGCCCAAAAAGAAGCTGGGCTTCGTGAGGGTTTTGATACAAAGCATTCATGTCACGTGAAGTATCCTCGGTATTTTCCCAATCAAACGAAAACCCAAACTTCTCACTGGGCTTTACAACTCTTTTCTTAGGTTTTTTGGATCCCAAATACTGCTCTTTAATCAAATTCAGTTCCCTCTCCCGCTCCCGCTCCGCTAACTTTTCCAACCAAGCACGCTCCCTGGCCTTGGCTTCTTCCTCGCACTCGCGCTCTCGCTCCCGACGATGGCGATCCCGCTCGCGCTCTCGGGAATCGGCGGAGGAAGGTTTGTGTTGGTTTTGGGTATGAGAAAGTAGTTGTTCTTGGCGGCACTTTTGCTGAGCGATTTCTTCTCGGCGGCGTTCGAGAGCTAACTGCCCGCGTTGAGCTTTGGTCAAGAAGATAGGCTTGTCGTCGACAGAGCAATTCGTACTCATCTTTCTACGGTTTCAGAAAGAGATTTCGCTTGGTTAATTGCAGGAGGGGAAATGAAAATCCGAACCGCCTTGCCTGTCCTTGCCTTCCCTTCCCTTCCCTTCCCTTTCCTTCTCCTGACGGATTTTTAATTTTCATTTTGAATAGCAGTTAATCCGAACTGAACTGGACCTTGGGATCAGAGATTACTTTAAAAGAGTACATGAATGCGGCATTGAGTCAACTACTTTTGGGTGTTCTAAAGAAATAATTTGTGTTCAGTCTTGCACTCATCCATGAAACGAAAAAGACGAAGCCCGGTTTGGTTTGGGCTATACAGCCCAGTCTTATTTGGGCCGTAAAGCCCATATTGATTTGG